>CM031870.1:8903074-8964002 GCA_018697195.1 Certhia americana
CGGGACCGCAGAGAGCCGGGGCGGTCCCTGTGTCTGGCAGAGAGGCCAGCGCTGAGCCGGGACTGCAGACCCCGCGCCCAGGCGGCATCGGAGCGGCCGCAGGCTGGGTGCCGTGGAGCACACATGGCAGGGCACTGCCAGCACCGAGAGAAGAGCTGGGAGCTGAGGGATCGCTCCCAACGACGGCCGCGGCACCAGCGGCAGGGCGCGGCGGGACCGCGCGGCTGACAGACAGCACGCAGAATAAAACAAAGGAATCCAGCAGGGAACAGAGAACACGAAACCCTCCAGAACAGGGGATTGAACATGGGATGACATAACTGAGGAAAATAACAAAAACCGCAGGGGACTGTGAGAGGTTTTTCCTTATGTGGGTGAGCCGTCCCAGTGACGCTGCACGTCAGCGTCCCCTATCACTTCAAGGGATGCAACGAATGAATGAATCAATGAATGAAAAGCTACTGAAGCTGAAAATGTAAATGACATTAAATAAATTTATTTAAATAAATTTAAATTTAAAATAATGTATTTAAATAAATTAAAATGCTATTAATCCATTTAGAGAAATGAATTCTGAAATCTCTATGATGCAAGTTGCAAGAGAATACAGTAAACCAGACAGAATCATGCAGAACTGCTAATATTTCAAAATTCCTTGTCCCAAGAAATTCAAGGTAAACAAGTTTTCTCTTTTGTGTTTACAATGGATGACAGTATCTGCAAAATTTGTGAAGACTAAGATCTCAAACAGGAGCTCAAACCAGATTTTGAAAATAGTTGCAGAATCTCTACTAATACTGCAACAAATAGCCTGCACCTGGAAAAGGAAGCTATAGAGCTGGTGGCAACAGCAGCTCCACGCAGGACTTGCCTGAAAGATCTGAAAACCCTTTATAGAGTTCTTCTGCTTGAAATTATGTTGTCTGCTATTCTCAAATATTTATTCTTTGTTGTCTCCCATGAACTGATTCCTACTCAATTTCCTTCAGCACTTTTATGCCATTCTCCTAGCTCCAGTCATTATACTCAGCTCTCCCTGGATATTGCTCTTTTCCATTTCTACTACCTCCTCTGAACTAGTTTTTCAGCTATTTCACTTTCTTGCTCTGCCCACCCCACCCACCATCTGCTCCATTCAAGTCCCCTTTCAGCTTCTCTTTCCATTTGTCAGCTGTTGTCTCTTCATTCCCTTGGCTGTTTCCATCCTTCTTTCAACTCCCACAAGCTTTCTGAATTTCCCCAGACCCGCTCTATTATCCTGTTTTATTCACTGCTTTCCTCTATGTTACACCTCCTTCTTCCTGCAACATTTCATTCTATAACATCATTCCCTTTGGATTCTGCACACTCAATATTGTACTTATACAACTATTTCTCCTTTCTGATTCCAGTCTTCTTTTTATCTCTTTCTACTGCTTAGTACTTTTCCCTTTTTACTATTTATTACATTTATTTCTTTGAGATGTGATCTAGAGACACAAGCAGAGAAGAAATCATACAAGATGACAAAAAAATCAAACTGTGACTTCAAAGTGACTTCAAAGATGATACTGTAAAAAGATGAAAAAAACCTCTATAATCTGACAAAGAAAGGGAGGGTTTCTGTATTTTTCATAGCATCAGAAAGAGAGGTTTGGAACAGATGGCAGAAGACTATTATGCATACTTGCCATTAAAGACAGAAGGATATTGATGTTATATATTTATCAAACATATTCTTAACAAGCAACAAAGGAGTTTCTATAACCTCTGTAGTTAGCCTGCTGTAGTGCTTTCATGCTCTTTACTCTTTCCAAAAAATAAACAACCTAAGGTATTTGCCTCATCCATAATGACCATGCTTCCCAAACACTATACACAGTCCCACAGCTGATTTAACAAAATTTTGTGCATGTAATTATTCAAAATGATCTCATGAAGTTTTTGGAAAGATGTTTTTAAACCACTGAATAGAAATTCCCTCAGATGACATTACATCCACTGATAAATGCTATGCCATAATCCAGAATTATCTGCCCCATCATAAATGTTTATTGGCTGCTACTATTGTAACTGAGTGATAAATTGTCACTGCTCCATTTTCCAGCATGACTCCTTACAGGGTGAGTTTTGTTCCTTACAGCTTTGGTTTAAAAGTCCAGGGGCTGCAGAGAGCTGTAAAGCTGGACAATGTTCATCCTTCACAGGAGACATGGGTAGGAAGCTCCCTGCCCAGCAGCTGCTTTAGGCACACTCAGGGTTTGGTATTTTGGCTTTGTTGGCAGCAGCTGCTCTCCACCTCCTTGCTGGATATGGGCATGGAGCAGCTAAGGAACCCCAGTGTTCTGCCTTCTCCAACCTTCTGACTAAAGAAACTTGCTTCACTTAGTCGTGGTCACAAGTCATGATTTCCATTTTGCTCTCCTCTGAAATTTGTCAGCATGTTTGACATCACCATGTCAGACACCATCAGTGTGATGTCCAAATCTTAGCAATGTTTCTGTCTCATTAGCACCAAACAGCACAGATTAATTACCTCCTGTTTCTTACACACAAAACCCTTGCTAGCACATCCTGATGTGACATGTGGATTTGTCTCCTGACAAACTGGCACAGTCAGCCCCCAAAGAAAAAAGTCTATTGACAGAACCAGCACAGAAGGAAGGACAACAGGAGAAGTTACATCAGCAACACAGAATCTCAAGAAAAGTATATAACTCTGAAAACTGTAATTAAATACTAGCTTCTGTTTAGAAAAACCCGATATTTTTGATTTTTCAAATGGTAATGACTGTCACAGAATCCATCATTAGAATTATTTCTGACCAAATGTGCATTCATCAAAATGTGAGCAAAACTGCAAATTAAAAAATATCACCTTTATCTGTAATTTGCTGGAAGATTTGGTATGGTAATTACTTCATCTTACTAATAGATGAACTATTACATGAAATATATTGGTCTGATTTTAATAATTATATTGAACAAGTCATAATCTGGAATAACTTTTTAAATCTGGCAACAAAAACTTACTCTGCCTTTTCAGAACTCCCTCTTCAAAGGCCATCTATACTCATTTCTAATTTGAGAATATAACACATTTCAAGTCCTTTGACTTTCTAAAACAGCAACTCTACAGAAAAATAATAAATTCAAAGATCATGGATACTTGTAGTGCTTCTAATATTCAGCTGTGGAATGGCAAATTTTTGTTGCCAGAAAAAGAAAATTCAATGAATAGATATATTCTTGCATATAATAAGGAAGTAGAAGTCAAAGATTTAATTCATCAGATGAAATAAAAATAGCTATGTTGAGCCCTAAAAAAGAAGTGCTAAAAAAATTTGATGAGTCTTGACACACAAACTTAATTACACTCAGATTTTTTAATTTTTTTTAATAGCTAAATGTGGATACATGAGTCTATTTTTAAAGATCAATTCATTTTCAGAATCAGAAAGATCCTGATATCCTCCTGACAGCCCCAGAGCTCTCTGCTGCTCCCAAAATCACACTTCTCTGTCCTCTCTCTCAATTTACATAAAGAACCCAACTGAAGATCATGTAAGTTTTCCATGTTTACTTTAGCATCTATCCCAAATGGATACAATTTCCTTTGATCCACATCAGGGACAACATGGATGTGTTCCTTTAATGCTTTTCTTTTTCAATGTAAGGTTGATATCAGGTATTTCCTGAATAGTGATATCTAAAAATGAAAATAAATATGTAGAAATAAAAGGTGTGAACTTATATAAGCAATGTGCAATGATACCTTTTGGTATTCCTTTTCAAGCAAAAGTATAAATTAAGTTCTACAGGACTTAGGTTTTCACATTTGTCTTATTCTGCTCATGACATTCATTCCTGCTTCCAAAAAAAATGACAATCTATGGAATTATTCAATTAAAGTCCTGAGACTACCTTCAACCAGTAGCATTTCTCATTAAAATGACAGTTCTTTCAAGATATCCTTTCATTCTGAGCCTCCATGTCTTACATTCCTAAAGTCAACAGCAGTGGAAAATATCAAAACAGGATGAGAAGCATGAAGGTAGCTTTTAAGACTGCAAATGTCTACAGAAATAATTTGCACACATGATCAACTTGGAAGAAGTTCCAAAGTCAATATAAAAGATTCCCTCTAGAAAAAACACACTGTATTGAAAGTGTTCCAGGAAAATCTTCTGAAGTTTACTAACAATGTCCCACACCAAGTTCCACATCCCTGGAAAATAATCTTCTAAGTCTACCCATGAAACCCCTTTTCTGTAAAGAGGACAGGAACAGAAAAGACCAGATCTGGTGTTCCTGTTGGGTGTTCCTGCCCTGGACAGTCCCCTGTCTGGGGCAGCCAATGCCTGCTGTGAGTCACAGTGACCCCTGTAATGGCACAAGGTGCAAAGCCAGCTGGCAGGGTTGAGGGGCTCAGGAAGCTCAGAAAACAATGTAGGAACTGACCACAGCTGTCATAACAACAACAACCAAGCCATTGTACAATAATTGTGTTTTTGATGGAAATCAAGAAAACAGGTGAGATGAATTCCAGTAAACTAATTTCTGTTCTCTTCTATTGACTGTAGGGCAAGAGGGAGTTAGAACCATTAGAAAAACTTCAAAGTGTTTGTGTGGCCATTCCTCAAGATGTGCATTTCTCTTCATAAAAGCTTGGATTTCCAAGGTGGCCTGCATGAGCATATGAATTACTTATTAACTAAAAAGAAAAAAAAAAAAGAAAAAGAAAAAATGAAAAAAAAAATAGAGAAAAAAAGAAAAATCACAATAAGATCAGTACTAATCACTGTAACAACTCAAATGCTGCCAGTGTGATTTCTCACACCGAATTTTCACTCAATATGCATTAAAAGTCACTGTCACTGCTGAGCAACAGTATAATGAATCATCATCAGGATTTATAACAATTTTATCATTTTTAGGAAAGCAAATCAGTGGTAGTGGAGAAGTCAGTGATGACACTACAGAGTGCAGCATGTGTGCTAAGGAATGCATCCCTAAAAAAAAGAAAAAAATAGCACCTCTGCCACTTTCCATCCAAGATTCAGTACAGGCTATGTCTCAACAACAGCATTGGAAGTTTAATTACACAACTACCTCTAACTACAACTCAAGTACAACTTCATTGCTCAAAATGTCAAAAATATATTTGGAAATATCCAATTACTATGAAGGGGTTGGTTCCTTAATATTTGATCTGCTTATTTTCCTGAGAAGAGGGGAAGGGAGGGAGCAGGAGGAATACAGGAGAATTTTTAAAGCTTTATTCTTTGTCTGTAAAATCCAGGCACACCAGAAGGCAGCAGCCCTGCAGGCAGGGCAGCTCAGCCAGCTGTACCTTGGTGCATCCCTGGTGTTTCCAGAGTCCCTGGAGACACCTATGAGCTGTGTCCCACTGCAGTGCCCATCCCTAACCCCAGATCAGGAGCGCAGAGGGATGATCTCACTCCCATTGCCCTGACTGCTGAGTCATAACTGCCCAAAACAAATCGACCTCACAAGCTGAGGCAGGAAATCAAAGAGCAATCCATAGGAACAATAAAATTCAGTATCACAAAGATACTGAATCTTTGTGTAGATTCACACAAAGAATCTAGAATCTTCTCCCAGACTGTGACTTTTCACCAATACTGAGGAATACCTTTTTAACTTGTTTCATACAACAGCACATCAAAACAACAAGTGATTCGTTTAACTGCAGCCAGTCTCCCAGCTTAAAATCTCAAATACAGTTTTAATTTCTATATAACCCTTCCATATATAAAATATTAATATTTTTTGTACTTTATCACTGTTTATTGTATCCCTAGGTTTTATTTACTCAATCATAAACTTTTAAGTGATGGGACCCATCTACCCAATGTATGAACAAACCTCACAGCAAGGTCCAAGCCTGACTGTGTTTGTACAGCAGCATGTGCATTTCTTAGGAGCTGTAGAATATTTCTGTTAGTGTACCAAGTAAACTGTGAAGCCCACAGTTCTCTGATTCTGTCAGAGTGACTATGGCTCCAAACCTGGAGAAAAAACCCAAATATTTACAAGAAGCTTTTACTTGAAGAGGAGCATCAACAGGAGTATTCTAGAAATGTTTTGCTGTGTTAAAAGTGATTCATTTTTCTGCCTGGAACTCCAGCCACTACAGCTTTCACCATGCCAAAAATCATTACACAATAAATTTTTTTCCAAAGTCCATTCATTCCCCAGTATTCATAGCTACTTAATCCCTCCAAGAATGCCTTTATCTACAGGAGACATCTGTGCTAAGAAGTACAGCATACCTCTAGTCTAGACAATTAATTAAACCACCAAAAGTAATGCATAAACAGCAGGAAGCTATTTTCTGTTCTTTAATAAATATACATTAGTGTATTCAAAAATAGTCAGTAAACTACAACTACAACCAAGAGAGTATATTTAAAAGAAATGAGAATTTATATTAAAAAACATTATATTCCTCATGCATCTTGCTGACAATCTACAGCACATAAATTTTAACACATTGGGCCTCCTCCTTTTTAAAAGCAAGCCAGAGGCCAGCAAAGATTAGTTCTTTCTGTTAAACAGTTGCAACTTGTCTTCATTGGAAGACTCTGGGTTATGTTAGAAGTGTTATACATGTACAAAGCACAAAAATTTGCTCTCACCTCTGTGTTTTCATTCCAATTTTGTAGATGAAGACGCTAAGCACCTTCTTAATATCTTTTGCAACTATGCTGCTAAAAATACAGGGATTTACCAGCTGCATGTCAGGCACTTTGAGTTTTCTTTCAGTCTAATCCCCTATAAACAAAACCGTAAAGTCGCAGTGTTGGACACCAGTATTGGATACACAACAAGAATTCAGTACAACTAAGAAAACTAACTTAATACAACTAAGAAAAAGAAAGGCCTGAAGGAGGGAGGAAGATAAGAATCTTTAGACTTTCTGGGTGCCCCTCTAGTCTGAATCTTTGTATTAGGGTTTAATAAAGCCCTAATTAGGTTAAGCACATACGCAGTAAGCTACAAACCCATATAAACACACACGTATCCTTCCCGAGGGATATTTGGGCTGGACTATGGGGATATACATGGTCCATGGACAGCCCCTCCCTGTGCAGGACACGACTCTCACCAACCCCACTGGACCCAGAGCAAGGGTTCTCCTGGCCCGACCCCTCTGCAGAGCTGCCTTTCCTGACATGGAATCCCATCGGCCCCGGGGCTGGCATGAGCAGCTGCTCCAGCACATCAAATCAGAGCCTTCCCAACTCCTCTGGCCCAGGCAAATGGAGATGCAACTTCCAAGCAAATTCTATTTACTGCAAGGAATTCTGTGTTGCTTTCTAAACAATACCTGTCAGTAGCACAGCTATAGAAAATGAAATGCTCTTCGCAAGCAGTACACGATTTATGCTCTATTGCAAAGATTAAGTCCCTTTCTTATTTAATCAGGACTTGTCTTGTAAAGTGATTGAAAAACTTGTCAAATTACTGCTGTTGATTATATACCTTAAGGACTTGTTGGATAACTTCAGTGTAATGCAATTAATTACATTTTGAAGAATTTGCACTGATTGAGCCAAAAATTATGCTACAGACTTCTAGCAAAGTGCCAGCCTTACTCTACCCCAAGGGAAAAGGAAAACACAGGTTTGGTTTTTTTTTTTTTTTTGATTTTTTGATATGTGTCATGGTTTGAATGACAGGTGTCTGCTAAGGAAGGCAGGAGCCTCCCTTGGAATGGAGAATTTAAACCCCTCCCTCTGAATTATTGTAACTTTGAAATTAAGGGGGCTCTCAGGCAAACATATGGGAACAGGAATAACAGTTCCTTATTAGGGGAACTAAAATAAACAACAAAAGCAAAACACATGCAGTATTACTAAGGAGAAAAAGAAAGAAAGAAAGAAACAAAACCCACTGACAGAGTCAGGATACAGCCTGACACCCTGTGGGTCAGGGTGTTGGTTGGTGGCATCCCATGGTGGCTGCAGTCCCAGTGGCAGATGTGGCTCTTTTGAAGTGATGCTTCTGTAGAAAAAGTGGAGTTTTTCACTGCAGGTCCAGTGGTGATAGATGGGCCTGGTGTTCCTCTGAGAATCCAGTGGAAAGGCTGCTTGGTGTTCCAGCTCCCAGATTTTTATCCAGGTAGGAATGCTTGGCTCCTCCCGCTGGTTGGAGCATTTCCCAGTGGGATGATGTAATTTTATCAGTGAGACTCAATGGCCCATGAGCAGAGGATCTCTCCCTGGAGGGAGAATGGGTTTTAAAGCGATAAGAAAACTGCCCCGAAAGGTTTTTTGACATTTGGCCATTGACAGACAATTACCCACACCCCCACCCACTCCAGTTTCATCAGATGGTGATAGAATACAGAGTTTTAGTTACATTTTGCACTGCAACCCATGACAATATGAAAACCACCTACTTCAAAACATGGCAGAGCCCATTTTAAGGGAAATACTTCTCTGGCAGGACTAGAAAGTCCCTGTCTTATAGAAATCAATCAGTAAATCACAAGTTTAAATGACATGTTTTCTTATTTTGAGCATTCACTTCAAAATTTTGAAAATTCATTGACAGATCCACTCTAGACATTACCTATTAAAACATTAAGTTGTACTTGATAAAATACAATTATAACAATTTTAACTTGTTCAGATAACATACAGGTTTAAGTTTTGCAGAATTTTTCTTTAATATAAGTTCAAGTTTTAAAGCTTCAAAGAAATAATAGCAAGTCACCCCAAAACTTAAGTTGAAAATTGCCACAAAACCACAATTAAGCCCAGCCTAACTAAATATCTTTGGAATGGCCTCACCCCAAGACTAAAGACATTGCTTCCAAACAAAACAGAAAATATCACTGGTGTGCTCTGGCAACTGCTTATGCAAACTGTCCAGCTGTGCAACATCCCATGATTTCCATTAATAACAGACTGACAGAAAATCTACTGACTACTTACTACTTCTAGAATCTGAAAAATTCATTACAAAATGAAGGTATGGAACTAAGCTGCCAGTATCTCCATCAGTATAAATCACAAAAAATTAAGCTCTTTCTGAAGATGAAGATGCAAATATTTGTAGTGGTGTAAGTGGACTTTCCCATGGCCCTTGAGTAAAATTTTGCTGAAAGAACAGCCATTGTTATTCACTTTCATATATATACATCTTCTCCAGAGAGTCACTGCATCTCAACAAATATTACTGAAATGAAATAAAATAATATTCCTAAATGTACACATATTCACAAATATCTTGTCACAAAAACACATTAAAGTCACATTATTCTTAATAACCCCCTTAAAATGTAGAATTAATGTTTTATTCCAGTGCATTCTTTACTGCATGGCTTATAATTGCTTCCACTCTTTTATACCTGGAACTGTCAATGCAAGAAATGATGGGAGTTTAAACTTTAAAGAAAGTACTCCTTTCTTGTTTGAGATAACTTTGTGGCCAACTCCAAGAGGAAGCATGGACACACCAAAAACTTTTGGGTGGAGAAGTCTCCCAAGGTACACACCCTACCATTCTGAAGGACTGAGAACAGCTCAAGAGAGGTGGGATCCTTCCAAAGCTCCCTTGATTCCCACAGCTCAGTGCTTTCCCTGGTGCCTCTCAGCTGGAGTTGCTCACTTCAGCCTGGATTACTAAAGGACACGACTCATTCTTTAAGTTTAGCTCTCAGCAATTACAGTACCAGTAACAAAACATTTCATGACTCAGTAGTAACAAACCAAATCCTCTCATGTATCAATGGCCAGCTACCACCTCAGGACTTCCCTGCAAAATTAAAGTCCTGTATTCTATGAAAAATAAAAGCGAATTAGTTGTTCCAGTGTACAGATAAAATTCTGCTTTCTTCACTCTGCTCTCTGCAATTTTGCCTTCTTTCAGTCGAACCTTCAGGGTTTTTCTCCTCATTAATTACAAGAGATACATTTGAGCTCATCTATTCTTTGGTAAGATGAGGCTGTCCTTTATAACTGAGCTCCCTGGAGCCATCCAGGAGGAGGATTAGGTCTGTAATTTTCAGGAATTTCAGCATATCTTTCTTTAATTGCACAGCTTCCTAGCTACATATTGCAGTTAATGCTCCATGTAAATGTATTCCTTGAAATTTTAGTTTGGCAGGCACATAAAAACATATAATCTTGTGCTGTATTGAGGAGAGGATGGAGGAAACTGGCATTTTATAGTGGAAGGCCAATTACAACTTTTTGAGTTCGATTCCATCAGCTTCTGCTGAGAAAAAAAAAATATTCCTACTAGAAAGTACTTCTAAATCTTGATCACAGCAGCAATGGTACTGTCACACTAAATTAAAAGATACACTTATATTTATGCTGTAACACAGCTGTATTTATTTCCCCTAAATCTTGTGGCTTTTTCCATACCTTTTTTACACGACTATCTTTCATTAAAAAGAGTATTTTGATGACTTTGCTGCTAAAAACAAACAAACACATCTAACAAAACAAAATTAGGTGCACGGACTGAAAGCAGAGTAAATTAGAAAAACAGAATTTTCACCTTCAAATAAGCTAGAGAACATGAAAGAAATAGGTCATGTATCCCTGCAACTTGTGCCATAGCTATTTTAAAGCTGCTATTCCCACTGTCAATACTCACCACATTACTCCTGCCAAGGTACAGGGATTTGGGGAACCATTTGGTAAGTATGAATCTACAGAGCCTGTATTATGGCTTCCAGACTAGGTCAACAGACACCTGGTTTGTTCTTATTTCAGTACCCAAAACAGGACAGTGTTGTTCAACTCTGCCTGGATTTCCTGCAGACAATATGAGCCTGAGCAAACTCAGCATCCCTGTGCATTTGGGACCTATATAAACTAAGTTCTTTCCTGAGGTCTTTCAGGTGCTGAACAACCATCCCATAGTTTTTTCTTCAGTGAGCACTTAGCTTAGAGTAGCAATGTAGGCCAGTCTGCACTTGAGCCCAGAAGGTGTTTCCATTTCTTTTTCTCCACAAAACTGGCATCTGCAAAGGCCGGCTGTAGACTTGGTATCAATATTATTCTCAAATGTGCTGCATTATGGGATGGCAAATATCAATATCACCCATAAGTTTGTGTTCAATTTGCACAGTATGAAATTGTAAATGAAAAGTCATCTTTACTTTCAGAATTTTTTAGGTTTACTGGACTGTTTTTGGCCATAATGGGCATTTTACGAGCTGTAATTTTAACAGTGCAGTCAAACAGATAGGATAACAGTTATAAAGACTCTACTTGAGGGTGGGGTCTGTTATTACAAAACCTCCTTAAGTTACAAATAGTACTGTGAAAATCTGCAGTCATCAGAAAAAGCAAAATAGGAAACTCCTAGAATAAAAGAAAATAAGAATCCAAAAGAACATGATACCACATTTCTGGAGATTGCCAGCCCAGCCAGTTTATAGCCAGAAACAAAATTACTCCCTATTACACGCACAGGCTCAGGAGGTCAGGTAATAAAGAGGTGACACAGCACAACTTCCCTGCCTCTTTAGTATCTGTTTAATTGCTTTGTGAAGTAATTTCTGAACATGAAGTTGAAACTTATGTATATGGTGTCTTTTTAGCAATACAGAAAATGCACACCAAGACAGACAATTTAAACTGAACTTCTCTTAAGTGGATTCCTCATTAAAACATCAGTGTGAGACCTTGCTCATTTTCCTAAATAAAATTACTGATTCTTTTTACATACCCGTTAAGAACACAGAGATCAGAAAGTGGGAGGATATGATTATTGCTGTAGATCTCCTACTTCATTTAATAAAATGGATGGAAAAGGAGATTATGATGAACCCTTCATGAGAGTATATTGGCACCCCTTATGAATTCAGGGCATGAAAGAAGAATTCTTAGCAAACAAATGGGACAAAAGTAGCACTGCTGGTGAACTGTCAGTGTGGAATGGATGTTTCACAGACATAATATGTTCAAATGAGATAATATCTCCTTTTCATGGCACGACTCAAACTGTCTTCAGTTGAGCAAGTTTTGATTTACACCACAGTGCAGCAGGAGCATCTCGGGCCTTGGTTGGGTTCCACTGTGTGTGCTGCTCATGGCTGACTGTGGGTGAGTATTAATCTGCTCTCTCAGAACTCAGTCAAATGCCGAACCATGAATGGCAGCTTGAAGTTTTTCTTCTCAGATACATTCCCTCCAGGGAATATGTTGCCTCTCCATGCATTTCCAGCATTATGGTCTAAGAATGAGGAGGAAGACAAACCTTCTTCATGAAACCTTCTATAACGGTGGCCATTTAAACAAAAAATTACAAAATATTATCTGTGACACATAAGCTTCAAAATAACAAGATGCTGTCCAAAACGTCCCTGCTTACCCTCCCAACTGACAAGAGGATATAAAATATTTATTAAATTATCCTATGTTACCTACCCCAGCTAAGTCTGGCATCATTTCATGCTGAGGGATTATCTTTGTCTGCCAAAGGAACTGTGCTGTACATGCTTGGCCCTGATTTGTTTCCATGGTGCCCTGAGCAGTTGTGCTGCAATTCCAAAGCCAAATTCCCAAGGTTTGGGACTCCAGAGTGAGCGCCAGCCACCCACAGGGCAAGTGAGACATGTTCTGGCACTGCTACAAGCTCTGCCTCACATTTGTCCCCCTACTTGCTAAATTGAAATCAAACATTTTGAAGAGAAAGTGAAAAACATTTCTCTCTTCTCTACCCGACAGCTGAGTTCCTGTCAGCAATTTCAAGTAAACCAAGTTCATCACTCATGATAGCTACAATAAAGTCACTGATGAATAAAAATTTTTCTTTTTTTAAAAAGGTATTTCAAGTTTTCCAGAGATTTTTGGCATTTTGGTATGAAATGGAAGATTTTATTTTAAAATAAAGGGCTGCTAATACAGAGGTGATAATATGAAATGTAAGGATTAGGTAAAGTTTCAAAGCCAAGCTCAAAAGAAAGAGAGGATTTATATTGTCTGAGAACCCTGATCTCACAGTTATTATTGACAAAATCAAAATTTCCCTTGGTACCTATTTGATAAACTAAAAAGACTGAAGCAGCTGAGAGTCCTAAGGCAAAGAACTGTCTAAAAGAGGAAAAAGCAAAGTCCTGTTGCATAATTCACTCTCTTCCATAAAAGTAATAATGCCCAAACAACAACACATTGAAGTTCTCAAATTTGCATAATCTTTATGAGCAATTTTTATGATCTCAGGCTAGCTGACCAGATGTTGTTGCTTATGCTGAATCCCAAATTATTTCTGGACAATATCATAGAACCCAAGTGTCAGAAAAGCACAATTCATTTCTAGGGTTGTTCACAAAAAGATGGAGACATTAAAATGCACCAAGTGTTTCTGCCCTTCCTGTGGTATGGCGAGACAGAATATAGGCTTGTCCCACTTCAATCAGCTGGGAGGGATCTGGTGCTAACCTAGGAGCAGCTATGACAGAAGGCAAATGGTGCCTTACTAACAACACAATAATTCTTTTTTGGAAGCGTAAAAAACACTTTTTGCTGCCCCATCTAAAATCTGTTTGGTTCTAGCTGACAAATACATGTTTCTGGAACAAAAACCTGTAGTTATTGTCTACTGGGACAAGTATTTTGAATATTAAGTACACAGCTCAAATTTTTGTGGGTGATTAGAGTGAAAAGTAGGTAGCACATGAACATAAAGCAAAGGCAGATGGGCTGCTGAGATTTAATGATGAGTTGAGTTGCTAATTAGGAACCCATGCTAAGTTATAGTCAGGACAACAATTGATTCCTGTTAGGTTCTACCCTGAAGGCTTCATCTATCAAACAGCCTTTCCAAGCTACTTGACAAAACTGCTTGTGACAAAGATTGGCATTCATGTTTATCACTGAGAAATTAATTGATCACCCAACAAATACTGGTGGTTGTTAGTCTACCTTCAAGTTTCTAATGAATCAAAAGTTGTCTATGTCAACTGATATGACTTTTAACTTGTGTGCCCATGATCTGTGCTGAAATTGGTTTTTAAATGTCAGCACTTATTCCTGCTAAAAAACAAGCGTTCAAAATTTCTTAAAAATTGTCTTTTGTAAGACACTAAATGCCTACAACATTCAGGATATTACAACTAACAAACTATGACTACCAGACATTATTCAAGCTACAACTGAACTTAAAAAATAATACGTATTGCAGTAGGAGTACAATTTCATATTTTATGTGCAAACTTCCAAAACATTGTAACATTTTTCTTATCAGCACACCTCTGAACATTCACTTTGTGGGAGAATCTTTTTTCAAAAATAGTTATTCACCTGTGTTTATCAGAAAAATAAACAATCTGCCAAAAGTATCCCCTAACTAAATTGCAAACATATTTTCTCTGCATGAAAACAAGCAATGCGTCAAGGGCTGAATGACTTCTAAGATCTATTAGTTTCAAGAATACATTTAGGATACAATACAATATCTGAGGGTAAGACAATAAATTGCTCCTTGAGGACTGTGAGACCTGCCTGCAGGACCTGGGCAGGTCACACATTTCCAGGGCAACGAATGGAACAGTACAGCTGCTGCTGCTTTACTGCTTAGGGAAGCTGAGCTGGGATGTCTGCATGACCTGCCTAGCATCAGGTGGGCAAGACCTGCTCAGAGCCACAGAGGATTCAGTGTACCTTCCATCTTCCCCAGGCAAAGCAGGATGCAAGGCAGTAGGGATGAAAATGCAGTCCACAGACACTTCAGCAGCAAACATCACTTCTGACCTCTTTTGGGCAGTTATCAATGGGAGATCCCTCTTGATTTGAATCTACACACTCTTCTTTCACCTAACCCAGGAAAGAAGCAACTCTCATTTGGCATTTAGCCAAACCTATAAAGCATTATGATTAATGAGAGGAAAAGATGCTTTCAACAGGTTTTCTAACTCCTCTAACTCACTTTTCTGTAGGCAAAGAACAGTTGTTTTGAACACTGAAATCTGGCAGACAGATAACCTTTATTTCAGAGAGACAAACTACTTTTTCATCACAGTTTTTCAAATGAACAACTCAGCTCCATAGATGCACACAGTGGTAAAAACTGAATGAGGATTTTACTGAAAACAGATTGGCTCAAAAAAGATATGCCTGCTTCTGTAAGGAAGAACACCAGAGTTTTTCATGGTACTCCAAAATGAAGAATGGAGGCCAGCAAATCAGAGGAGGCAGTGTGGCTTGAACTGCCATAAATCTCTTCCTGCAATCTCTTAATGTAGGGGAAGACAGACATTCATTGTTAATTAGGCACCATAGACCCCATAGGGAACATAGACAGGCTTTTTTCACTGCATTTTTTTCTGTAATTTTATCAGGAGAAGGGGGAAAAACGAATATGGTAAGCACAAAAAACCTTGAAACAAACAATAAAACTAAACTTTGGGGTATTGAAGAGATATGTGAGCAATGCTTCAAAGACTTAGAATCTGTGGGGTACCAGTGCACAAAGATTTGAGCTTTTCTTTAGTTCCAATTGCCTCTGCATTCTGTGAGAGCAATACTTAATACAAACAAGCTCCTCTAGTTTAAAATCAGTTTTTGCAAATTTTCATGGCCTTCTGCTCCTCCCTCACCTATATTTTCAGTGTTTTTCCATCATGCCTGAAAAGCAAAGACAAGACTGGCCAAGTCCTTTCCCAAAGGATATTAATTTTTCAGCCTCAAAAGTTTCCAAATCTCCTGAGACACACTCAACTAAACTCCAGTAAGCAAAGCGACATAGTGCCAATGTGAACAACAAAAAAGTAAACATACAAGTGGCAGAGAACTTTCCTTTGGAGAAAGGAGTGACAGTTTTGCTCCCAGCTGTGTTTGTCTATTGTTCAATGCACAGCCTGCAAGGTTCTCAAGCTTTGAAAAACTACAGACTGATCTTTTCTGTGCAGCTGGTTCCAGGTTTGACTTAACCTTCACCATCCATCTGCCCAAAACCTTATAAACCTTCTTCCCTGCCATGCAATCAACTCCATAAAGATGCACTCAGAAGTGGCACCTTTATTATTTTGTAAGCACTTGGATCCTGCTTTTCCTCATGTCTATAGTACGTGCTGCCCCCCCTCCCCCAAAAAAGTGCATCTGCCTGAATTTATTTGTTAAGAGTTGTTTCTTTGTGTTCTAGGTAAATTGCAACTCTATTAGTATAATTCTGGCCTGCTATTATTAATATCTGAGCACTGCAGCATCAATCATCATTATGGAAAAGCTGTATTTATATAATCACTGTATGGCTTCCTCCCCAGGAAGCCTATGACATAGATTTCACATTATTGTCCTGAGATACAGAAATAATATGTATGTACATAAGTAAGTGCATAAGTACTATAAGTAATACAAAATGAACTAACTTCTACATCTTTACTAAAGCGGAATTCTCAGTAATGCTGAAATTCATGACTGAATCATTTCCTTTCTGTTAAAAACAAACTTGTGATGTAGAAATGTAAATTTTTTTTTTAAATTATCCTAGAATAAGTTGTGATTTATTGCTTCCTGATTTCCAGTGCAGTTACTGCTCTTGAATACCATCCTTAATACACCTTAAGGCTACAGAGAATACAGCTGATTCCCCTGAGCTCTCAAGACAAACACCATTTGGGGAATAAGAATAAATAGCTCTGAGAATCTTGAATTATTTAAACTAAGTTACATCTGAATAATTTCTTCACGGCTCATATTTATTCCTTTTCAAAGTTATCTGGTGATGGAAAAGACTGTTCTGATCCTTGGTTCTTATAAATACAGGTGAAGGCCTTTCCCTTTGCCCTGCCCAGCATGGAGCAAGCAGCTGCCACACAAACACAAGAAGTGGAGCTGGACCTGTGCCTCCTGTTCCTTATGATAACTGCATGGGCAGAGCTCTCAATGAAAAGGAAACCCAAAAGTGTTTGGAACATGGGGCCCAATGAAAGACCCTAAAAGTCAACAGGACATTAAAAAGGTTCAGAGCTATGCATTTGCAAATCCTACTGCAAAATTCAGGATATGTTCCAGCTTGAAGGAAAACATTTGTAAACTACATTCCTCAGGGGAAAAGGAGACTGAAAAAATTTGGTCAACAAAGTCATTGTTGTCAACAGAGGTGGAGAAAAAGGGAGACTGGTTCTGTCAAGAAAGCATATTATTCTCTTTTCATGTAGTTCTTCACACAATCAATTTTGTCTGTGCTGAAAGGGACGACGAGGCCTTGCCGAAAATAGTAGTACTGTGGATAAGCATTAAACAACTCTGATTATAGGTCAGATGCTGACAAAGATGATGAGAACAAGAACAAAGGAGCTATGACAAGTGTTACCATGTATACCACAGATATTATTTTGCTCATTAATTGCTCATTACATCCCATTAAAGTAGTTGCTGCTTCAAATTATGCCAGTGCTCCTGCAGAAAGAAGCATAAAGCATAGTTGTGATTCACTAAATGTGACAATGAATGGAGTTTTAACAATTTAAGTAGCAGTACTCTGCACTGGGCTTGACTGAGTCCTCAGTAGGAGGGCGACTGTCAGAATCACAAGGAACTTCTCCAACTTCACTCTGTTCTTCACTTCTGTTCGCACAGAACTGTCTAATTCCTTCAAAGGCAAATCAAAAAGCACTAGTCATGTATCAGAGATTAAGGCCTCAGAACACCTTTGGAATTAAAGTAACATCTTATCTTCTCTCCTTCCAATTGCAGGGAATGATGAGGAAAGAAGTGGGAAGAGCCAGCAGATCAACACCTGCTATGATCCTGGGGTCACCCACAGCATTTTGGGGTTTGTGAACATGGGCCTGTTTACAGGAAAACAGATGGGGTAGACCTGAATCCAGGGAGGAAAAGGGTCTTTGAACAGGACTTAGTAGGAATCAGAAAGCTTTAAACTAGATTTGAAGAGGAAAGGGATAAAACCAGGCTCACCAGAGATAAGCCTGGGGGCAGCACACCAGTGTTCGAGGGATGATGTGCTAGTGAGGTCCCTCAGTCTGCCATTTCACAGGAGCCAGGGCTGGAGATCCACGTGGTGGCAAAGACAGCAAATGTAGCAGGATCCCAATGGAAGTGCATCTCACACCAATGTACCCAGCAAGGGAACAGACAGCAGGAGATGCAAAAGGTTCTGGGATATCCTCTGTCCAGACCTGAGTAGCACCTTTGACACTCTTTCCTACAGCAGTCTCATGGAGAAATTGGGAGCTCATCGCTGGATTGGTGTACTGTTTCCTGGGTAAAAAACTGTTAAAAACACACTTTTCTCTCATTTAAAAGCACAAATTCATGATATTTGGGACCTCAGGGAGTTATTGGAAGAAAGAAATGCATCCACAAAACCTTTAAGAGGTTTTGATTTTTAGTTTTTAAGCATATTTCCTTCACTTTACACAGTCTGTGATGGATCAGCTGAGGAGCAAGTGCTCCCCAGCACAGCTGTTAACAGCCACAGCTCTTGAGGTTAAGTAGAAAAGGTATGGTCAAACCTGGAAGACAAAATTCTTCTCTCAGTTCTGGAAAAAAAGTGGCTCCTAAACTGTGACTATTTGCATCACCTCTGATAATATGCCCATTCAAGCTGTAGCTTCAATTAATTTCAATATAGAAAACACTTTCAAATACCATATCAATTAACTATAAACAGTAATTGTACCATGTATATAGCCATATTGTCTTAAACTTAAACTCCTATTAAATCTAATTAATTCCTGAGATAAACTACACAGCACAGGGTCAGGGTCACAGTCTGATCTGAATTTTGGTCATTGACTATGTAGTACTAATAATGGATTAATTTATAAACTTACATATGTCCTAAACCCTGTGCATCTTTGGTTTTAAATAATAAATCTTAGAGCAAGGGGTTTGAAATTTTGCTGCAAGAAGTGGATGTATTTTTACAATACATTACACAAAGCACTGCAGCTCCAAGGCAGGTGGCCCTCAGTCAGCCTGGAATTACAGATAGCATCCATCACATGAAGAGAAGTACAAGTGAATCACCCACCTCTAGAAAAATTTATAGAAGGGAAACACCTGCCTGCCCACGGGTTTCTTTGCATTCCTTTGTGCAATTAACACCTGAGCCTTGTTTTAAAGGGCTGTGTGTAAAAAATCCATAGATCTGAGGTAAGGCCTTGTTAAATAGCATAAGTAGGAAACAACTGAAAACAGCAGCAGCTCAAATCAGTTGAGACACCCTTTTCTCATCCAAGACCGACATTACTTTAAACCCTGAGGTTCTTTCCAATCTGAGTTATTCTGTGAGTTGTTTAGTTATTCAAAATGCAAGAGAGAACTCTGGGTGACCTTCACTGAATTACTGAAGAGGACTCACTCTTTTTTTTTTTTTCTTCCCTACAGTCATAACACTCTATTGTCCTTTGGGAAAAGTGCAAAAAATACACAAAGTAGGTATAGAATTTTTTTTTTTTTTTTAATGTGAAAGTTGTGCAATTTTAGATTGTTCTCTCCAGCATATCATTGCTCCATTTCTGAGGCAAGGAAGCCAGAAGTCAAGAAAAATGTGAATAAACTCTTAAAATTGTAAAGAGCTTGAAGTCTACACATCAAAAATATTCAGCTATTTTAAAGTAAGTGATTAGAAATTACAGGTTCTTTTCTTCATCCTGTAATTTCAGTGTATGGGGCATAGCTGTTGCTAAAAGCACTAAAATTTGGGCAGGATAATTATAATATGGAACTTGCCTTCAAGAATAAAAAATTATGTAAATTTGCCACCTGCTATATATGCAACAGAACGAGAACATACAGGCATAACAGAGTCACTGTTTTTACTTCCTAATTAATTTCAACTATTTGACTTTGTCCCTTATTTAAATCATTCTCTCTCTAACTATAAAAATGTCATCATCTATATTTTCTCGTATAGGATATTTGAATATGGGGAAGTAGGAACAGGTTCTTTAAAATACGGCTACAGCAAAAGGAATCTCCACATAATTTTCTACAAAACTTCAGGTAGACACTACATAAGAGTTTAGGAGTGATAGATTTTTAATACTGAAGAGAATGGCAACAATATTGCATTAAAGAAATCTTTCTCCACACTGATGGCTTCTGTCTTGCCATGAATTTGAAAATTCTGTATTTGGCACATACAGTTTGAAATACAAGATTAGCTCCTCCAGCTCTTTCCAGAGACAGTTTTGTTCAATTATCAAATACAGTATCTTTTCTATGCAGGAAGTAGGAAAAGTTTTAAGGAAAGAAAAAAAAAAAAAGAAAAGCACCCAGTAAATACTGCAATTGAGCAAATAAAGTTCTGCGTGTTAATTTCTCTAAGGATAAACTAAAGGTAACAGTTAGAAACCTTTGCTAAAGTGCTATATAATAACCAGGGATCATTTCACAGACTACAGACATAAATCTTTCTCCAGAGGAAAACGGAACAGCAGTTTAATGAGGTACAGACAGACAACAGATCATAGTTTTCCTCTAGAAGGAAAACCAGAACAAAGCAATTTTCAATCTGCTTATTTTTGAAAACAGTCTAGGTAGACAAGGAGCTGCTGAAGGGTTGGCCTTCAGAGTTGCATTATTGTAGAAAAAACATACACTTACTATAGTGATTTCTTTTAGCTTCCCATACACTTGAAGGAGCAAGACTTTCCCAAAAACTTACACTGCACTGAGACATGGCTTGCTGACAATTCTAAACCAGGAATCCCATAAAATAAGCAATTTCTGGCACAATTTAGCTATTCCTGCTCTTGTGAATTCCTGCTAATTTTTTTTATAAGATTACAGGAAATTAAACCAAGAATTACTTGGCTTTTTTACTGTATTATTTTCAAATTCAATAGGAATGCAAAAAAAAAAAAATAACATTAAATAAAAAGACTTTGAAAGTTACAAAAAATATCCTATAAAATATTACAGTTAACAGCATTATTTAATCATGCTATGTTGTAATATCTTTAGAGAGCTCTCTCAAAGAGAGATACCATCTTTGGAGAACTCTCCCTTGTTGCAGAGGCAACAGGTTAAAGTATTTGAAAACAACCATCCCCATATTCCCACCATTATCAAGTGCTGGAATGGCCACAAAGTACAAATACTTGCAAATAGTGTGATTTCATCACGACTTAATACATGGTCTTCAGTGCTGCTAAGGACTTCAGTACTATTGTTTTAAAATAGTTTATAGTAATTTGAGCTTGTTTGTTCAGAAATGCCCCTGTGTTTCTGGTCAGTTCTAAATAAACAGGATTTAAGGTTGGGATACAAATGTCACATAATGTGTCACATATGTCTGTTTACACATAATTACTTAGAAGCTTTTCTCTGTAGACAGGTTTTTTCCACAACCCAACAGGAAGGCAGCATGTCTGAATATAAAATTAATCATTACAGTAAAGACACGTTCTAAAAACAAGCCCACCTTACATCCTCCATAAGATAATGGATGAAGTAGTGGCTCTTTTAGAGAATAAGTTCTATGTCAGCCACCAAAAGGTGCATTTTTATCCACATTATTTCACAGATTACATACATACATACTCTCTTTCATAACACTTTCAAATGAGCTAGCGTGGTTGGGCAGCTTATCCTATATGAGAACATGAACAGCTTCATATAAGAAAAAAGCAAAGCAGAATGTCTTCCTAGCTAAAGTTCCCAGATGGATGCTTTCACACTGTTATATTACTCATCTTAAAGGACACTGTCCACTTGGGAAATTACCCTTCTGTGAGAAAAATGAGCCATGAGTGCAAACAAGTACAAAATTCTGTTGACTCTGCTGGTTTACAAGTCTGGCATTTCTGTGGCAGACACAGAAAAGTTCACAGATAAATTTCTTTCTGAATAAACCTGAAATGTCCCATATCTTTTCTCTGACCATGCAATTGCATCCATTTTTATGAAGAAATATAATAAGACCTTATCCATCTGGAAAGTCCTTCTCTGCCTAGTATATCCTTTCCCTCCACCCTCATCTCCACAAAAGAAGCAAAAGTCGGCAAGGGAATTTTGCTTTACAAACCTAGAATTATTGTTCAAGAAAAACATAGATAAGAATGCATAAATCAGTCAGTCAGCATTTTTTTGGCTGCTTGGTTTGTTTTTTAAAGACTTCCATAGCCCTGCCATCAGAAAACAAACACAGGACTTTTAGATACAAACATGTTAGAAGTGAGGTTGGGTATTATTGGCATCACTATTAATACAAAAAGTTATAACTACCAGACAATCTTCAGCTGTTTTAAAATAGTACAGACCCACTGGTGTCAACTAAGTAATCTGATGGGATATCACAGGAGAATCCAGCCCAAAATGACAACAAAGTAATGGTTCAAAACTGCATTTCTGAATCTTCAGAGAGTGTTTTTGAAAGTTTATGAGCATTTGTATGTTTGCATATATACATATATACACTCACACACACATATAT
This sequence comes from Certhia americana, assembly GCA_018697195.1. NCBI lineage: Eukaryota > Metazoa > Chordata > Aves > Passeriformes > Certhiidae > Certhia > Certhia americana. Next base: position 8,925,452 of record CM031870.1, read on the forward strand.
ATAGCCCTTTTTAACACTGATTATATAGGATTAAGACAAAACACTGAATCCTAAACTGGCCTATTCACCCAGACAAGTGATTTGATGCAATCTACAAGAAAATAAAAACTACTGCTTGAAAGGAATTAATTAAACTCAAAACATATTTTGGGTTTCTTTTTCATGAAAACACTGTAGTAGTCTTCCCTGCAGATAGGGGTGGAAATCTTAACTCCAAGCCATGGGTCAGCTCTCAATCAGGGTGAGCTGGTACCCACCCCCAATTACCTCATTTGGTTTATGGAAATCATTTCCAGAAAGTTCTCAGTTCTCGTTGTTGTTATTGGTTGTATTTTGCTGCAATATTTTCCATATTCCTAATCACCTTTCCACATTGGACTATCCCCACTTTCTCCACCCTAAACTTCTCCCCTGTGTTCGTGCTTAAAGGTGTTGTTACCCTGGACCTTCCCACTCTTTTTCAGTCCATTCCCATGCACGGTGCACGGTTTATGGTTTATTTTCCAGTTATTAAAAAGTTCTGTTTCTGGACGACCGAATCAGAGTGTCTCTCTCACAAAGTCGCCATAGGGTGGGTGACCCGAGACGAAGCGCCGGTTATCTTATCCGGGCTAGAATCAGATGCTTCAAGCTACTTTGGGAGATATGACCAGCCTTCAAGGTTCATTTATTTTCATGCAAGAAAAGCCCTCTATTGAAATTGTCCAAATGAACAAACTCTGCAGTAAAACAAGAGCGGAGCAAGACAAGGGTGATTTCCTATACTGATATAAGGTCAAACACAGTAAAGACATAAGCCTAAAAAAGGTTACTGAGTAGTTCAGAAAACTGTCCTACACCAGAGCTGGTGGGTGTGACGTACTGCAGGAAGACCAACTTCTTTGCACAGGAGGTAACAGCACTTTGTTTGATTGCTGCACTGGCCCAGGACTAAGAACATGTGCACACAGTACAGTTCACACAGTTATTGCCTCCTCTGCCGTTACTGCTGCCCCCATGGCTACTGCACAATCCTCCTCTAGCCTGAAATATGTATCAGGATTGATACCTACATTTTGTTCTCAATAACCCATTGACACTTTTCCAATTGTAGAGTAAAACCTCTTTAGAGGCTGTTTTCTACAGGTGCTGCTGCTGACTTTACCACCTTCAACTGCCTCTCGACATCCTACTAAAGGAACTCTTGGGGACAGCTGTTAATTCTTCCTCCCCTTAATTTAAAGGCTGAAGAAGATATATAACACTGTCAGAAAATAATTTTTTTTACCTAAACTTATCTATTCTTTATCTTAGCTCTGAGGACTCATATTATATTTATTCATGATGACTGTTAAAACTGGGCCTTTATTATGCAGATGTGTCACCAGTATCCTGTGTGTAACTTTGTAAAAACATGTAGAAGCTCCCTAATTCCCCAGGGAGGAATATACAGCAAGTTGATTCCCAGCCTCATTTCACTTGGCTAATTATTTATATACATATAAAATAGGACACAGCCAGAATTTTCCACAATCTGAAACCAAGGTAAATAAAATAAAATTATGTGCTGGGGAAGAGAGGAAGTACCATTCTTAAGGTGTGTGTAAGGGACATATACTCCAGCAGACACCCCTTCAGTAGCTCAGGTTCCAGTTTTCATCAAAATTCTCTGGTTTAGAACTCAGTTTTTCCATTTCTATGCTCCATAAGAATGGGGCAGATCATAGATAAAACAAGCAAGGCAACCTCAAAAGAGAAATGCATCATCATAAAGAAACAGTCATTGTTTGAGCCTGGGTTCTCACCTCGGCATGAACATAGTTCATCCTCAAGAAATCCATTCAGTGCTGAAAACTGCTCCTTTTTTCCTGCCAAACACACAAACTAAAGCTCACTGGGGGAAGTTTAACCAGTGCTCTGCACACATTCTGCAAAATACCCATCCCCATTTGCTGAACACGAAAATGGGGTTTGCACAACAGCTATAGCACTGCAGCCAGTCTGGCAGTGCCATAACCATTGAGCTGTTCTCTCACAGGAAGGATGCAGAGCTCAGTCTCAGAACATTAAGACCATAATCATGCACTAAAGGAACCAAGGGGTTCCTTTGTGATAATAAAATTGTTCAAAGATTACATCCTTGCTAAGTTCTTTTCCAGTTTAAATTGAAATTAAAAATGGGACAAAGCAAGAATAAAACAACGTATTTGTGTGGAAAAGTAGAGCACATCCCATGAAGAACTGTATTCAGTGCAACTGAATACTGCCTATGCCCAGTGACAAGGCAATCAATCCCATATGCCAGACCTGGAAAGAGTGTATTCTCTTAGAGCATAGCACCTGAATTTTTAAAAGATATAAGAGGAACTCTGTACTATATATTTCTGTGTAAAGAATTTTTTCCAGGTGAGAGAAATGTGAACATACCATTGTCAGAACCAAGCTGCATCCTATTCCTTCCTAAGGGATATTGTTATCTATTACTGAATTAGCTACTGCTAGAGTACACCTTGGATTTAAAAAAAACGCTTCCAAAACCACAAAAAAATTTGTTCAATTCAATACATTTAGAAAAACATGATTTCTTTGACTTCATCAAAACTGAAGTCAATTCATACTTACTCATACTGGTTTGGCTAAGTTCTTTCACAATTCAGGTCCTAAGGAAGCCAATATCAAAGCAAACAAAAGACTGGCTTTACACATACAAAGAATATCTGAGCCTACATCCCTCCAGGTGACAGTGGCTTTTAAGAAGTTAAAATCTCTTTATGCCAGATATTCTGGACAGACTTTCCTAGACATGAACACTACATGTCACCAATCACCATCTTTTTACTAAAATCATGGCAAGAGTTTAAGTTTCAGTCTTGCAAGGACAGAAATAGGCCTGGTCTAAATGGCCAGAAACCAACCCACTGCTGCCAAGGCAGGCCTGCCACAGGCACAGGCACCCCACATTGCTCAGGGCAGCACTCAGAATGGCCATGGAAACACAAACTCCTTACTTTATCTGGTCAGCTGCCTACAGTTCAGAGACTTGAGTGAAACCTGAACTCTTTTAAGATATTCAACTAAGTACACAAAGAATCAATTTTTTTTATCTCTTTTCTTGCTGAAAAAGAAACCTTTCCTAGGTTTTATATCTGTGGGAATGGTAAGCCAAAAAGTTTTGCAGATGTAAGAATTCCATTTCTTTACCCAGGACAGGGTTTATTTTCTACAATAATATACTGTTTTATTATTGTTTTATAACAATAATATACTGGTTTTATGCCCTTCTTATCATTTTTTTAAGCTGCCTACAAAACCAGAGTTAAAAAATATACCCCTTTCAGTTCAGTTCAAATCTTAGTGTGTTGCTCCATCACATAAATATTCCTTCTACAAGTCTTTTAGAAATATGAGTTCCAGTGTATGAAGATATATTAAATGGTAATGTCAGAGACTGATGAAGTGATTCAGTAGATTTTTCAGTCATCTCTCCCTTCCTCCTTTTCAGCAAAAAGATTTTAGCACTTAGCATGGCCTTTAGTCATGGTGGTGATGAAATCCTTGAAAAATTCCATCAAAATTAAATGCAATTTTTCTATCTGTTCTTAGTGCAAGTCAGAGACAAAAGAGTTGTTGTTGCACACTTTTTGCATCATGTTATTGCAGGTTATAAAAGGACTTAGTCTGGTCAACACTTATCTAAAATACAGAACTGTTTTCTCAACCCTGAAAGAAGCTTTAAAAAAAAAAAAAAAAAACACAAAAAAGCCCCCAAACACAGGAGTTCTACTTATCACTGAAAGTAGTGAATACATAAATGTGGTATCTCCTTTAAGAGGACCTGGATGCAATTTTCATATTAGAAACCTTGATTAAAGAGTGCTTAATCATTCTAATCCAGGGACTGCACGATACCAAGGGCAGATGGGATTTGTTTGACATGACAATTTTCTGTTATTGTTTTCGGATTACAACAATTTAGTTTAGCTACAGCTAAACTAATTGTGCCAGGATGGTTAAGCTTATGTCAGCAATTTTTTGTAAACCTCTTATCCAATGGATTTATTACTAAATAAAAAGTTTTTAGGGGATGAAACCTGGCATGAGAAACTGTGTTTATCTTGAGAGACTTTGAAAAAGAAATTCAGCTTGTCTTAATGATAGGAAGAAAATTGCTAATTTGAGATACATAACTTTCCACTGCTAATCTTACCAGCACTATGGATATTCTCCATGATTTAAAATATATAGGGAAAAATACTTCATCTATGTACCTTCATTTCAATGTAGAAAAAACAAAAATCCCATGCAAGCGACCTTTTCTTTTTATGGAGATTTCAAATTTTATACATCTAATGGTTTTTGTCTGACTATCTAATACAGTGCCACAAACAGGCCCTTAATACCTGCTGGTCACACAAAAGACAAAAGTAGTCTATGAATAACCCAATACATATTTATTCTTAAAAAAACCTTCTTGTGATACGCATTTATTTTTCAGTGTCAGCAATCATGGCTAGAAAGAACGCCACCCTAAACATATTTTTTTAAAAGAACTGTTATAGGGCAATGAGAACAAAAAAGTATGAAGTCAAGGGAAGGTTCCTGAATTAGACTGGCAAGTATCACGAGGCCCTTAACTAACTGTAATATCCCAGGCAATCTGGGATGGCCCAAATCAGCAGCCTGGCTCCCAACCACAATGGCAAAACTTAGTGCAGAGCCGAGAGGCTGAAAGTTGAAAACATCAAATACAGAAGAAGCACTAAAACACTCGTTCTGGGAAAAGCCTGCTACTCATCACACCACCTCTTCAAGTAGGAGCCAAGGCAAACTGAATTTCATATAAAGGTGAAGAACCTCTGACAATGATTAGACAATGACAATTAGACACCATCCTTTAACATATCAAGTTATCTGAAGCTTGTATTCTTTGTATTGCACAGTATTTATTATACACTGGACTTTCAGAGGTAGTCAGGAGAGCAGCTCATCTTTTAAATAATTTGGCAATTCTTCAGGTATTTGACAGTAATACTGAATCATTTCCCATACAAGCCTCACATTAACATTTTATCTGAAATTAGATTCAAAATATCTTAGATTCACACTCTACACTGGAGACCTCAAATTTAGTGGTATTTTGTCTTTTTATACAAACACCTATTGCCAGCCCTGCCAACTCATATTGGACTGAACAGCCACTCTGGCTTTTCTCTCATACCCCCATCACCACCAGCAAAGGTCTGAGCCTCAAGAACGCACAGCTGCAGGTTCATTATCTTTAAGGAACACACATAAAACGACATTTTTCTCAATATTGTTCCTCATGGACAGGTTTAGTGCTTTCCATGCAGTTCAGAGGTGCAATAAAACACCAGCTCACCCTTCTGCATTACACCTCAGGAGGAGGAATCTGGTACCAGTAGTCAAAAAACTCTGGTCAGCATTTCTGCAGCTTTATCACTTCTGTGTGCCAAGAAAAGTAAAAATAAAATGAATTAATTTTAAAAATTAGTTATTTGAATCAGTAATTCAGCAGATACAAGCAAACAAATGATCTGAAATGCAGGAGTTCTGTGTTAATAAAAACACTCCTTTCAAAGAGCCATTTAATGCCATCACCCATTTCAGCCTGTGACCCATCTACTGGAACACAGAGAGTAGATCACAGCCCTTCAAATGATTCAGCAAAGGCTTTGTACAGCCCCTTCCCCTTCAGTGAAATTCCTTTCTAGAAGTTTTATTGTTGTTCAACTAGATAAACGTCTAGCCTTTTTCTCCTCTCCCCCTTCTGTTGTTGAAAATACACATTTCAGAGAACAGAAGACCTTAAAGAGGGACAATGGAACAGCAATCACTACCTGAGCACTGCTTTGTATGAAAATGACTTTACAGAGTCAGACAGTGCCTGTTCTCCTGAGTAAATAACTGGACCAATGCCACACCACATAGGATATTAACGTTCTTTGTGAAGTGGAAAAACACTCAGATGAGGCAGACACAGACCTATCAAAAGAAACATACATTAGCTTTGCTTCAGGACAACATGTCAGAATCTGTAAATCCCTTCCACCTCTAAGGGCATTCACCCTTTCCAGTCAGGACATGTGTGTTCAAGTCTTTGTTCACATGCAATGTCTCACACTGTCTCTCCTCAGCCTTGTTTACCTACCTGGTGAGTCTCCTTTCTGTTCCATGCCCTTTTGCTGTACAGCATCTGCTCCCTACACCAAATTAAGCTTAAGCCAGTGAGTCTGCTTAACCAAGCTTAGCTCAGTTTCTCAAAAATAGCTCTTCATACTGTACCCTTGTGCATTTATTAAAAAGTGTGTGTCTACATGCACACACACTCTTCATAGTTTAAAATGAAAATAAGCTATGAAGAATAAAGAAATTTATTCAAATAAGAATTTAAAAATTTAAAATTCTTATTTGTGTCAAGCACTGGCACATCACTTTGCTGTCAGAATAATCCTCTTTATATAACTGACACACGCTACCAAATTAAATCTGCATAGGAAAAATAAACACACATTTTACTGCAGAGAATAAAACGAGAAATTATTCTAATTTGAGATTTTCTTTTAATCTTTTGTAACTACATTAATTTAATCCCATATTAAACAAGCATTGCTTCTTCAGCATATTGCCTTGTAACAAAGAGTACTATCATCAGAATAATATTGTTCATAATGAATACAGAAGAATCTTCAAATTGTCACAACTCTGGGCCACCAGAATTCTGCTGGATGTTGGAATATGAGTCCTTTGTGATCTATAGACAAAAATACTATTTAGGGCCACCAACATTAAGAACTCATTGTACTGATTCTATTTAGAAATATTGTAAGAATGTATGTGCCTTGAGAGCTTCTATTGACAGAGGAAGAAAAAACATTTAAAGCTGATGTTTGAAATGTGTGTTATAAATACAAGAAAACTGTGGGAGACTGACATGAACCACCCATTTACATATATTGTAAAGGTTTGCACATACAGGACCCCAATGCACAACACTCCCAATGTAACTCCACAGTAATTCCTTCATATCCTCTACTTCTCCAAGCATCTCTGAAGAGCTGTCATTTTGTATTCAAAATCATGCCATAAGTGATACAGTTTCTCTGTGTCTTCAAAAGGAAACCATTTTATTCTAACAGAGACTAGGATGGTGGGAAGAAGTGGGCCCTGCAGTGCTCACTGCAGGATTATACACAAATGTGTTCCCAAAGCTTTGGGAGATGAAACACATATTATAAAAGTCATTCCTGGGAAACAGAAAACAGCACATCTCTAACACATTTTCAACATTTCAAAAATACTAAGAAATAAATAATTCATTCCCATCACAAAATTTCCTGGAGTTCCCACGATCACTGCCTTTAGTGTGAGGGAGCAGCAGGACCAGGGACAAGGGAGGCAGAGGCAGTGCCCTGGCTGACAATGGGCACCACCCAACAGTACCTGAGCAAGGAGAGGAGCCAGGGCCAGGCACACACCAGTGCCATCACACAAGGCCAGGGCAGTGCAGCAGGGCTGGGGTCAAGCCAGGGAGTCAGGGTCAGCACGGCAAACAGCTCAGGACAGCCAACGACGCTCAGGCAAGCAGCTCCCAAGCAGAAGCACAGAGGGCTCCAGCACAACTTCACACTGGTCTTCCCACTGCACCTGAGCTAAGGCTTCACAGCTGCCTCTCAGCAACACAACTTCTGAGTGCAGGCATCAAGCCCTGATAGGGGAAGGGGTTGCAATCAGTGCCTGACACTACTAATTGAAAGCAAGTGTGTTGTGGAATCCAACTTGAGTTGGCAGCACCAAGTCATTTGTTATTACTACACCTACTTACCTAATTCTTAACTACCTTGAACTTCTGGAAGATTACAAATTTTGAAATGCTTTTATAGCACTAAGAACTTCAAAATGACTGATAAGGTGCAGGGAGTTATGAAGCCATGTGTAACAAGGCTCTGGAGATCATGGGAAACCGATTTAAGCTGCAGAGTTTAAATGTCAGTGGATTGTTTTTGACAGTTCTTTGATCTGACATGGTGCATTTGGGAGATACATTCATAATGGAGAAAATGTATGCATTACATATAAACACTCAGAGACCTCCCTACATATATAGATTGTAGTGCTCCCAGCTTTCTCTTACTTCTAATAGTTGTAAATGTATATCATTAAGATAATTTCTGTCTTTCAGTTTATACTGGTTTCCTAGGGATGTAGAAAAACCTTTTGCAGATACAGAACATCAGTTTGTGTCATCTGGGATGTTAAAGGTGTGAGGAATATGGTTAGCACTTACAGCATGTTTGTTCTGCCACCAGTGCTTCACTTAGAAAACTAAACACCATTCTTGGGCTCAAGTGGATGCTTATTACTGAGTTACAACCTTTGCATCCAATGTGCAAGGCTGTTACTGGTTCAGGTTACTAAATCTTCTGTGGCTCAGTGGAGAAGTGAAATTGCAGTTACTGAAAACCACATAATTCATCCATACAGCTGAAGTGTGAGCAAGAGAATGATGAGATGACATTTCACACATTTTCGAGAAAAGAGATACCAGTGTTTTCACCTTACAGCGGAATTTGCCAGGAGTAATGATAGAGAAGGAACACCTTGCTGTACTCTGCCTTTGGATTTCTGCTCAGAAGAAAATACATCTTTCATTTTTTACATGCCACAGTCTCACACAAACTTACTTTACACTGGAAGTACTCATACTTTGCTAACTGCTTTAAAAAGTCACTCAGTATTATTAAGTTCTCATTTAAAGTAACATTTGCGATCTGCCAAACTACTTAACAACATGTAGTAAGAAGTTCTAAGCCACTATCAAGCTTGCAGTTATATATAATAAGGAGGATGGGTTTAAATAAAAATCATTTTCAAGTAGAGGAATGATTAATCATTGTTGTTCTCTCCTTCATTTGCATTCTTAGCAAAGTTGTCAACCTTTGTCCCAGCATTAATGGTGAGTTTTATATGACTGTACATGGTATTCTTAAACTTTATTAATTAGGAAGGCCACTTCTTATTTGAAAGTGCAGAATGGAATCTCATTTTCATTCAGTTCCCTAGGGAACTAATTACAGGGTCTGCTCCACATACATCACAACAATCTCTCCTATATGGCACAAGTAATTATTTAGATACTGTAAACATCCTTCCAAATACTTAGAACAGCTTCAGCTATTTTAAAGTTTCAGTAGAAACTGGTGCTAGCCTCTGCTGAGAAGTTCGAAATATTCCCCTGCTCAGGAAAAACAGCAGGTACTCAGCATCATGAAAGAATTTAAACGTTCTAATGGGACTTCATCTGAACCAGTACACAGAAAAAATGAAGAAAAGGAGAACGTGGTAGTTAAGATTACACAACCCTTTTAAAAAATGAACATAAATGTTTAGCAACCCAATGATGTTTTTTCTCCCTTAGCTCCAAGGCAGCAATCAATTCTTTTTATTCTCCACCCCCAGTACACTGGCAACTGGCCGTTTTGCTGCATTAAAAATCTGTGTAGAATATGCAAAAGTCCCTCTTTTAGAAAAGGAAAAATCCTTCTTTCCCATCTTGCATTAGCCTTGAGGCACAGTCAGTAGGCTAAGGAGTGGGATAGGCTGACTAGTCATATTCCAGGACCTTTGGGAATGGAATCCCATCATAATCGATGTACAAGGACATCAAAAGAAGTTTTGCAGTACCACAAGACGTCTCCCAAACTCTACACTAGAACTGGAAACTCAACTGCTACAAAACTGCAATTTACCACTCGGAACACACACAAGGAACACAAACACTGCTTTGGAAAGGGGAAGAGTGACTGCAAAGTAGCTGAAGAGCTACACCAAGCACCAGTTTACTTCTTTTTTGGTTTGGGGAATTCTCGACTTTCTTAGGCTGTGCTCCGATTCCCAGGATTTGCCCCTAAAGGCAAATTTTAGTAGAAAAAAAAAAAAGGCTATTTGATTGGCTCCAAAGCATTTCTAAATTGGATGATACAGTGCACATCAAGCTGTGGAACAGCTTCCATAGCAACACACACTCTCTGCTTAGTTATTTCTAGGGCATCTGTCAGTGACTGCTCTTTGCACACAGATGCAGGGAGGGAGGGTTGCTTGCAGCCTTGTAAACAGACGCTGTTATTTTCCAAGCGTATCTGTATTATTGTTAGAGTGCTTCTTGTGAGGGCAGGCAGCAGCAAACTGCTCTTCCAAATTGATTGTGATACAGATTTATATTAACCAGCATCTCTCAAACAAAGACTTCAGTGCAGTCTACAAATAGTGTAGAAAACACCCTGCAAGTGACCAGAATTGTAGATTAAACTTTCTGAAGCCAGAAAAATAAATTAAGACAAGATCATGCTATCTAGAAATACACAGCAGCTATGCTGAAGCAGAAGACAAGTATTTCCACATACAAAAACAGTCTTAAATATTTCTAAAACGTTCCCCAAATCCACTTTTTTGGAAGGCATATCAAATAGGTGAAAGTATCAATTTATCTCACCTTCACGATACAGCAAAACAGACTAAGAGTATAACTTGAAGTCCAACATGTATGTCAAATCACAAAAATTTGTGCCATTATAATGCTTTAGTCAAAATTACTCTATTTCATCTTTGAAGATTTTCTTATATTAGTTCACAACTTACACAGTATCAGTATCTTTCCTTGTTTTCACCACCTTGGAAACACCACTACATGCAGGAAAACAAATAGCAGGAAAATAAATATGGATTTATTATTTATAATACAAGAAATTTTGAATCCTGAATCTTCTATTTGATATCCTTAAAGAATTTTACAATAACTGAGACATTCTGTATCCAAGTAAATCTCTTCTGTAGCCAAGTAATAACAGTTGTGACCACAATTTTGAAGATTATGAGTATAGATAAATAAACAAGAGAGGGCTGATAAGCACCTACAATTTCCCTCAACAACAAAACCACAGGACTTCTGAAAAAAAATTGACTGAATTCAAGAGAGATGTACTTCTAATGTTAGACACTGCTTATTTTTAAAATGTCTGAAATGGAAATGTAAGTGAAAACAAAAGGTACTACTGTTCTAAGTAACAGCTCTAGAAAATGTCTGCAGCTACTGAAATCATTAACAATTAACACTATAATTCATAGGAAGAAAATGTAACTTTTCTCTTATTATTTAAGATTTTGCTAAAATAAACTGATAACTGGATTCCAAGTAGTTTTTAGCGAACAACACTGAATGAGTCACCAAGAATACACATCAAGCACACAGTTAGCAGTTAAAAGCTTTTGTCCTTGGGGTATTTTCGAGTCCACTATCATATTCACTGAACAATGAGTCAGTGGAGAAGATACAAAATGTTCTGCATCCCATATAACAAATATATTAACAAAGAAAATATAAAGGAAGAAAATCTTTACTTGAAGAAGAAAACTCAATTTTTTATTACCCACTCCCTGTTCAGAACAGCCCATGTATGTTGACTTTCAGGCCACACAGCAAGCTTCATTTAGTTTTACTTGGCATTTGTAAATATATTTTCTGACATTTGGAAAGAGACAGAATTTGATGGGACTTGAAGACAGCAAAACTTTGTAGGACTCTTTACCAATGTTTACTACTGCAATTAGTAATTTAATTTTTTACTCTTGCTTATGCCAGGGTTGCTTATATCCTTGGAAATAGTATTCAGGGTTCAGTAATAGGGAGAACAACTGCAGAGCTAAGGAAAGTGGAGGACACCAAGGGAGGACCATAGGGAAGTGTCAGGGAGAGAGACACTTAAAATAGGTTGGAATAGTCTAATTATGGTATCCACTAGTAAAGTGCAGAACCTCTGAGTTAATACTCTTTTGCTATCAACAATATTGGATGAAATCAGCAATAAAATGCAAGCCTCATCTCATTAGTTTTCTGGCCAATTTATCCATTGCTTACTGCTGCTTCATCAGCTCCAGACACAAAAAAAGTTGCAGTGGTTCTGCCCTCTAACACATGGAAAATGAAATAGGTACTTAATTGAGTTTGAGTGGTTAAAAGGTAGCTCCTTTTAAGTATTGGAAAATATAAGGAAAGGGATCTTACGGGAAAGAAGGTTATGAAAGCCATGCATCTGTCCAACTGTATACCAGCTTCATTCGCATCCGTACAACTCTATGCCAGCTCTATCAGCCATCTTCATCACATAATATTCCAAGGCATCTGCTCCAGAAGTTTTTCCACAAGACTAGATTTCCAAATGGCATTCAAGGTATGACGTCACACAATGTTGATAATAACAAAGCCTGACATAGAATAGTTTGCTCATCATGTAAGCATCATTCAGCCTCAGCACTGTCAAAATCAAGGTGGAAACTGTCTCTGGTGAGGCCACTTGAGTGGTTTATGAAGTGTTTTAGTAGCAGTTCACAAACCCAGCCCGAGTTACTACTTGGATCTGTGCAAAGCAGTCCTGCATGTCCTCTGAGAAATGTGTGGAGTACAGAGCCATAGAAGTGGTTGCATCATCTCAGAATCCTATAAAACCTGCACCTTCTGGCTTAGCCTGAACCCTTACCTGGAATCATATAGTTGTTAGGTGAAATAACAGAGTTATTGCTACTATCTACCCTGTTTGTAAGCACAGGCCAGCAGTATTGCATGTCCAGCTCTAAGCTCTCAGCAATCAGCCAGAGTCAGTAAGACAAGCTGCAGAACTGGGTAAAAGCTGGAAAATTGTGAGTCGTATTTCAATCACAAAAATAGTATATTATAAAACCATAGCAGATTTGAAAGGCTAAATCAGTATCTATTAGCTGTTATAACACTCTAATTGCTGTTAGGAAGGAAGTTCTTTCTCTTATTTCTCCTTTACCTATAACTTTTGCTGCTACCTCTGCAAAAGCTCTGCCATTCCCAGCAGCAAGCTAGTTCAGAGAAGGGCATCAGGACAGTCTGTGTCAGCTGGGGTGAGATCTGTCAGTGTGCTTCTCTGCCCAAACACACTGAGGGCACTGAAGAAGCAGAGCCAGCCCAAGGAAGGGGGCAGGAGCATGGCAGCAGGCACTGCCTCAGCTAAGCTCTAACATTGCACGTATTCACAGCAGAATTCCACAGGAACTGCTTTTTATCAAAAAGTAGTGTGATAGCAGCAGAGAGGAGATCAGAAGCATTCTGTTTCTTTGGGAAGAAAACAGGCAGCTCTTTCAAACTCCTAACAGTGACTTTAGTATTGAAATATTTTCCTTACAAAATCCAGCATGTAATTCTTTAGATCATGGCAGAGATAGAAGCAGTAACAAACCAACATCAATAACCAACATCAGTAATGGGAATGTTTAATGAAAGTGCCATTTTCATTAACTGAAAAGTCAGTCTCTGCTCTTTGTAGCTTAGTTTTCACTGCTAAGTGTCTCCAAAACAAGGCACATTCTAAATTCACTCATTATTCAGTACAAAGATTCCAGAGCAGGAAATTCTCCATATAGTCTCTATATATTTTTTCTTAAATCTCCTTCAAGCTCTTTTTTCTACACAAGCTTCACATTGGTTCTTAGAACAGGACTAGACTTAACTCCTACCTTACAGTTTCATTGCTGTGATGAAAGGCAGGATGGAATCTCTCCTTTTTATGCTTCCAGGTTTTGGCAAATCTAACAAGAAAAACCGTAGGGAAAAAAATTATGTAGTAACTGAATCCCTAGTGGAAAATAAGCTGCCACAAATAATTTTACAATTTGAAAGCTAATTTAAATTTGACCATATTTCTGGCAGAGCAGTGTACTGTTTACAAAATTCTGAGTGCTCTACACTCTACTGTGAATGCTCATTTAAATTTATCTGAAAGAGAAAGGTGAATCCAACGCAACTGATTTTCATACTGTGTTAGTTAGCTTTCACTTACTCAAGAAGCAGAGGTAACAGCATATACCTTCCCTGGCACACTATGAAGTGCAAATAATTTATCTTTTGCATCAGTGGCACAAAACAACAGCAGCTAAAACAGGGACTTACATAAGAGCAGGTAGCAATATCTATATCTTCAGTAAAACACATCATATATGCCAAGGCACAGGGGAAAGGGCAAGAGTAAAAAGTTCTCCCCAATTTCACAGAGTGAAGCAGGTCACAAAACAATTGAAACATTCCAATTCTCACTGAGATGACTGAAACTCCTTCAGTTATTTCAGGGTGATAAAAAAAAAATAAATTAGCAAGCATCTTCAAAGTCCAGTGAAGAATTATGTCATCCAAGTCAAATAATGAACAATAAAAAATGGACAAAAAGTTACCAAAACTTGAGTGTTTCCAATATCTCACTTTCAATGCAGTTACAAAGTAGTATTTTGAGAGAACCAGAAAAGAATGCCTCAGGACAAATGTTGTGGAGTCTGGCAAATCTAGGGCCAGCTCAATACACCACCTTCATTGCAACAATTAATGCAGATAACAACCGAGAGACAGTGGGTTCTGTGGCCAACAAGCTTAGGAATTATGAAAGTATGGTCAATGGCCCAATGCATGCTCATATCTCTGCTGTGGTTAAGGAACTTAAAGAGGAGATGAGTGAGATATGGGAGGAGGTGAGGAAGATCAGCACAGCACCAGTGCGAGTCACAGGCCCCAAAGTCAAAGTCCAACATTCCCCAGCTAAAGAAAGAGGATACACCCCACGAGGTGACCTGTGGTTCTTTCTGCGTGACCATGGGGAAGACATGAGAAAGTAGGATGGGAAACCCACACAGAATCAGAAAGTGTGCCAGAAGAACCAGATTCAGAATTGGTACCTCTGACTTAAAACTGATGAATCTGTATAATTTTATTCACCAAGACTCCCTATACAAGGGGGTTTAGTCGATATACATGGGATTAATAGATATCAGGTGGTTAAAAGACTATTTAAACTGAGTGTTGTAAAAAATAAAAATCAGCTACTCCAACTGACATTAGTTACTCAAAGCAATAGTCAGGTTTTGCCATATTCTTTAAGATATATTAAAACATCAGAACATCAGAAATTCCTATTTCATCAACTTAAATGCACTAAGCTGTCTAAAATACATCGAAAGTATTCTGTTTGTCATCAAATGTATGTCCTAATATATAATTTAGGATGATGGACAAACTCTCATGGACAATGGAGAATTAAGGTGATGAATATATTCTCTAGTGAATTGTTATGCAGCAATTAAGCCTGCCCACATTTAAGCATTTATTGAAGGCTCACCAGGATATTGGACATTGTCCTCATGAGAGCAGAAAACATCATTACAACAATCAAACAATGATGCTTTCATATAAAGGAAAATATTTTTAATAAAGTCATCCACAATACCTTTATGCAGTCAGCTACCAGCCCAAAGCCGAGATAAAGTGTAAGTGCAATAAATCAATATTATATAATATAGCATAAATGTTACAAAAAGAATTCCGTCACCTCTTTAATGCAGTTGAAATTCAAAGCCAGAGAAACACACCTAGAAAACTGGTTCTGGTGCAAGATTGACTGGTGAAAATAAACATATTTAGGTGCTACTCTATTAGAGACAATAATTGCTCAGCAGCATTGTTCATAATCAGCTGCAAAGACATTAAAACCATCAGGGAACAGAAACAGCAAAGGAGAAACACTGCTGCAAATGATAAAACAGTACTTCAACCTGCACTGTTATATTTGTGTTTCAATAAGCTTTGTAACTGACTTTGATTTGGAAGCATCATACACACAGGAACAGAGTCAATCAAATAACAACATTTAGAGGACATGAAACTAAAGAAAGATCAAATTACATGAATTCAGGATTTGGGTCACGAGTACAAAATGGAAACAGCAGCAAATGTCATCAATAACCAAAAAATTGTCCGGCAAACAATGAAACTAAGAAAGGATGACCTTAAAGCAGCTTTCAAAGAAATTTCTTATAACAAGATTGCAAAGATGAAAAGGTTTATTCCTCCAGTTAACTTGAACTGAGACAGATTAAGGGGAATGACTGGAAATGAAAAAGAAAAAAAGAGAGGGACAGAGTTCAGAGACAGACTCAGCTGGATACCAGTAACAGTGGAATAAGAAACAGACATTCCAAATGATCGGAAAATTAGATATAGCAATAAAAGAATTTATACTTGTGTTGCAAGCATTTCTGAAAAGAAAGAAGCAGGATAAGAAAGAAACACAAGGAGAATTGACATTTTCATGATGCTTTCTCCAAGACTAAGTTTCTTAGTTATATTGAGAAATTAATACTTCAATAAATATCATTTAGAACCTTCTAGCAAAGCTGTCCAGAAATAATCAGGTTTTCTTAGTGACCAACTAGACATATCAAAACAATCCCTGATATTCACTAAGTCTTCATTACCCTAAGTCAACACCTAGTTTTTATATTTTTAACTCAAATACAGGCCACAGTCTCCAAGAGTGATGTGTATTTTTCCAGACTAAAAATCAAGCTGTAAAACAACTCTCCATCTAGCAATAAAAGACAAGAAAAAATATAACTTTCCTATGCTTATTTGAAGAATGAGTGAATTTTTGCTATTGGAAACAATTTGGCAGATATATAATGCAATTTATAATATCCCCCATCCACAAAACAAAGTCTAGGTCCTCCCAAACATGGATCTAACCAGGAACCAGTGTGTTACAGTGGTCTGTAAGTGGTTACCCTATCACCTCTCAGGGCCATGGGGGATACTCACTGCCCCACAGAAGCATTTGTGCAGTCACAAACTCTGTCACCTACGCTGTAAAAGCCCAGGACTGGAGAATTTCCCATCCTGTTTCCATTGTAGTTCAACAGACAATGGAATATTTTTACCTATCATGAGAGGAGACAGAATCTGCTGGTAATTTAAAGAAAAATTCATACAACACTTAAAAATTTTCAGATTATCAAAATGTCTAAAACTATTTTACAAAGAATGTACTTAGAGAGTAGGGTGAGAGAGTAGTGAAAGAAACTGGAGAATCTGGCATTGTGATCTCACATTGCAGGTCGTGGGATGTACTTTCCCTTCACTTTTGAGCATCCACAGAAAAAGAACTCTTGAGACCAAGTGGCAGAAGATTAGAAACCATAGCTTCAGGTTATGAAGCTACATCCTCCTTGTTTTTTCTTCTCACTTCACCATTTTTGTTCTTGGGTCCGAAAGTTGTCCTTGGTATCAAACTAGAGAAGGAATTGTTTTGCCTATCTACTCTGTGAAGAGAGCTTAGTAGCATTTAAATGAAACTTAAAACTACCCATCAAAACAGCACAGAATCTAAAAAAATATAAAAGCTAAAACTTAAGGCATCAACCTTACAAACATTCAGCTCCTGGAATGCTAATCAAAAGTTGAATCAGTTAATGAGAAACTTCTGCGGAAGGGTATTGCATAGAATTACTTGTGTCAATTTTTCAGCAGACTACGTGAACAAAATTTTGAAGTCATGAAAGAATCCATGAAAACAGATGCTTTGGGAAGAAGAATGCTTGGATTCTATTTCTAGGGCTAGGGCAGACCTCAGATAAATCCTGAATCTCTTCTTTCATGCTCATCATCTGTTTTTCCAGCTACAATTATAGTAGCTGGAAATATCACCATATTTCTACGATGACAACAGACCCTCAAACTGGCCAGAGTCCATATTTTCTAGTTTGATATTAATTGCAGCAGTAAACAAGGTATCAACTGCTGATGCAAAGGCAAAAAACTGTGGTTGCCTGGTCATCAAAAAACAATCTAAGGATGAGCAGTTTTTTAACTTACTGTACTACAAGACTTGGTGAGATAATCGTATGCACATACACAATATGCAACACAGAATAATCTTTCATCTTAACACAATTACACCTTGAATTAAGGTTCCTTAATTCAAAAAGTTCCAAGTTTTCCAATTCTCTTTTTGCTGTTAGTTTTACTGATGAAATTATAGTATTACATAGAAAATATGCCTACTGAAGAGATAAAATATGCTTTATAGAAAAAATCATACTCATATGAGCTTTGTCTATTATTTTCTAATTAGTTGTCAAAGCAACAACTGAAAGAACCACCACAAGAGACATCTGAGATCAGGAAGGAGAAATGGTGAGAACAGACTATGGTTCACTAGGTCACCATTTTGTTCTCTTTTGATCAGATGTTGAAACAAAGTAACCCAGAGATTTATCAAGAGGGGAAATACTGTCCAAATAAACAAATTCCTGCATTGACAGTTTATCACATATCTGAGAAACTATGTCACATGCAAAAATCATCACATTTGAGGAACAATGAACCTTGCAATAAAATAAAAAAAAAATTACTCTTTAATTTGAGAAAGAACCCTCCAAATAATGGTATATATGCCAGCATGTACTAGGTTGGAAGATGCCAAAAGGATCTCTTTATACTAAGATTTGCCATTCTCCTGCCTGGGAAAAAAAATCAAAACAACTCACAGAACCTTTCACAAATATTTTTTATGATTATTGTTCTGTTTTGAGGTTATTCAGACCAAAGTGCTTGTTTTTAGAGGGTGGGTGCTGTGACCCATTGTGGAGTGTATTTCTAAGTGACTATAGGGTTACACAACAAATATGAACATATTTTTTATCACATAAGGAAAAGCAAACCTGTTTGTTCTGCAAGATAAGCATTATCAGCTTGCATGGTAATAGGGAAAAGACTTGAATTTGTCCCGGGCAAGAGCTGGATACCCTGGGGCACCCCCAGTACAGCAGTAGAGAGGTAAACATACTTCAATCACACAAAGTGATAGAACTGAGCTTTCTGTGGAACTAAAGTCACAAAAGGGTACTGCAATAAAGGCAAAATTGAAGAAAGTTGTAAAGAGCAGGAACTGTTTACAGTCTGTCTTCTTGAATATGCATCCCTCCTACTACAAACTGGCAAGTGAATTTTTTTCTCACAATATGGAATACACATGCATGATTTTCACTGCTGTTGTCTCCTGGAATAGCTCAGGATACAGTAAGATATGGGACATTAGCAAACGAAGAGAGGAAAGAGGTCACATTCACAGGAATCCCAAAGTATCTTCACTTCTGTTTAAAAACCTTCAATCTACATTCCTGGAACTGTTCTGTCACATACCACATACTAGCCAGGATAGCAGTAGGACAAGGGGCAGCAGTGCCACAACCTGCCGAAAGCATCTCCTTAAGGAATCTGCTCGGTGGCACTGACAGTCACTCACACTCACAGCACTCACACCAGGTAGCTGGCTTTGTGATTGGCAGCAAAGGAGCAGGAAGGATCTCTGTGTGGGATTACAAGGGAGTTTATTGAGTTTCTCACTGGAAGGGATCTGGGGACAAAGACCCAGAACAACAGAGGGTCCAGGGTTTAAATACAGGGTCAAGGGAGGATGGAGCAAGCAACAAGGTCCAATGTGCAGTACAGAGGAGGGCAAAGGGTTACAGCAAATGGGGAACAGGGGTGGGGCACTGCAACAAAATGGGGCCAATCAGGGAAGGGAGAACATTCTAGGGAAAGTCCATATAAGGGGAGAAAGGGATGGGGAGGCTAACAAGCCAACTGGGGAGGTAAAACTGGGGTACATTTACATGTACAACAAGGGATAATGGGAAAAATAATACCTCCTCACCCTAACAAAGGGAGACTTTCCCTGCTTAGGGCTTGTCCCTCCAAGGGACCATTCTGTGCCCTGTTCCTTTGGGCCCACTGGCCTCCATGCTGGTCCTGCTAAGTAGAAAGAAAAACAGTAGCGTTAAGATATACTTCTTGTTTTTAAGTAATCTTCCTTTACCATGGCAAATATTATACAAATTATTGTTCTTTAATACAGCACAATGTATAAGGATCTGGTCATTTTAGATTATGTTATCAGGGAGACTTAAATGTAAAGAGTTGATATAACTTCTCCATGTCTTGGCCAGTTAATTACTGAATCCTAATCTCCTAAAACATAAACAACTGTATAGCATTCAATCCTACATGACATTGATAGTACATATTAGCAAAAACACCTATTGTCTTTCTTTGTTTTGTGAAAACATGTTTATTTTTTCAGCTAAAATAAAAACATTTTATCATGACTCAAAGAATCATGAACTACATACTCAATCATATACTCAAAGAATAATTTAATCTGAGATTTTTAGTTCTAAATATACAATTGGCTTAGTTTGAAAGACAGGTGTCTGCTAGGGGAGGCAGGAGCCTCCCATGGAATGCTGAATATAAACCACCCCCCTTCTAAATTGTTATAGTTTTGAAATTAAGGTGCTCTCAGGCAAAGATATGAGGATAGGAATAACAGTTCTTTACTAGTGTGTATAACAAGGCAAACAGAGTAACAATAACTATGACATTAGAACAAATAGAACTAGGGACCCAGTCACAGTTTTCTCAGCTGCTGGCACTTCTCCTTTGGTGCAGTTACCGTCACAGTCGGCCGGAGTGAGCAAAAGTCACGGGGTGCTGGATGAGATGTATCAGAAGTTTGGCGGCAGTAGCCTGAGCTGTAGAAAACGTCCCGGCAAGGCAGGGGGGTGCAGGATACAGCCTGGAGAAACTCATAGCAAAAGCAAAGAAACAGTGGGTGCGGGGCAGCGGCGGCCCAGCTCCCAGCAGGGCAGGGAGAGGCACAGTTCAGAATTCTCAGGGTATGTGAGCAGATGGTGGTAGGTCCTCCAATGCCAAAAAGCAAGAGATCCCAGCTGGGTCAGTCCCCATCCTTTACCTGCCTCATATTCTCGCAATGTCACTGTCCCTCTAAGAGGAAACTCCCCAAGAGAAAAATGTGTAGCCAGGTGCCACACTCTTCCCCAACTCCAGCTACTTCTATGTCTTTCTTCAGTACTCATAAGTACCCATAAGTATCCAGTAATTAGGTTCCTAGCAACTTCTGGGAAAAAAATCTTTAAGAAAGAAACCTAACCCCCATCAACATTTGATAAACAGTGTTATGTCTAACTACAATCCAGACATTACATCAACTGAACTTTTGTTTCTCATGTGATCATCCTTTCTGCAGAGGAAACTGCACAGAGAGAAGGTGGCTCCCTGGCGGATTTCATAATTTCTAGAAAGAGATATCTTTCTTTGAGAATAATATGAATACCACACAAAATTGGTGTGAAAGAACCTTTGAAATTAAGTTGACATCAATGTCTGGGAAATTGATGTCTTACACACTGTACCAAACACACCAACAAAGTCCTAATAGTGTAAAACACCAGTCAAACCCATCTCAAGGCTTCCTTTTATTTCAAGCCTATATTCTTGTTACATTTATTTTGTAATCCCTGGTTTAGATTGTGAAGCTGCTGAAACATCTTACTATGTGGCAAATGGGTTGCAAACCAGTAAAACTAACAGTGGCTGCCAGAGCTAAATTGGGACTGACAGGCTCTGTGGTGAATTGTACCTTTAAAGGTAAGGTACAAGGTTTCTGTAAGGAGCCAGAACGTGACATCAAATGAAGCAGGTGCTTCCATTATTAGCTCAGATTGATTTAACAGGATCCTTTTGGGGCAGTTGTTTGGCTAAAACTGGAAAATTTTAAGTTCTTCCAAGTTCTTCCTGCTGAGGGAGAAGCAGAGCACAGACATTAAATAGGAAGAGGGAACAGAACAGACAAATGTTTGACAGAACATGGTAGGAGAAAAAGACTTGGTGCTTTGAAGGAATACTAAGGAAGACAAAGCAGATGATCAGAAGCGATGATCAGAAAACAAGTTCCTCTGGAGCAGTCTGATGAGTGTCCACCTGACACTGGGATATAATACGGAGCTTATAAAAAACAAATCTTATCCTAAAATAAGCTGTCAAGCACAAATACAGAACATTAATTCTAGATGAAGCTATAAAGCATTTGGATAATGGATCAGTTTGCAGCAAGTAAAATTTTTCAGGTAAATTACACAAGAAATTGGATAACTAATACATAAGCACCCATACAGACATGCCTTAGAATGCACACACTAAGAACAAATATAACCAGCAAAGAAAACAATTGGTGACATTAAATCTTATTTTATTTTTTGCCAGTAGCAGAATAACGTGAAGGTGGTGTCAGTCTACATAAAGGACCTCTCTTAGCAAATGTAACAGAAAAAACAAGTGAAGCGATACGCGGAATAAATAGACTCCACAACTAGGTATATAGTTATGAAGTGGGCATGTATGTCAGCATCCACCATAAGCAAGTTAGCTCTCATGAAAACTTGTGCCCTGAGCCTCAGTCTGACCCATATCTTTATTCACAAAGGTGTTCCATATTCAATACATTGCACAACCTTCCATGCATATTCAACCCCTCATCCCACCTGTCCCCGCCTCACATGGTAATTAGATCCACACCCTTCTGTGCATGCATTGTTTGCTGTGTTGGTAGCACAGGGGTCTCTGGTGGTCTCTGAGGCTGAAGATTGTGGTCTTCCTCATAGCTGAACTTCTGAACTTTTCTCCTTTGCGCATGCACTTTTGGTCTCTTGGTGCTCATCTGAGTACCTCTGTTGGCCTTAATCTGTTTGGAGGCAGAGGAGTCCCTTTATCTGGGTTCTTTGCATCCCTTGGTCTCCTCAGTATTGTTCTTTATGCAAGAAGCTTCAGAAATTTGCATTTTCCTATGCCCTTAGTACCATGGCAGAGGTTTAAGTAAAAAGGTTAAAACACAAAATTCTACAGGCTAGACTTTAAGCACTTAATTCATATTGCTAACTCAAGTGAACTCCAAAAATCTCTGTTTCACAGGCCCAAACAGATGAAAAAGGAAAAGGTAAACATCCTGTACCATGATTTTTGAGGAATACTTTCTGTCATTTTCTTACCCATGCCGTTTTCCACACATGCCCATGATAACATTCCTTAAATAGATAATGATGCAACTCTATAGGTAAATAACTTTGAAGCATTTAGGAGACAAAATAGTTTGAGACATTTTATATAAATTAGTGGCAGAATGCTTAGTATTAGTTTCCTTCAGTAAAGTTCCAGCCTAAAACATCAGAAAATGGTACCAACATTGTAAAAATTATAAAATTGCATATTTGACAGTAGCAAATTTACTAAATCACAGAGAATACTTTTCCTGATATATTATTCTCCTGGCTTTTCCTCCTATTTAACAAGCCAAACATTAGCACATTGCAACAACACAAGATCTGGTTGGGTGGAGATTGTTGCTGGTGGGGTTCCTTTTGTGGTTTGTGCATTACTTTTCCCAAACCTGTTACAAATATATGCATTTTACAAATTTCCAAATTATTTCCATACTAACATTACCAGAAGAGAATACTGATGACAAAATGAATTTTCAAACAAAACCACATTGAGGTTAATCCCAAAGTACAAATGCATTCACATGTATCTCAGCAAATCCCTGTTTAGTTCTAAACATTTTGAATGCAACTTCTATAGTACTGTGTTTCATACAAAACTGTATTCTAATGCAGGAGGGTTGAAAATCCTGTTGGTTTGTTTACCTGTTCCATCAGCTTCTGTTTCTGATCATTTGCAGAGACCCAAGTTATAATTCACAGTAAGGAATGGGTAAGTTTAGAAACAACAGATCACACATCCCTGTAAACAGAGGAACCTAAAAGGCAAGATGTTTAGGAGATGGAATTTCAAAACCAAAAGGTACCTGGATATGAACGTAGAAAACCTAACATTCATTCAGCTGAAACAAAAGAGCCAAACCAAAACCAACTCCGCCAGAAGAACATTTGAAGCTGAAACAAATTTAGGAGACCTGGTGTAGTGGTAACAGGAATTGAATACAGAAGTAATGTTTGAGTGAGCTCAAGGATTTGCATTATCAGTTGCTGGTTAAAGTGTTTTCCACATTATTCTTTGATGACTGAACTATCAATAGTTAAAAGACACAAATAGCCAAATCAATCTGAATGCTGTTCTTTCCCATTCCCTACATATCAAGAATCTGCTGCTGTTGCTCAAGCACATATACCACCACTGCAGAGGCCAGCTTTCACTTGTGGTCACTTGCAGCAGTACTCCTGCACTGTAAGAAAAAGGTTGCAAAAGTTAGAACATTTCAGAAAAGAGATTTAGTTTTAGGATTCATGAATGTTCCTGATTTTTCTCCTTTCTCACTCCCTAATTTCTTACCAGGAAAAAACATTGTTACCATCATTACAGTTTCTCTATATGGATGAGGAAAATGTTCTTTCTAGCACAAATACATAATTGACAGAAATAATATTTTTATCCTATAAAATCATAAAATTTGTGCATGTCCTTTATGAAGTTTCATCACATTTAAAGAATTGAAACTCATAGCAAAATGTGATTTAATCAGAAAATAATTGAAATATTATTTGGTTTGTGATATAATAAGAAGCATTGTCCGTGCTTATGGGTAGTTGCAAATATTTTTATTAGTAGTGTTTATAAAATAAAAAGTAAAATAGTATATAGTAAAATAGTATTTACAAAACCAGAGCTTCTAGACCCAGCATCAAAAAAAAAAAAAGTTTTAATTCTTCATGTCAGAATTTAGAACCATGTAGGAAACAATTTCATGTTTATTGATTTCTTTGTTCCTGATCCCCATTTTCACGTGGCACAATTTAAATAGTGCATCTTTCACTGACAGGTTCCTTCATGCTGTCAAGGAAGAAAATTTCAGTTTGCTTTTTATTTTTCAGGTCTCCTTATGCTTATTTAATGAAGCATAAATATAGATGGCACCTTTTTCCTTACAGCAGCTGAAAACATACAAAAATACATTCAGCTGCAAAAGCACCTCTTTTTTCACCAGTCTTTAAATAGTTCCTTTGGTTTCCATTATTTTTACAGAGACCTTTACTTCCTTCACACGTGAGCCACACCATCTCCAAAACAACTGTCCACATAAACTAATCACACTGATGTCAGGAAAAGAAAAATCATATGGAACACTCAGAACATGAAAATCCTTTATCGCAGAGATCCATAATACTATTAACTTCATTTTCACTTTTTATGAGCTAAGTGCTCAATACTAAAGTCTGTATGTCATTCTTTCCTCTTGAACTGTAATTAACCCCACAAAGAGTCTGTCAGAAGTATTTTAAAGTACTTACTACTTAAAATATTGATCACTGAGAACTTTTTATCAAAATATACCTAGAAGTACCAGAATTTTGTGTATGTGCTATTTTCTGTTTCTGGATTGAAATCATTGGGTTTCGTCAGAAATATCTTCTCAAGCGTTTCCTGTGCAAAGCCATAGTTCAAAAACTGAGGGCACCTCTGAAAATTCCAAAAAGATTTTATCAAAATATACAGTGGAAATGTCTGCAGGAGGTCTGCACATCTTTTTTTTTTTCCCTTCAGTTTTCTAGGCCTCTATCTCTTGTTTGCTAAACAAGTTAGCTGAATAAAGTATTTCTTATTCTCCTTTTTCCACATATTCTCCCTCCTTTTCTATACCTCATAGCCATCATTTTTCTATGTGCGAGGAGATTTTTCAGCTGGATCTCTGGGGTTCAGTTTTGCCTTTCTACAAAGAGGAAGGTAAAATACAGAAAGGAAGGAGAGAAGATAAAGCTCCAATTAATTAATCTTGAGTGAATAGGCAAACAGGTCCCGTTGAGGAGGGATCACCCCTCATAAAACGTCATATATTCTTTCGATGACATTTAACTATACTTCTCAAAATATCTCAGCTCTAAAAACCAGGCATTTCATGTCAAAGAAAAGAGAACGTAGCAACATTGTCTTATACAGAGATGAAAAAGCACATCTATGAATCATAGCAGAAAGCCCTGCAGCAGATTCTTCACCCAACCAAATCTAGAAAGGACAGAGTTTGCAGGATTTTTGCATTTATTCAAACTAAAACATTCATGAGCCTGCAATATTAACACAACCCTACGCTGATCCCCAGAGACAGAGCCCTGCTCCTCAGCTGGGAAACTCCATTCCAAGCTGACACATTTCATTATGCCTTTGTTGTATTTCCAGACCCTTTTGGGGCACACCAGGGGCTCAACTGCTGATCAAAGTTGATCAAATATCCACTGTACAGTAATGTATATTTTACAGCTGGGCTTTGTGGAAGATGACAGATTTTATACACTCCATGGATTCTAAAGTGTTCCTATAAAGTGTGAAAGAAGAGTGAGTTCTAGAACCAGAGGAACAGGTTGGAAGATAGAGCTGTCCTCCAAGTCTCAGCCATAAGAAAAGGAACACAGCATTCAGAGTTCACAGTGGTAAACACAAAAGAAAAAATGGGGAGGAGAGATCCTAAGATGTTATTTCATCCATTAGGCTGCAAACTCCACCATTTCTGTGAGAACGTAAGAAATAATTAGTCCTGAGAAAATATTCCTCCTACTGAAGGACAAAATTACAGGCTCTAGAATATACGTAACAATTAAAAATGTGTCACTTTATTATTTCTCAATGCTTCCTTTTTCCTCTAGTATCTACCCCAGCCCAGACATTTTCATTACAGCAAATGCTAAGATTAGTTATCCAGCCTCAATACCCACTGGGCAGAGTGTTGTAAATCAAGTTCATTGCTTCTCAAAAAAAACCCCTAAAACCTAAACAACAAAACAGAAAAGGAATAAAATAACCAGACTTCACTTTGTAGTAAAAGTGATTTCTCACTTCATACGAAGGGTGTGTTCCTTGGTGACAACACACAGCCCTGGGGATCCTACAGAGTACAGCAGGCACTACTCAGTTATGTTTTTATTGCAGGTGGAGCCTGGCTGCAGAAAAAAATAGAAGTTTCTCCACAACACATCAGACTTGCCTTAACTTAATTAGGAATGTCTTTAATCTTGTCTTGGATAGGGAGTTATTACAGATTAGTTATATTCAGACTAGGAGCTCCTTGCCTTTGTTCATATCTACAGAATTTCAGGAACAATCTTCATGTGAGCAAGTTGAGATGGGCCAGGGAGACTGAAATATAACTCCACATAAGAAGATATCATCAGATCTCAAAGGTATAGGACCCAACATGAACTTTTAGTTACAATTGAATGAGCAATTCTTCATTCTACTTAGATAAACCATTACATTCCAATACACCATTTTTAAGCCCTTTGTGTACTTTTAATTATACAGTCTGATAACTGCTGAGATACATGCAAAGCACCTTTTAAAATACATGAATATTTTATTTAGGTGGATTATCATAGTTGACGTTTCCTACCAGTGAACTTTGACATTCCCCTGTGGAAAATGCAAGCTTCAGCTTGAAGTGACCCCATGGATAACAATTTGTTTGGTGCCATAGTGCAAGGCAGCACAGTGGGTCTAGTTTGGTGTGTTTACTGTATGTATAAATACAAGCAGGAAGTACAAGCATCTTTCCATCCTCCTCACAAAACCACCTTTCACAATTTATTATCTCTTACCAAAGAGTACTGTTGGCTTGATTGAAGTGTGTAGGTTGCACTATACTTACCTGCAAATAAAGCACTTTCTTTTGGTTCTTAAGTTACTTCAGAAGCTTTCCCTCTTATTACATGCCTCCTTTTCAAATTATGAATTTCATACATTTCACTGATTTTGTGTTTCATTTAAAGCCTTGTTTATTGGTGGCACAAAAGTAAAGCTTGACTAGTAATGTCTGCCTTTTTCTTTTCATGCTTTCCCTATTGGGATGCAATTCAACTCATATTACTGATGTGAATTATTCACTTCTGAAAGTCTTTCAAGTACATCTGAAACAAGTAGGTTCCTATTTTTTCTAGCCTCAGAAAGAGGGAAGAGTCAAATAAAGAGTTTCCATCCTTTCATACATATGATTAATGACAGAACATATATAATTGTCTTTCTCAACAGGTACTGTTGAAGTTAAAATCTGTATCTAGATGGATTACTGTGCCCAGCCAAAATTAAGTTTTCTGTGACAGGACTACAGGATTGCTTCTTATGACTTGTTCAAATGTAAGGTTGATTTTACAAACTAAAGACTGCTAAACCTCAAAAGGCTTAAGACAAACATGTAAAAAAGTAAAGTAGGTAAACGAAATTACCTCTATGGCTAATTTCATTTAATATAAAATTAAAATGCATGGACTTGGTACATATGTTTCATTACTACTTAAACAATTTTATATTCCTTTAAAAA
Organism: Certhia americana; assembly: GCA_018697195.1. Taxonomy (NCBI): domain Eukaryota; kingdom Metazoa; phylum Chordata; class Aves; order Passeriformes; family Certhiidae; genus Certhia; species Certhia americana. The sequence goes on from CM031870.1 coordinate 8,953,462, forward strand.
TAAATAACTCACTTTATCTGCATTCAGAAATGTATAATTAAAGAAGAGATAATTTTGCTAAGCTGTATAACACCTAACTCTGTAAAGAGTTTTTATCCACAAACTCCAAACTCAGTAACTATATGAGCCTCTATGTTCATGTATCCTATTTTCAAAATTAGATAGGTCTGTTCACTGTAACAGAGAGCACATTAGATCTTCAGATAATGTGAAAACATGGTTTTCAACTGCTATAAGCTATTTCCTTCAGCTTTTCTATTTTGGTAAAATGTTTGTCACAGGTCAAAAAAAAAAAAAGGTAGAAAATCAACCCTGCTGGAACATGGGGTGGGTTTCAATTTTTTTCTTTTTTTTCCTCAAAATTGGTTTGAGTTAGGAAAACAAACTGAAAAACGGCTAGATGATCTAGTTTTTTATTTGCAGTTACTCCAGGAGTGAATGCTATATATATCTATATGCACACAAACCTAAAATGATGAGGACTCTCAACATTGTGACTCAAACACTAAGCTGTGCACATCAATTTAGTCATGTGAATTTCTGTAAGTTCAGTTAAATGCAGGTTACTGAATTCTGACCACTTTTGTGAAAATTACAGAATTTTGCTTTCCAAAGTGCTTTGCATTACAAAAATGCTAGTTTTGCAAGGAAATAAATTACACAGATGCACTGCCAGCCCATCAGTTCTCATCCCCTCCCTCTTAACTTTTGAATGAATTGGCTAATTTTGATCAAATTTGACAAGAGGACCCAATGTAAAAGATTTGAAGTTCCAAAAAGTTTCCATAAGAACTGACAGTTGAGTAGTGTGGAGAGGCTTTGCCTATGTTAAGGAGACATAAGAGGCTTCTCTCACAGGATACCCTATTCTGTTATGCCAATGTACCCTGTTCTCCCTCAGTCAGCCCTGTTAATCCCCTCTCCGTCCCTGTGTCCCTCAATCACTCCTTCCCAATTTCCCCATTGGTTCACATACCCCAATCCCACCTTTGTACCCCAATGCCCCCTGACAATTGGTCCCTGATGCTCTCCCAGCCCCCAGCACCCATATACTTAAACCTGAACCCTTCCCATGAGTCCTGCCTTTGACCCTGGACTGACTGCATGCATGACTGGAATAAACATCTCTGTGAAACCCATACAAAGGCTCTTCCTGCTTCTCTTTACCATCACCACATCTACAGCTATCCTGGTCACAACAGAGTAGGATATAAGGACTGACATAAGTCCTCCCAGTGAGGAAAATATTGCTGTGTAAGCTCAGCAATTATCTATTATGCCTGGCATACCCACCAGTCGATGATTATGTATGTATCAGCCACACAACCCTCTTGTTTGGAATTTGGAAGCAGTTACAGGTCTCCTGTTTCTCTGCCAGCCACAGGCTGGGAAACAGAGGAGTGGTTGCCAGTACATTTTGTAGGTTTTAGCAACAAAAAGTGAATGAAGAAGAGAGCTGTAATTTGATTGGACATAACCTCATTTGAGACCAAACTTCACATATACACTGTAATCAGATGAATTTGTAAAAGTTTCTGAAGTGTTAATGCTCATGACCCACTATAATCCAAAACAGTAAAACCCAGGAACAGGTTGGAAACTGTGATGCTTACTGTGTGTTAACAATGCTGCACACAAGTTGCTGTTTGCATTCTCCAGGGCAAGTTCAAGGAGTACCTCAGGGTGCCAACACTTGCTCCAGGAGGCCACAGGCAATCACAGCCTGTTCTGGCTGGGTCCAGAGGAGCACTGCTGGGAATTTCCCAGGTGGCACTGGCCTTGTTGGTGATGCATCCTGTGATAACACCTGAGTAACATGAATCTTTTAGAATGGTTGATACATTGTGAAAGTACTCTTGTACCTTTCCAGGCCTTTGTCTGGATGTTCCTTGGCTCACATCTAACTGAGAGATTCCCAGTGATGCTGGTTCCTCACCTCTGCCCGGTTCTGCTAATGGCAACCCTTGGGTCCAAAGGTTATTTCTTTCCTATCTTCTCAGCCAGTCTCACCAATGCCACGTAACAAGAAAAAGCAAACTCCCCTCAGTCCTTACTCCTGTTAAGTTCCCCTGCTTATTCAGGAAAAGGATTGCATTACCTTTGTATGCAAAGGCATCACATCGGGACCTTGTGTTCTGTTATTTTTCTACTACTATGAATCCTTGGTATTTTCCAGTCATTGCTTCCAAAGACAGTATTGCATTCTGCTGATGAAGTACTTCACTTACATCTGCTCAGACCTAATAAACACTCCAGAACTGTAGGTCCATCAGTGTTACTCAAAATACTTGTTTGAACTATCATTTAGGCAGTCATATCCCTCATTCAGATGTTGCAGAGAATAAATTATAAGAAACCATTCCAAAGGAATCTGCATTGCAGTCATCATCAAAGTAAGTAAATAAAGAAAAGCTGAGAGGCCCTCACACAGTAGGCAAATTTCTGTGATCTTCACAGAGAAAGGTAATGGTTTTCTTTTTCTTCTTTTCTTTTTAATATAGCTTTTCTTCTAGATTCAGAGGCCTTCATGTTAAATTAAATATTTTTAGCACCCACACAACCATCTAGAATTAAATTGCAGCAGTTCCTTAGCATCTGAGAAAGAAAGCAATAATAGATCACTGTGATTCTCCTGTCCTTGAACAGAATCAAAGAATCATTTACTAATAGGCTGAATTGCTTCTAAAAGCAAAAATCACACAGCTCCATCTTGTGGGAGATAAGATTCCTTGTGAAATGTCAGCTCAGTTCAATTTCTGCCTTTGGTAATGATTCAGCCTTAGATGTTTTAACATATAAGCTTTACTTACCACAGATGTTTCCTTTCATATGTGCTTTACACAACTTCACCAAGAGCAGGAACAATCTGCCCAGTCATTTTTTTTTTACATTGTCCTGTTTTATTTTATTTACCCATAGCATCCTCCCAAACTGGTCCATACTTCAGCAGTTCACATTTGTACCAAGTGGTGCACAAACAGCTATTTAATTTTCTTCTTATCCTCTTTGTTTGTCCTGTAAGAGCTTGAACACCTTGCAGAAGTGTCCTCAATGAACACACCATACATAAATACTAAATATATTTGATTTTCAGCCTAGTGGTACTTCTTAGCAGGAAGCATTTTCAATATAGTTTGGATGACATAAAAATGTCATCAGAGCAGCAGAGTTTGTCTCATTCATGTAACACAGAACTTGGGTCTGAAATGTTTCCATAATCTAATGCCATTTAAGTAAACCAAGTCAGAACTACTTTTAGGTCAGATGAACAAAGTAAGTTTTCACAACACTACAAAAAATGTCTTCCTGAATTCTGGAGACAACTGTGGGATTTGTCCTTATTTCCTTGTTACAGAATCTTCGTCCTTTTCAGAGTTTTGGAATGGACTCCAAAAACCAGGACCAAACATGCACTCCATGTAAACCCCTCTGCCAAGCTACCACAAAAAATGGCATGTTTATATTTTTGACTATACATTATACTTTGGGATAGCATATTAAACCAATGTACAACACAGGTCTACAAACTGAAATCCACCAAGATAGAAGTTCCTTGGGCTTTAGTGTGGAACTCATTGTAAAACTTCACAATGTATTTGGATATTTCCAACAATCCTTGCTGATTCAAGAAGGTATTTCTCATAAGCTGCAGTCAAATGTAAAACTTCTCTATCAGATTATCCCAGCCCACATTCACTGAAGTTTTCAGAAAAAGCAGCAGGAATGTGACTCATGGGACTACTTACAGATGACACTGGGAACTTATTCCCATTAATTTTCAACTGAAATGTGTGAGTGGTCAAAAATGACCACAGACCTTCCTTCAAGTCTTTTAATTTAATTAAAAGTATTAATGATCCTTAAGTATTTTCATCTTTTTAATTAGTTTTAAATTAATTTTCAGTGTGAGCGCTGGAAGTCCTAGGAGAAAAGTAAGGAATTGCTCATAGAAACTTCTATCCAAATCTGCATGATGAACCAAAACCAGCTGCTTATCAAAATACTGGTTTGGACTACAACAGTCTGAGGCTGTCTGAATTAATGCATTTAGGCAAAAGAAAAAATTAAGTAGAGAAAAATCTCCTAAAAATCATCCAAACTATATCTTTTTAACTAGCATTCTGGGGCCTAAAAATAGAATAGTATCTTGATTGTTTTCCTACAAAGGATATTCCATTGCCCTTTTGAGATTATTCACCACCACTTCACTCCCCTGAATTCAGCTTGCATACTGAGAAATGTTACGGCATTCCTTCTGGTAGAAGTCAAAATACCAACTTTCCAGATATGACTGACAAGAAAATATCTCATCTCTTCTGATAACCTTTTTTCTTGTATGAAATTTCAGGAACAGTACCAACTTGATTTAATTTTATTAAGTCTGAAGTGATCTTTGTTTCTCTCAGAAGCATTTGTATTACTGTGAAACACTAAAAACCAAAATCCACAGAAAGTATGAAGAAAAAAGGCCAAACGAAAAGACCTTCCAAGATTCCTACCCCGCCACACTGAAGCTGTCAATCCTGACAAGAAACAGCTGCCCCTGAATGTGGGTGGATGCAAGAGTTCAACTTGGTCTGATCACTCTTTGGGCCATATTTCAGAATCTGCCAAGAAGGTTGGCAATTAGTGCTAATCATGACAGGTTTTTCTGTGATATGGACACCTATTTAAAAGATATTGGGCTTATACTATCAAACTACTTTGCATTTGTATCTAAAGACCCTCTGTATGACTTTGCAACCTTCAGTTACTACCAATATTAACCATGTAGATATTGAAACCATATTCCTCCATCATTAAAAGACTACATTGTGCAGTTTACAGCTGGAATTTCTCTGAGGCTGTTTGAGAAAGTGCCAAGAGACAACTACTAGAAAGACCAAGTAATTTGTCCAATAAGGATACGATTATTTCATTCCCCAAAAGAAGAAGATTAAAAATTATGTTAATTAGGATAAATATTGAGAAAATATTAAAGCATTATTACAAGACAAACCAAACAACAAAAGGGTTGCTGACTATTACAATAGCTACAATTAATACTTTCTAGTGATATGCTGTGTTGCCTATGTTGCTTAGAAACCACTTAATTACACACATTTGATCAGCCTTAACCTATGTATTTTCAGTACTTTGATGCATACAATTAAAATTCAAACGTTATAAAATATGGCATTAGAAATAATTTAGTATTTCCTATTTTATATTGAAAAAATATATGATTAAATGTTTTTATGAGGAGGTCATTCTAGTTAAAAAAAGGACAAAGGACAGTACAAACACCTGAATCTGCTTGTTTCCCACCCATTTATTTATCTATTCCTTTTCTAATCCATGTGTATTTTGAATAAGGCATTGAAAGTGTAATCAAAATTTCCCTGGTAACCTAAATGGGAGAACTGGCTGCAGGAGAAATCAAACACCAGACTTAGAGCAAAGGGAAATAAAAAGTAAAAAAGCCTGTAAGACTTTGCAGGTGACCAGTTTTAATGTAAAGGCCCTTGTTTTATTATGCATGAATAGGAGTATGATTCTTTGGATTCTAAAGTACTCTAATCAATGTTCAAGGGTTTTTAACAACCTCATTATGTATCTTTTTTACAGGATTATGAATATTTGCAAATGGGGTCATAGTAAGGCTTCAAAGGCTAAAAAGTTAAATCAAGATATATTTTCTAAAACTCTTCAAAATATTTCAAAATCAGAAGAGTTGCCCAGCATATATTGCCACATTCAAAGTTTCTACCTTCTCTTTGAATTTTAGCAACACCTACTTTTCATACATACATATATATTACTGTTCTCCTTCCTCACTATTTTCCTGCAACAATGATGATGTCTGCACCATTTGATCCAAAAGTAGTAAGAGTTTTATTCAAATAAAAAAAAAAAAAGTACAAAATTAAAGCTTCATACACTAAAGACTGAGTTGATTAATTTAACTTAATTTCCTTACCAACAGTTTGCAAGGGTTAATAAATAAAGTTAGATTATGGGTGACCACCTCTATGGCAGTTTCATAACTCTTCTGAGGAGTTTTCTGCTCATTCGAGAAACAAAAAAAAAATAATCAAAATGAAATAAATAGGACAGGTCTGCAAAGACAGAATGGGGTTTGAGCAGCGACACTGCTTGGAAAAAAGGATGTAAAGGGACTCAGGACAGAGATTTTCTCCATCTTCAGCTTTCTGTTCATAAGTGACATTACTGGAGGCTCTCTGGGAAGGCAAGAACCAGTGTTAAGCACATGGTCTGACAGCACAGGAGGGACACATTGTAACATATTGCAGCCAAAAAACCTTTAAAAAGGAGGTACAGTGAAATCCAGAAAAAAATTTAGTTCAAACTTCCCTGAAGATATTTTTCATTTGTATCCACCTGTCATGGTATCAGTCCCACCAGCTCTTACCTTTGTCAGGCCCACAGTCCCTGGAGAAGGACTGGCCTCTGTCTCTCACCCCAGGGGTGTCATATCCTGAGAGGAGCCCTGCCAGACACTGTTTTCAGAAGTAAAATGGGTTTTGTACAGGGTGGAGAGGATTGAGGTCTGTGAAAACCCTCCAGAGGGGAGACAGTAGTTGATAACAGCACAAAGAAAGAACAGACGGCAGATTTGGTACACCAAGAGTGTGTTGAAGGAGGCATAGCAGAAGAAATAATATACGTAAGGAGTTACTAATAGTACTGAAATTGTACCATTCATTTGTTAAAATGAATATGCTTGACTGTAGATTTTCTTGTCAGTCTATATATTTTGATTTTATGCACCACACAGCTCAGCAGTAAATTACTGCAATTAACTTCAATTCCTTAGGATCCACAGCAGTAGCATTTCCACATCTTGTGAGTCTAGAATTCAATTCTAAATTCTTGTCTAAAGTGCTTGTACAAAGTAAGTGGTTACTTAGAAAAGCACTGACAAATTTCAGCAGAACTTCTACACAGATCTATTTCTCATAAGAAAAATATTTCTAAAAAAATCCAAAGAAAAATTTAGTTTATCTGTCACAGTAAAGTTTGAAAAAGAGCTGAACAGCTTGAGTTAGTTCTTTAACAAACACCTTATGTATTCAGTCACCATTTTTGGATTCCAAAGAAAAACATTTCAATGAGAATCTTCACTTACAGATAAGATGTTTTTCATACTGCTCCTTTTAAACACATCCACTATGAAAGTAGCACCGTTCCATCTGTGCCACTCTAGAGAGTCAGACACTTTATCTCATAACAAATCTGCGGAGCTCACTGGTTTTTGGCTGTATGAGTACAAAAGAACTTGACACAAAACAAACTGCAAATATTCAGATACAAGGTGTAACAATATAGAAGAAAGTTAGAGCCCTACCTTCTCCTACCTTGGTTAGGAGAAACCATGCCAGGAGAGGGTGGGCAAGGGAAGAGAGACAAAATATTAGAACTAGGGGGCTAAGAGGTTACACAGTAAAAGATCTGCCAGGAAATAGCAAGTAATAGAACAACCCATCCTCTGATCAAATTTGACAAAATGTAAGAAGAGCCAAGACAGACATTTATTTCTGACAAAGAGTTCTAGTAGTTTCCATGTATGACACATGCTCTTCTGGCTTTGTTTCCATAAGTTCCCAGTGAGCTACTGGGCAATTCCCAGTGTTGAATTAAAATTCAAAAAAAACCGAGCTTTTTTGATTTGCAAAAGTAACTGCCTGGAACAGTTAATTGCTGCTGTATCACTGGAGTATAATTCAGAAAATGATATATAGATAGTAGACATAATGGCGAATTTTGTCAAAACTTGGAAATCCTGTCAAGGGACCATGACCAAAAGGGCAAAAGCCAGCACCAAACTGGGCCAAATCTACTTGTCCGTACTTTCTTCTGATATCAAAACAGACTTCAGGGACCAAAATGAGCATCTGATCCTCTTTTGGTAGTGCACAAACAAAAAGGATTTTACAAGCTATGACACCACTTGCTCCATTTGACTCCACTGGGAAGAAGAGCCAGGAAAATTAAGCATGTGCACAAAACTGAACCACTCACAGCTCAAACTCTGACCTAGCTGCATGAAGTCAATGGCCTGTGAAGTGAAACGGCTGTTGCACTCTTCCTTATTCCCTTTGGTTACAAATGTGGGAGATAATAAAGGTAGTTTTTTTATTGCCAAATTAATCACTATGTTTTTGACAAATACCATGGCTAAGATAGCTGGTCCCTTTCCCAAAAACATTCAATAAATCCCCCTTGCAGCTCTCTGATAAAGTTACCTTGCACCATTCATCTGGCAAATAAAAATCTTTGGAAAAATGGAAACAATAAGAAAGCAGTTCCAAGCATATTCAGATAGTTGTAATTGCTATGGAAACGAGATCTAGTAATAGTCTTTTGCTTCAGAGGATCAGAGGCAAATCATAACAAAATGACAGCAAAACAAAGTGTAATAATGCCTAAGACTTCAAAGTTCAAGATTCAAGAGAAAATTAAACCACTGCATAGGAAAAGCTTTCATGTACTCCCAACTTCTTGGTTCCTTTTGCAAGTACATCTCTGTGGATAAGCACTTCGGGATTGATTTCCCAAATTGTAGTTTAAATTGCCTTTAGGGCTGGCAGCATTGTTACAAATTGTTGTTACAAAATACAGGGATACAGTTTCTTTAACTTAGAAGTAATCCTAATTTTATGTCAAGAAATTTTGGGAAATCTGAAAATAAGTAACTCTATTCAAGCAATACCATTTTTTCCAAACTCCAAAGAGACTGATAATAGGGTCAAAGAGGGTAATGGGGTTATGGACTCAGAGATCTTCAATGATAGCAATTAACTTTAATGATTTACCCACTTTAATTAGGGTAAAATTAAACACTACTAATCTTAGACTAAAAAATCAAATTATTTTAGAATATTGTATGCCTTGGTATCATTTCTGCATATGAAATATTCTCAATTTGATTGTATTTGTACTACAAGAATGTGTTAATGGATAGTTCAGAATTTTTTCAACATTTCATCTCTTTCCTTGTAGCAGCCTACCTGCTGATACACTCGAGGTTATCTCCCTACTCCTCCTAATCAACCTCAACACCTCTTTCTGAGTTTCATCATATCAATTATCAAATTCATTTGCTGAATAAAATTTGACAATGCAATATGCATACATCTACTACTCCATGTCCAAAAGTCATCACTGCTGATGTGCCAGCCTTGATTTTCTCTAGTTACATAATACCCAGAAAGAATACCAGCTTAAATATTACTGCAGAAGAGCACTGCACTTTAAACATTAATCCCTCCTTTTCTTCAGGTACATCCCATCCCATCACAGCCTCAGAAAGTAAAATTCCACAGTTTCATTTATCAAAGTAATAAGTCATTATTGTAGTCATTTGTAAGTTATTTGTAAGTAACTACTTCTGCTTTTTAAAAAGTTAATTTGTTTGACAATTCCACACAGCTGCCTATGGTACTTGTGTAATTAGGGTTTGGATTTATGATCATCTGAACCTTGCCTTTCCCACCTCGTTTTGTTTTAATTAGGGTCTTCTAAACTGTAGAAACCAAACAACTTCCCACAAAAAAAAATCTAGGAAACACCCATTTTCTATGAAATGTGTATGAGAAAAATCAAGACTAGGCCCCATATTTTATTAATTTTTGCCTGTTTTTAAAAACTTTTCTACTTTGCCCTGAGGATCTGTACCGCATTTTAAATTACAAAGACGTATATTGTAAACAATCTACCTTTTTCCTACATTAATTTAAAATGTTCCATAACATCATTCTGTGTGGAAAATTTACAAATAATGCTTTGCCTTGTGCCAACTGGAACAAGTGTGCAATAAAGGAACATGTTGACAGCGTATACACTTTATTTTCCCTCATTAGAAAAACACCGAAAACCAAAGGAACCCCCACTGCAGCTGCCCGCAGGTGACAATGTGAAACAAGGAATTGAAAGTGTTTATTTGAATATATCTGACCGTTGACTCAATGCCCTGATAACGGCATTTTACCCCAAGAAGACAATATTGACTGAGATAATCAGCACCCAGCATAAATAGAAGTGATGGGAACATTTTGTACAGTTTCCCAGGATGGTGCTTTAAAAATACAAGTACTAAATAAAAAAAAAAAAAAACGGAATCACAGAATATTCTGAGTAGGAAGGACCCACAAAAAACTTCGATCCAACTCCTGGTCCTGCACAGGACACTCCAACGATCCCACCCTGTGCCTGAGAGCGGTGTACAAATGTTCCTGGAGCTGTCAGCCTCGGGGCCGTCACCACTGCCCTGGGGAGCCTGTTCAGCCCACCCTATGGATGACAAACCTTTTCCTAGTATCTAATTCGAACATTCCCCGAGAAAACGTCAGGTCGTTCCCTCGGGTCATAATAAACACAAAATAACTGGAGAAGACCAGCTAGCTCGCATTGCTGCTCGGCACACACGCCCTGCACAGAGAGAAGCGAAGGCCGCTCTGGCCGCTGCATGAGCCCGTGTGTGTGTTCCCATCCCCGCCCGCCGTGTGTTCCCATGAGGGACGGGCATTGCCCTCACGGAC
>CM031870.1:8964012-9072208 GCA_018697195.1 Certhia americana
CCATGAGGGACGGGCATTGCCCTCACGGACCCTCCTGTCCGCCCGCCCCGGAAGCCGCGCGCGTGGGGCGGGAAACCCCGCGGCCTGGAGGACCGCGCGTGTGGGCCCCGCAGGGGGGCGCTGTCGGGGCGGGAGCGCGTGCGCGGCGCGGTGCCGCCATGGCGGCGCTGCTGGAACATGAGAGCCAGATCTTCCTGGAGCTGTTCCACCGCGACGGGCTCGTCGTGTGCGCCCGCGGGCTCGGCATCGACCGCCTGCTGCTGCGCTTCCTGCGCCTCTACTGCGAGCCCGCCAGCCTCGTGCTCGTGCTCAACACCAGCCCCGCAGAGGAGGTGAGGGCACTGCCAGCGCCCGTCCCTGCCCCTCCCGGCTGCGGCGGGCGCGTCCCGGGGGCGGCCGGCGGCTCTGTCGCTGTCCCGGCCGGCGGAGCGGCTCCCCGGGCTGGCGGGAGGGTGTGCGGGCTCCGGTGAGGGCAGCGCGGGGGGCGGGCCGGGTGCTGTGCACCGGCCTCAGCACAGAACCACAGAATGTTGGAAGGGACCACAGGGGCTCATCTGTTCCCACCTCCGTGCTGAGGCAGGGTCATCCCAGAGCACACGGGATTGTGTCCAGACGGTTCTGGAATATCTCCAGTGAGGGAGACTCCACAGTCTTTCTGGGCAATCTGGCCCAGTGCTCGGTCACTCGCAGGGAAGAAGTCCTCCCTCGTGTGCGGGTGGAATTTCCTGAGCATCAGTTCCTGCCCGTTCCTCCTGTCCCATTGCTGGGCCTCAGGGAGCAAAGCCCGGCCCCTGCTCTGAGCCCTCCCTGCTCACACTGACAAACATTTATGAGGTCTCCTCTCAGCCGTGTCCTCTGGAGGCTGAACAGCCCCAGCTCCTTCAGCCTTTCTTCACAAGAGAGATGCTCCAGTCCCCTCATCTTCTTTGTCACTCTTTGCTCCAGGAGCTCTGTGTCCCTTTTGTCCTGAGGACCCCAGAACTGGACCCAGATGTGCCCCAGCAGAGCTGAGCAGAGGGGCAGGGTCACCTCCCTGACCTGCTCGAAACGTTCTTCCTAATGCACTTCTGGATCCCCTTGGCCACAAGGGCACTGCTAGCTCAGGGACAGTGTTTTCCACCCCCAGGTCCTGCAGAATCTGTCAGATCACACGCATTCGGGATCATGGGAGTTGAATTTCTCCTCCTGCAGCACAGTGAAGTCCTAGTAACACTAATCAGCTAAAACAAACAAGTACTTAACCTGTAAATAACCAGTGAGGAGAAAGGGCATGCTTGTCAGGCTTGATGAGTTTGTCCCTAATTTTACAAAAAAAAAAGCTGCTCTTTTTTTACTCTGGAACCAGGCAAATTTCCCACCATCAGGAAGGGGAGGTCCTTGGGCACCTTTTAAAGCAACTATAGGTGAATAAAGATCACACTGTAGTTTATAAGATTAAGCTTGGTATATATGATCTACCTGTTGTAATCATCTAATGACAGGTGAGTGTACTAAAAAATGATCTCATCCTAATTCTCTGTTCTTAGGGCAGTATTAAAATTGTATTTTCTCTGAAAATGAGATATTGAAATATGAGCTCCTTGAAGTGTCAGTTGCTCGTTTGTATGTAAGCATTGTCTTGTCACTACTGACTATGTAGATTTTTTAAAATCACCCAGATGAGTTTGAAACTGAAGAAAGTATGTAAAAGAAGAAAAAATCATAATAATTCTAGCTTCTTTTAGTATGTTACGCTATCATGCCTTAATTTGTTTTCAACACCTCCTCAAAATTACCAGAGTATGTGTAATAAACGTGCTTTTTGGATCCTTTTCCCTGGATACCACAATAATGTCTTGTGTTTTTCTTGTATTTGGTTTAGGAGTATTTTATTGATCAGCTGAGGTCAGATGGAGTTGTTCATCTCCCTCGACGCGTTACCAATGAAATTGCAAATAACACTCGATATGAATTTTATACACAAGGTGGAGTAATCTTTGCAACAAGTCGGATACTTGTGGTAGATTTCCTTACTGACAGAATTCCTACCAATCTCATTACTGGTAAGAGCTTAATGAAATAAAGATAAGAGTGTTCTGTTTGAAAATACACAATGCTTTATTCGATATGAAAAGTTTTAGTAACAGATATTGAGGTTGAAGAATTACTCCTTTTTTCCCCCACCAAGACCAAGGTAAAAGGAGCAAATATGTAATTCTTTTCTATTTTTAATCTTTTTTCTCTCAACTCATTCGCCTTATTTAATCATACAGTTTAAAAAGGCTTTCAAAGAAGAATAATTGATTGCACTTGGTGAAATACTGCCTTGTGCTCTATTAGACACTAGCCTGTCATTAGAACTGATTTTAGATGTCATGCTTTATGAGCCATGCACACTATCTCTATTTTTACATTAAATTACTCCTGATGACTTCTCATCAAAAACTACCTCACTAATCCTTGTATTGACACACTTGGACACTATGCAAATAGCAGTATTACAAAGTAATGCTGTTGCTGTGATTGTAAAGATTTAGTGGTAGCTTGCAACCATTTTTTTTCTAGTTACATAGAAGCTGTGCATGAAAGGTGAGAGTTACCCTTCTCTTCTCATGTTTCTGTTTCCCTTCTTCCCCAGCCATTCTTGGTTTTATGTTCCTGTCTAAGCTGAAAAACCTTTTACAGCCTAGAGAGCTGGAAAAAGAGATACCTAAGAGCCAGGGATTGAAGAATATTTTACTGTTTGCTAAACATTAACATCCTAATGATTAAATATAGCTGAATATTGTATGCTTAGAAGAATGTGAGTTTCTGATTCAGAAGCTGTACCTCCTTCCTTTTAGTCAAGCTATAGCAAGTTCCACTCTAAAAACATTTTGAACGCTTTTATGCTGGAGTCAAAGAACGTGAGATTTGTCAATTCTGGTATTTCTAAGTTCAAAAGAAGTTTTTTCTGGGCAACCATTTCTCTTTTTCCCTTGAAAGAGAAAAAAGAAATAAAAGTTATAAGCTGGTGCTGTCCTATAGTGCCACAGATGTGTGACAGGTTTTACATTGCCAGCAGAGGTCAGTGTGAGAGCAGCTGCAATCGACTGGTGGTTTCATTCCCAGCCTCCCAACACCTGGGTCCGTGTGCCTTGTTTGTGTGTGAGATTGTACAACAAACTCTTGTAGTAGTGTTTCATAAGGAGGTAGTAGCAAAGCCTTTCTAGATGTTAAAAATGTCATTTGTAAAATCATTGTGAATTAACATCTGATGAACTCATAAATCCAGCGACATGAAGATAAGAAATTATTACTGCAGTAAAGCAGAATTATTTTTGGTGGTTTTAGCTGAGTAGAAATGATGTACTTGACAGCAAAGTGAAACCAATGCAAGTTGGTGTAGTAAAAAGTGGCAAGTTGCTTCTACCAAGGCTTACATAACAGATGTGAACTCCCTTCATAAGCAGATATATGTTGACTAAAAGCAGGAAGGTATTATAACAAACACAGTCTTACTGCCCTGTTAAAAATTCTCTGTTTCCTGTCATGTCCATCTGGGGTCACATCTTGATAAACTTGAAGTTGTCCAGAGATGTCTATGATCATTATTATGTACAAAAAATTTGCTTCATAGGACAGGTCTAACAATATCTATATAGAAAAATACCTTGTAGTGGATTATTTCAGAACTTAATCATGAATGGCAAGCAGTTATATGGAAGCCTTTTTTCTGGATGCTTTTTCCTTTAGCAAGGAAAGGCATGTTAAAATCAATAGCTGGGTGCTATGTTGAGGAGACTTGTTACAGAAATTAAATGCTCTGTAAGTTTATTACATTGTGTAGGCACAAGGTAAAACCTGTGATGTTTGATGACCTTTGCTTCCATTTTAGAAAGGCATTGATGACTCCACTGGAAGCTGTGAACAGGTTGCACATAGGCCTCACTTCAGCAGGGGGAAGGGAAAATACTGCAATAAAATGTGCTGTTTAACATGATTAGCATGAGAGAAAAACAAGCCTTGGTTTAGCAGGTCATGGCTAAGTGAACTGTGAACTCCCAGAAGGGTTCGCCACAAACACGTAGTTAAATTAAACTCTTGTTTCATTTCTCTTTATTGAAATGTGCTTGATAGGTATTTTATTCCTACTGCACCCATAGCCATGAAGAAAACTGGTGGTGTAGTCATATATTTGATAATACTTGCTATCCTTGAGTGTGAATATGACTGTCAGATACAAGAGAACAGCAAAATAGATTATTTTGAAAAAATATTGAAAGCATATTTGTGCCACAATTGGAAGAAATTCTTTGATTATGTAAACACTTGAACTGTTACCAATTAAGGTTACTTGAGAAGTCTGTAATTCCAGAATTTCTCTTAACAAAAGAATTCAACTATCACAGCCTCGAACAAAAACTTGCTTTGTTGTAACACTGTTATGTCATGCATTTGCTTTTCCTGGTTTTAAAAGGCTCAAGTTCAAGTTATGCTTCAGGAGTAAAGAATTTTCCAAGCTAGTAAGTCCTGCCACTCATGCACAAGCTTTCTTTTTTTTCTGTTAAAGATGCATTATTAACCCAGTTCTGTTATTTGGTGATTCTGTGATACTGAAACAGAAATCACTCATTTCAACCCCATTAAGTTTGTTCAACCTTCATTTTAGAAGACTTAAATTCCTGTAATTAAAAGAACAGTAAAGAATAAGACAGTTGTGAGGAAAAATCTGTACAAACCTGGACCTCTCTGTATTTTTTTAACTTGATTTTTTTTTTCTTTTGCCAGGCATTTTGGTGTACAAAGCACACAAAATCATTGAGTCCTGTCAGGAAGCGTTCATCTTGCGACTTTACCGCCAGAAGAACAAGCAAGGCTTCATTAAAGCTTTTACAGATAATGCAGTTGCATTTAACACTGGCTTTTGTCATGTGGAAAGAGTGATGAAAAATCTTTTTGTTGGGAAGCTTTATCTGTGGCCAAGGTGAGGCACTTCTTTATTTCAGTGCAGAGTTAAATTTAAGAAGAAAGATGAAGGATGTTACAGTGGCTTCCTAAGAAGACAAGCTGTATGCAGTCACACTGTTAATCTGTGTTCCCTCCTGTATTCCCAAACAAATTTTTTTCAGGTTTTGACAGAAGTGATCTTAAAGATGCTGAATTTCTGGGAATATTTTTGAGAATAGACTCAAATTTACTCTGTTAAGGGGATGAACCTTATGGTAGAGCTGTCCTTTAAGTCAACAGAAATCACAGCAAAAGGTGACACTCTTAACAGTTTAAGAAAAACTTCTCTTACTAGACAAGAGTATTAAAGCCATGAAATGACAGCAGTCTCTCAGTTCTGCTATTCATGGAGGTGTTTGTTTCCAGCTGTGATGAAACTCCATACATCTCTTTCTACATGTCGTATTTTTTTAATCTTATGCACATTTGTTGTGTATGAAGAACATTTGATGACTGTTAAAAACCAAATTGCCAAGATGTGGCACACACTTTGTCTTCCAGGAGAAGATCCACTAATAAACTGGGCACTCTCTGATGACCCATTCAGTGCTCTTGCTGTGGGCAGGAGCTCTGTCCCTTTGTTCCATTAGTTTGAGCTGAAATATGTTTCACTCCTTAATGAGCTGTTCCTCTCAGGAACTGTAAATTCCTTAACAGTCTTTCTTTCAGTATCCCAGGGAAGCAGAAGTGGACATACCTAGGGGTAGGAAAAGTTGAGTAGAAGCTCTCTAGATTTCCTTCCTTATTTCTGTGAAAAGATCTGGGGCTGCAGGCTACTGTAAGGGGAATGTCCATGGAGTTGTAGAGGTCAGCAGCCATTATTTCCTCTGAGCTTCATCCTGTCAGAAACAGTCAGGTGGCATCTCTGGATCAGTGCAGCCAGAGTGGCTCCAAGGACAGTGTTCCAAAAAGGACCTGTAGGTTGTCATTGCAAGCTGTGAATATCACAATATCTGCTGGTGCAGCCGTGTGATTTCAGAGAATTTATGAACCCCTTCCAGTTTCTCCCTTATATGATTTTTTGAGCTTATTTTAATATTTGCTATGTATGATGATGATGCAGAATCTAGTGCAGTAATTTTCCATGGATCATTCACCAGCACTATAGGCTCACATGACTAGAATGACTACAGTCATAATTATGGAACAGATGGTTTTCCGAGGCTGTTCATAAAATTGCGGTCTTCACATGAGTAGAAACTGATTTCATTTACTTGTTTACATTAAAAACAATAGTAATTGCAGTTTATACAAACTTTTGAGTAATTTTAAGTCAAATAAAACCATCCATGTAAATCTTACGAAGCTGTTTTTCTCTTAGATTTCATATAGCAGTGCACTCCTTTTTAGAGAAGCATAAACCTGAAGTGGTGGAAATACACGTGGCAATGACCCCTGCTATGCTTGCTATCCAGACTGCAATCCTGGACATTCTGAATGCATGTCTGAGGGAACTCAAACGTTATAACCCAGCTCTTGAAGTAGAAGATCTATCTTTAGAGAATGCTATTGCTAAACCTTTTGACAAGGTAACCATTTTGATTATTCTGCAGTGTCTAAGTAACCGGATATAGATCTCCAAAGTGCCTGCCTGCCATGCAAACAGAAATGTTATTTGCAAAATAAATAACCAGCAGTAGCTGAGTGTTCTCTCATGATGTTTATTACTGGTACAAGGGGATATGTAATGCTGATGTGACAGTTGCCAGTAGAGTTTTTGATGTATTGGTATTATTGTTCTTCATTTCCAAAGTCCCAATAGTAAGAACACCCCAATTCACGGCTACAATAGTAATTGTTGCTGCTGTTATTAAAAAGACAGCTGCAACTTCAGCTCAGAATACTTTGAAGGTAAGTATTATTAATTGCCACACACATACTTCCCTTTTCTTTTTGAATTTCTTACTTGTTTTTTTTAATTTTCTCTAGTAGGAGAAGCACTGTACATAATAGACAATAGGCACATGCATGCATGTATCTTTAATCATTACATATGTCAATGTGTTCAACATTACAGATCTGCAATGTTTGGCACATATATGCTTTCAATTGGCTGAAATCAACTGTCATAGTGCAACACGGTTATTGGTTAACTGTGATTTAAGTTGGATGGAAGGCCTTTTGTACTTTAAATATTTGAAGGTTTGTTCTTGGGCTCTATAAGTTGTGCATCTTCATAGTATCTATCTGATTTTGAAAACTAAATGGCATTATAATGGTTTTTGCTGTATCAAAGTAAAGGACACTAGATACTAAATACAACAGGCCAGTGCCAGTAAAATAAGGTGGGGGTATAATTTTACCAGTATTTTATTATTAGATGGAAAGAAAAAGATGTATTGAAAGCATTAAATTATATACATCTGCTAATTGCTGAAATGTTTTTCCTGAGGTCATCTATATTATGTTAACTTTCTATAATATGGTGACTTAAAACAAATCTCTCATCACTTCATCTTTATTTTGGTATCTGTAATAACTTTGGGAAACCAGAGCATCCCCTGTAAAATTAAAGAAAAAGTGCATTCTCAGCTTGGTTAGAAGTGATAATGCAATATTGTATGTTTGACACTCCAAACTTTCCAATTTTTCTTTCCAGACAATACGTCACTATTTAGATCCTCTCTGGCATCAACTTGGAGCTAAGACAAAGTCTTTGGTCCAGGATTTGAAGATCTTACGTACTTTGCTACTGTATCTAACCCAGTATGATTGTGTCACTTTCCTTAATCTCCTGGAGTCACTGAAAGCAAGTGAAAAAGCTTTTGGTGAGAATTCAGGTAAACATGGAATAACCATACAAGTTAATAATGCATGAAACAGTGCAATGTTGATGTTTTTAATTATCATTCCCAAAACATATGAAGGTATCTAATTAGGTTTTACACAACCAGCCAAAAGGACATGGGTTTGTATTGACAGGTAATTCTTTAATTTTCCTACTTAACTGCTGTTACTTAACAATGTGAGATTTGCATCACATTTCTGTCTTTTATTAAGCTGGTGATTACACAGCAAGCAGGTAGGGCAGGTATTCCAGCTGAAGATCTGGGGCTTTTACTGCAGAGGGTTGGAACACATACACATTGCAGATGTCAAACTACTACTGCTTCCTTCTTATTTCCTCTCCAGGCTGGCTGTTCCTTGACTCCAGTACTTCAATGTTTGTGAATGCTCGAGCTCGAGTTTATTGCATTGCAGATGAGAAACTGAATCGGAAAGGCAAAAGCTCAGGCTCTGAAAAATGTGATGTAAAGAAGGAAAATGGTACTGATCATTCCTAATTTTAAGTTTGAGAGTGTCACACGATTCCAAGTGCTTTTGCATATGTGCTGTGGTTCCCCGCATGAACTTCCACAGCTCAGGATCTCAGTCTGTTAGCTGGGATAAATTGAGACATAATCTTAGTTCCAAAAGCATATAATAAACAACGTAAAAGAGTCACAAAGTAGGGGATTCTCCTAAGCTTGCTCAGCTGATCACTGGGAGAGTTTTTGTGGCATGGTTCTTGCATTACATTGATGTTTAACTTCATCTCTATTATCTTGTGTGAAAGTGTAGGAGGCTGTGGTTGCTTTTATTAAAAAAAAAACATATTCAGGAGTTTCAGAATTGAAGAATCAGTGAATATTCAGCATTTTGCCTCACAAAAGCACTTATCTCCAAATTTTAAGAGTGTTCTCCAGCTCATTAGCATAGCAAGTTGCATATGTAGGCTGCTGAATATCATATGTGCCAACAACCGTCACACTATTGACATCTAACAACTGATTTAAAGTCTGAAGGATATTTTGGCTGCAACAGCTGCTGTGTTCAATCTTACTTTGTTTCAGAACTGAAAAGGGAATTGGTTCTAGAAAGTAACCCAAAATGGGAAGCTTTGAGAGAAGTACTGAAAGAGATTGAAAATGAGAATAAGAACAGTGACAACCTTGGTGGTCCAGGTGAGAGAATACTAAATGATTTAAGTTTTCCAGTATTTCTACTGGTTTCTACTCCTACTTAACCTTGGAGAGAAGGAACTAATTCTTTTCTGTAGTTATATCAAAGAGCTGGTTTAAATTTAGTAATTTGTGGCCTTAAGATGAGGAATTTATGTCCATTATGTACATAAACTATGTAACGTTATATAGTTTGACATAAACTCGTATTAGGTCTTGCTCTGAAAGAGAAATGCTGTTCGTTCCTACAATGCAATACTTTGGAATACTTTAGGAAAGCACCTGCATTATTCTGAAAAACATTTTAGGTTACATTTCAATAGTATACTGATACCTTAGTTCCAAGCCAAATAAAACTGATGTGGAAATTTATAATGATCAAGGCACCATTCACTCATTTCTGAAGTTAGGGTTCAAAACAAAAATAGGGGTTTGGTCTTACGCCCTTTCTAACCTTCTTCTTATGCACCTGAAAATTTACTTCTCATGAGTTGCATATAAATGAGATAGCTATTAGGAGGCAGGGAAGAGAGTCTAACTGCTTTACTGCCTTTCCTATTTTAGGGCTTTTCATTCCCTCAAAATTTAGCAAGTTTTATTTTAGCAAATAGTAAGGGTAAAAATGTGCTCTTTTCTCCCACCCACAGTGTTCTGACTCTGGGTAAGAACTGACTCTCTCACATAGTGTTGTAGGAGTTTATCTGAGTCAGCTTGCGGAGAATTGTTATCCACAAATGTCAATAATACTGAGTGAAACATATGTTTTATAGCCTCTCTAACACAGCTGACAAATTAGAATGGTCTAAATTAAGTTCTCTCTTATTCCACATCTTAAAAATAAGTAGTTATTTGAGTTTGTTTCAACACATGCTGTATCTGCCTCGTTTTCAATGGTCAGAAGAAAAACTTTATTAATTTAGATATTGTAAGAATAAGGAATATTGAACTTCCATTAATCTTCTCTAATTTTATTTGGTACAAAAAGCCATGCAATTTAGATTCTTTTGAAGTCCAGAGTGACTGTGACAGCCGAATGTCAAGGCATTTGGCAGGCACAGTGCTTGGATCAGTGCAAGCCATTGGCTCAGAAGGTTCTTGTAGATGGATAAGAAGCACAGCATTACAGGCTGTAAATGTGGTTTTGTTTCCTGACTGCAGGGCAAGTTCTCATTTGTGCCAGTGATGACCGAGCCTGTGCACAGCTCAGGGAGTATATTATTGCTGGAGCAGAAGCTTTTTTAACAAGACTATATAACAAAACCTTTGGAAAGGATGAGAAAGCTGGAGAAGTATGGATTAAGGACAGAAAAGCCATCAAGTCAAAAGGAAATGCCAAACCAGACACAGGGCCTCAAGCCAAAAAAGCCAAACTCACAGCTTCTTCAAAACAAAATAAGCACAAGAAGCAGCAAGACCGGACTATAATCCAAATGATAGGGAAAACTGAGGAGGAAAAGAGAGAGGAGGTTGAGGTGAAAGACAACATAGAATTAAGTGGTAGCCAAGAAGGCAACACTGAAGAGACCATTCCTGAAGATTTTGATGTGAACTTGCCTTCAGATTGTTACTATGGGATTTTCAAGGACCCTCTGACAATTATCCACCCGCTGCAGGGGTGTGGGGATCCCTATGCACTCACTCGCGTGCTGCATGAAATAGAACCCAGATATGTTGTGTTGTATGATGCAGAACTCAGTTTTGTTCGGCAGCTGGAAATCTACAAGGCAAGCAGGCCTGGGAAGCCTTTGAGGCAAGTTGACTTGGCCACGGTAATTCTAGTCTGAAAAGAAAAAATTAGAAGTGCACTGTCAGCAGTCAATGGAGAACATGATGCTTTTCATTTTCATTAACTTTCAGTTCCTGTTGAGCCCTTAAGTCTAAACAAAAGCATAATGTCTGGTGTAACCAAAAGATAATTTTTACTTTCCAGCAGTTATTTAGTCCCTTAACAGCAGAAGCACATCTGTTAAAAAAAAAAAAATTCCAAAACCTCTGCTTGAGTGATTTTATTGGCAGTAGGTCATTTTGAAGTGGTGTAGTCTCGTGTAAAAGCCATCTTCGAAGAAATTATTTTTATACAGAATCATTCATTTTGGGTTTAATTAATTTTCACATTTCCTGATGTTTGTCATGCTGAAGACCAGTAATTCAGAAACTGTAACAGAGAAGCAAGTAAAGGAAACACAATAAAGAAAATTAGTATGTGCAGTTATAGCTTTTGCTGACAAAAATATCACCACATTGGGTATATGTATTTAGTACACCTAGAAATTACAAAACTCAGTTTTATGAATGAATGTCACATACTAATTAAAAATATAGAAAACTTAAAATTTAATATACTATTAACTAACTTGTTAGGCAGTTATTGCTACTAATCTTAAATTTATTGGTAATGGATTTTTTTAACTTAATACAAAGTTTTGTGACCTCTTTTTTTTTTCTTTTTCATACCTACAGAGTTTATTTCCTCATATATGGAGGCTCCACAGAAGAGCAGCGCTACCTCACAGCTCTGAGGAAAGAGAAGGAGGCCTTTGAAAAACTCATTCGGTAATACAATTAGTTTAACTGCCTTTATAATTAGCATTTCATGTAATTCCCCAATACGCTTACATTTTAAATAGAGTGAAGTCCTTAACTGTGTGAAGGCTTTAAATAAACTTTTAATTCAATTCTTTGCCAGATGTAAAGACTACTTTCCTATTGAGAATCACCAGAAAGTCAAAACTTCCCTTTTCAAAGCACCTGGTATTTTGTTTAATAATTTTAGAAGGATTTAATATTAACATAAAGGCCGATCAGCATCACTTGAATTTTTTCCTAATTGTCTATGAAGTTCATTTGTGTCATTGTGGTTTTGCAGGTAACATTTCTTGTAAGATAATTTCTAAAGCTTTTATAACTTCATTCAATTGGGAAACAAAACAATTATTTCCTTAGACTGTATAAGACAGTATTTTCACTGGCAGTGCCTTCTCAGCAGGTTACAGTGCTGTTAATAGTCATTAGTTCCTTTGTAAAAGGAAAAACCTAGAAAAACCCAGTAAATTACATTTCTAATCGGGTTTGCATTTAGTATTAAACTATATGTAATTTTACATCTGGATGAAGGGTATTAAAGTATTTCAATCTTCTTTACTCCTGCATTTGCAGTTTTTAGTGTGTGTTTGTTTGTGGTTCCTTAGAGAGAAGGCCAGCATGGTTGTTCCTGAGGAAAGAGAAGGAAGAGATGAAACAAACTTAGACCTCCTCAGAGATGCTCGTCCTTCCTCTGTCTCTGCTGATACACGCAAAGCAGGTGAGCAGCTCCTAGGTCAGGCTTGCAGCTCAGAGCTTTCCAGAAGTCCCCTCAAAGCATCTGGGGCAGAGACACATTGTATGTTGTCTCAGCGTCTTCATGCTGAAGAAGCATTATTTCCCAGTAACAATGAACTATGATTTCTGTTGAAAATACAGGTTAATGAAGTATTTGACCATT
Organism: Certhia americana; assembly: GCA_018697195.1. Classification (NCBI taxonomy): domain Eukaryota; kingdom Metazoa; phylum Chordata; class Aves; order Passeriformes; family Certhiidae; genus Certhia; species Certhia americana. The sequence continues at coordinate 8,976,403 of CM031870.1, forward strand.
AAGACAGATACCATTTGGATTGTTTCTAGTCAGACTTGATTATGAGGCTGTCTAATGCTGCTTGTAGGAAGAGAAATTAAAGCATAGAAACTGAAGTCTACAGATAGTCCAAGGCAGTGTTGGCCTTGAGCTAGTAAATGTTGAGGATTCTTTTCATCTTGGCAAAAAATGCTGCCTGGGTAAACAACTGCACATTATGGGTTTGATCACTTCCTATGCAATAAAGCATCCTTTTTCTTTTGTTGTAATTCTAACCATATTTTTGTTCTTTTCCTCTGACATGTATGCTATGCCTCTGCCTATTTTTCATTGCTGTCATTTCTGTAATCATGCTCTCCTTTGCTATATGCTCTCTAATCTTTGCTATTCCATCTTTTGTGGCCTTGGTGCTGCAATCTCGTAAGTGTCCTGCAGATCTGTAGAGGCCAACACATAATTCCTACAATAAAGTACTGTATTTCTGTGGGAAACAGCTGGAAATAAAAGGGATCAGCTTCATTATCTTGTCTAGCAGGCAGTCTTTAAAATTTTTTCCTGATTCATGTAAATAATTTTCTTCTACAGCTTAATGTATTTCACTGTCACCTATACAAAGCTCACAGCAAGTAGCTTGTGGTTCTATCAAGCTTTAGAGCATGCTACATAAACTACGGTATATATTTAGGCAAGTAATTTTCTTCTCTAACAGTTAAAAATCAAACGAAGTCTGGATTTATTGTACTGCTGAATTGGAGGTATAACTTAAGATGAGAAGTTCATCCATTGCAGAAGCTCTGGCAGCACACAGGAAAACAACTGGAGCAGGAGGTGCCAAGTATGGGGATAAGTGTGTTTATTTTGCTCTTTAGGTGGACAGGAACAGAAGGGTGTTCAGCAGACCATAGTCGTGGATATGCGGGAATTCCGTAGTGAGCTTCCATCGCTGATCCATCGCCGTGGGATTGACATTGAGCCTGTGACTTTGGAAGTTGGGGATTATATTCTAACTCCTGACATCTGTGTGGAGCGGAAGAGCATCAGTGATCTGATTGGTTCCTTAAACAATGGCAGGCTGTATGCACAGTGTGTGTCCATGTGCCGCTACTACAAGCGGCCAGTTCTCCTCATTGAATTTGATCCTAACAAATCCTTCTCCTTGATCCCACGAGGCTCTTTACAGCCAGAAATTTCCAGCAATGATGTTACTTCTAAACTAACCCTTCTCACACTGCACTTCCCAAAGTTAAGAATCCTGTGGTGTCCCTCTCCCCATGCTACTGCTGAACTGTTTGAAGAGTTGAAACAAAACCATCCCCAACCTGACACAGAAACAGCAGTGGCCATCACCACAGATTCTGAAATTCTCCCCGAATCAGACAAGTACAACCCTGGGCCTCAGGACTTCCTGCTAAAAATGCCAGGGGTTAATGCAAAAAACTGCTGTGCCTTAATGACCCATGTTAAAAGCATTGCAGAGCTGGTGACACTGTCCAAGGATGAGCTATCCAGGATTTTGGGTAATGTTGCCAATGCCACACAACTCTTCGACTTTATTCATCTGACCTATGCAGAGGGACTAGCCAAAGGAAAAAACAAAAGATGACTCATGAGATTGTTTAACACACAGCACAGATAAGCTTTTCTGGCACAGTACTTCGGCAAATACATGAAATATTTGAATAAATGCCCCCTCTAAGATAACCAGCTGTTTCTTGTTAATGCTGTTCCATCAGTCTTAACTTGTGAGTTAATTATTATTGAAGTTTCAAGAGAAAAACTATTTGTAATAGAGAAATGTGAATTATTTTTATTCTTTTTAAAGCACTTTAACCATTTCTATAATACCGCTGAATTAATAAATGAATTTTTTCACCAAGATCATAAGAATTAAGTGCTAAAACTAACTGATAAAGATGTTTTCTTGTGAAAGTTATGATGTCTTGTTCAAGCTAAAAATGTGCTGTGTTTTGATTAGTTTGCGTGACCTGCTGCATGATGAAACAGTGCTTTTGCCATTTTTAATGTCTCCCTCTCTGGCAGCTGCCAGTTTTTGATTGACAGTGATGGAGCTATTTGAAACACATTGTGGTCTTTGCTCGGGAGTTTGTTTAGAATATACTGGGACTGAATCCTGAATTTTAGAACATGACCATAAGCTTTTGTCACAGTAAAATCCTTTTGAATGCTATGCTCTACATTTTTCTTGTTTACCTTAATATCAGTTGCACTTTCTACCACTCCAAAGCCAGTACAGCACTGTCTTGATAGATTTTGCAACGTACTTTCCTTTGGTCTGACTGGGTAGAGATTCTGTGGTGCCACAATGCAAGTTTATTTTGAGTGTGCCTTACTTATACTTTTAAGAGGCTTTCTTTTTTACTCAGTTTTGATAACTCTTTCACCTCTTCCACTTGAAAGTGAAAAATCTGGGTATACCTGTCATGGGTTGCAGTGCAAAATGTAACCAAAACTCTGTATTCTATCACCATCTGTTGAAACTGGGGTGGTGGTGGTGCTGTAATTGTCTGTCAATGGCCAACTGTCAATAAACCTGCTGGGGCAGTTTTCTTATCTCTTCCACAACCCAGCCTCTCTCCAGGGAGAGATCTTCTGCTAATGGGCCATTGAGTCTGACTGAAAAAATTCCATCATCCCACTGGGAAATGCTCCAACCAGGGGGAGGAGCCAAGCATTCCTACCTGGATAAAAATCTGGGAGCTGGAACACCAAGCAGCCTTTCCACTGGATTCTCAGAAGAACACCAGGCCCATCTATCACTACTGGACCTTCAGTGAAAAACTCCACTTTTCTCCAGGAGCATCACTTCAACAGAGCCACATCTGCCACTGGGACTGCAGCCACCATTGAATGGGACTGCCACCAACACCCTGACCCACAGGGTGTCAGGCTGTATCCTGACTCTGTCAGTGGGTTTTGTTTGTTTACTTGTTTGTCTTACTGCATATGTTTTTTGTTTTATTGTTTCTTTTAGTTTCCCTAAGAAAGAACTGTTATTCCTATTCCCATATCGTTGCCTGAGAGCCCCTTAAATTCAAAGTTATAATAATTTGGAGGGAGGGAGTTTATAAATTCTCCGTTCCAAGGGAGGCTCCTGCCTTCCTTAGCAGACACCTGTTTTTCAAACCATGACAATACCATTGGCACTGTTCCTTTATACCAAAGAATATTTCCTCTTGTAAAATGCAGTCATTTTCTAAGCAAGGTTTTCCAAAAGTGTTAAAAGTTTTTAAATATGGCTTCTTTTGTATCCTATTGCTCTTGTATTTTTGTCTCAAATCAACTGTCAATAAACTCAGTAAAGCCATTGTCACGTAGAAGATAATACTTTTAGCATTTTGTGTAGCATAAAAGAGGAAGAAGTTTGTGAGTGTGTGCATTGTTAAATTATATATATTCTACATTGAACTTTGATACAACTGTGTAACAAACTGCCATTGCCAAAAGGGTTGGTCCAGTGTTATTCCATGCTAATGTATTTACATTTGCTATTTACAAAACCTTTATCTATGACTTACACATGTATTTATATGATTCTAATGGGAACAACAGACTAGTATTATTTCCTTCATGAAAAGAGAAAATATTTTTTGTGTTCAGGTTGGGTAAAAACTATCCTGTGCACTTTCAGGTAAAATGTTTATTTATCGTGCATTTTAAGTGTGAATTATGAATTGTTAACTTTAATCCATGGCTGAGCTGTGACAAATTTCCAAGGGAACATTTTTCTGCAGATGCAAATTTTAGTATTAAATACACCTGTAATAAGATTAAAATTTGTTAATTATCTTGGTTTTCATTTGGTTGTATTGACATCAGAACATTTTAATTTTAGTGTGTGGTTTACAGTCCAGACCTTAGGGTTTCTATTACCCTAGATTCTAATTCATTTAATAGGAGAAGAAGTCTTTCCATGAGACTTTTGCTTATTCAAACTAATCTTGTCAGATGTGTAGAGGGTTAAGAATGCCTGTAAAGTGGTGCTAAGAAAACTGAAAATCAGAGTAAGCTCAAACTGTCCTGAGTGTATGGCCTGTAGAGCCTGGTTCAGAAAAGGGCAGCTGGCCAGCCTTTGAGAATGAACATTGTTTGAGCAATGGGCATTAGGGTGCTCCATGAACTGTGGGTTTGGGGTTTTTCCCAAAAAAGTGTGAGGATTGTTGTGATTGTAATTTCTCGTTTGCAGAGTGATAGCACAACCACTAAGTAAAATATTTGTCTCTAAAGCTGTCCTTAGGATTCCAATTCTGACTGTAGAATAGAATCCAAAAGCAAACATCTGCCAAAAAACTAATTACTAATGGATACATTACTTATATACCAAACAGCATGAAGAAATGTAATTGAGTGTCATTAAAGAAACTTGTCCTGTTTCCAATATTTCAGACTCCATGAGTTTAGTTTACAATCCTTTCCTAAAGACCATTTTAGGATAAAGTTCTCTTTAGCCCTTACTCGAAGATAACCTAAATTAAATTAATATTCAGTTGCTCTGTTTTGTAAAATATGTGAATTTAAGAAATGCAGATAGGGTCAGGAACCAGAAAGTTCAGAAACCATTGCTCCAGCATTTTGTAGTGCTTTATCATTATAACTTACTTCATATGTTCATTCTTCATGTAATAGCGAGAATTTTGGATATTTGCAGAATCAAACTAAGAATAAACCCTTTTATGTGCTTCTTATGAAGTCTTTAATATCTTGTTAGGTACCTTCTTGCATTGAAAATAAACTTACCAATAGTATATGCACTTCCTTAATTTGCATGTTTTGATAAGGTACAAGGAAATACTCAAGTGTTTTAAAGTTTCAGTACCATTTTTTATTTTGAGTACAAAATGTTAGGAGCTCATCTCCCAGACTTTTCAATACAAGTAGACTGGCCATTTTTTAAATTGAGTTTTGATCTGTATTTTGAAAGCTTCTCCTCAATAAATCAAAGGGAAAATATCCTCAGTCACACTCACAGTCTTGAAAACAGGGAAGAACTGTTCCGTAGCCTAGCTGGCCAAAACTTAGCTGAGAGATGAATTCTTACTGAAGTTAGTGAGGGTAACCAGGGCTGCTACACTGTTATGGTGATTTGTTGTCTAAACAGAAGATGTTGCTGTAATATATCAAAATGGGCCTGTGTATATACTAACTTTAGTGTCATTTATTTAAAGCATGGCAAAATTACCTTAATCCACAACTGCTATAAAGCAGTCTTCCTAGGAAGATTTGCTCAGGGATAGATAGATACCGTTTTCTCAGCTGGCATTTTACCCTAGTTCTGTTTGTGAGCACTTCTCTCTATAAATAAAAACATAGTTTTCATTTCTAGGGTCCTCAGTTCCTCATTGTTACTTCCTTTTTTCTTTCACCTTGATCATCTCCGATCAAAGAACAGGAGCCTGGACTTACTGAACAGCAGACATTGTTTCCAAGTTGGCATTATTAGTCAGCAGTGCAATCTTGCTCTTGCACTCTCAGCTTCTTCCTCAGCTCTCAGAATGGCACATAGACCATTCTTATCTTTATTTTTTGTTTAGGAAAACAGACCAGCTACGCGGCAAAAGTTTTTGGAACTGACTTACCTTTTTAAATGTAACCTTTCTCATGTAATTCAGATCACAATCAATAGTCAAAGTAAACGCACACATAAGTCTTCCTGATTATGAGATGCTAAGGTTTACCATGAGCTAGGCCCAGAGTTTCAGAAACTATTAAGCTGGGACTACTGATTTCAGCCAGGAGCCAGAGAGTAAGTTTATAATTTTGAGGGTAAAATTTTCAGAATCACTGCTAAATCTATCACATCTGTACAATAAATTTATAAAGGTTTTATTTTAAAATCACCATCCATATATTTAGATTCACTTTGTTAAGTAGTTCAGTGAATTCAAATTTCATCCACCCGAACTCAGGAAACTTGGAATTTTATGTAATTGAATTAGCAAGAAGAGAAACAAATTCCCACCTGTAAATTCAGTGCAATAGCTCTGGTTTCTGTCTCCTTAGAGGCTATTACCTGTTGCCCACAGAAACATGCTAACCTTCAAATTTCAAGCACATACAAAACCATCTCCCAAGTCATTCAAAGCTCAGGAGTTTTCCCAGTGGAATTGGCACATGGAGCCTAAACTTGACAAGGCTGCATTTCAGCCCCCCTAAAAATAGGCAGCATAGTTCTAATTTGAGCTCTTTGCATAGAGCCCTGCAGTTCCATGAGAATACACAGTGGGACATGCACATTATCTCTCCTCTGAACATCCTTTTGGGTGAATGGAATGTCCCAGCAATGTCCCAGCTGTGCAGCTGCAGTGGAGATCTGTCTTGTACACATAGCATTATTTAGCACTGAATTAAGTAACATTTTACAGTTTCTTCATCACTTTTTTCCTTGTGAAAATGTAAATTCTTGTGAATTTACATTTTTCTCAGATTCTCTATTCAACTTTTATCTTTCTTCTATTTTCCCTCTGGAATTTTCTGATTTATTTCTTTTTCTTTTTCCTTTATCCTAACCATCACTGTCTCTATACTTGTCCTTTTGTTTCCCTTCAAGAATGCTGCTTAAATATTGTGGCAATTTGTGTCTGTTGAGCACAAATAACACTGAATTCTTTGCGAGACTGGCTGCACTGGAGTCTTGTTCAGTACTTATTATCCAGGGGCTTACATAAAAAAGTATTGTACTTTGTTTTCATTTTGGTCCCAGACTTTTGAGTGTGTCACACTTGGAAAGCTGACACTCAGAGAAAAGAGAGCAGCAGGTTGCAACATTTAATTCTCAGTTTTGTCTTAGATTTCTTTTTAAATAGATTAAAAGAAGTTCAAATAACAGACACAAAATAATCAGTTGATTTTTTAAGTTTTTCCCACCTTTTAAAATTTTAAAATATTTACACCCTTAAAAATTTCAAAGTATTTTTTATGTGTCACAAAATACTTGGAATCTTATGTGTAGATAGCAGAAGTTGCAAATTTTCTTGTGGCATTTATATTCCATGACCATATTTACATATTGCAGTACTACAACTGGCAAGTTCTCAGATCTTATTCCATGATTAAGCATTTACATCAGTATGTGGGAGATCTGCAACAGCAAAAATATTAACTGCATGTCTTCCACTTTTGTCTAATTTTTCTTTATTGAGATCCCCCTCTCTAACTCTTCCCATTGTCAAAATACATTTTGTTTCTGCATCATCTTAAATCACTGAATTTAAGTTAAATGTTGGAAAGAACTAGTCTTTAAAATCAACATATATTTGTGTTAAACTATGTTAAACATGATTCCAACTTCTGAAGTATCTGTAATACTCTTGTTTCATTTGTCACAGAAGCCTTTGGAAATCTGTCAATCCACTTTCTCTTACACAATGTCTTTCCAACACTTGCAGTGTGACAGCAAGAGGAGCAGACAGCAAAGCTAGCCAGGTTGTAAATGTTCAGATCACCTGCAGGTATAGTACAACAGCAAAATGTAGACATCCTTCAAGAAAAGTCCTGCCCATACTAAATATGAAAAAATACCTAAAATCTTCAAGACATGTCCTGTGCAAATCTTGGTGCATGAGTTACTGTCTGTGCAGACAGTCTTTCAGATAATGAAGATGTCTCAGCCAAACCTTCAACTGCAGCAATAAATCTGCTGTTCATAGAACTTTTATAGTAAGTTGCTGTTTTCTTAAATATTTGCGTTATACTGCAGATCACTAGCTGACAGAAGTTATAATCAAGTTTTTCACTTTAATATTTACTTGATAGAATATCACATACTAAGTTATCTGAGTTCTTTTTCACAAAAGGCTATTGGTATTAAAATGTAGAGATTCGGGGGTTTTTGGTCAGCCCCACCAACTCCTTAGGCATCTCTGACATATTTCTAGTGGCTTAAACAACTCTTGCGTATTAACCCAAACAGAGGAATTTCAACTGGAGTCCACCAGGAATGTCTGACTTTCCTTGGGCCATTACCAGCTTCAGCCTGTGCAGTCCCACATCAGCAGCTGCACACGCACACACACACAGTACCTGCAGGGAGGTGATACGAGCCTGCACATCTGCAGCAGCCGTGTCTCTGCAATGACCCTGAGAAAAGCCAGCTAAACCCATCCCTGGTACTTCTATATTTAAAACTGTTTGTTTAATTGGTAGAGTGCACCAAGAATAAATAATGAGCTAATTCTGAAGATCATTCCCAGAACAGCCAGATTGGATTGTTTTTTCAAGTCAGAACTCTCTCCTCTCCTTTGTTTGGCTTTTCTGGAATTTGGTGGTTTTAATGGTTTCATTATTTGAAGGTGAACAGCTTCAGGTGAACTGTAGGAACAGTACAATATTTCAAGTATGAAGCACATGAGTGAAGTTTTGCAGTGTTTGTTTACTGAATAGTTAAATAATTGAATAGTTAAAAGTTCAAATTCTAAAACTGTATCAAGGATTCTAACAAAGAAACAACAACAACAAACCAAAACAAAAGTCAGTTAAGGAAAACTCCACCAGAGTTTATCCAATGTATTGTACAGACTTTCTTTACCTTCCTTGATAACAGTTAAAAAAAATGAATTTAATTACAAATTTTATCTCAGAAAAGAAGAATTAAAAAATAAAATACTTAGGTACATATTTCAAATTTTTCACTAGATTTTTAGCTGTAATAGGTTATAAAGGCTTGATAATAATTTAAAAAAAAAAAAAAAAAACCAAACCAAAACAAAAAACTTCTCTTGTATTTTGTTTTGTTCTAATGCATCAGTAGTGTCCACAGGTCTCTGTGCCTTGGTAAGTGCACAGGCAGAGAGATGAGATACAAAGTAATGTACAAAGTTCAGAGTGCAGTGAAATGACTGTCCAGTAACAGAATAGGCTTGCTCATGGACTTATGATTAATAATATTAATAGAGCAATTGTCCTTTTTAATGACTATGGACATAAGTGGATCCCATTTAACTTGACCTACAGAGGTTGAAAAAATACAAGCTTTAGTCAGATACCAACCAGACCGTGTGAGAAGAGTACTATGTCTCTTTGCCAGATTATAAAATAAAGAAGTAAATTCCGTCATGCACTCAGTGTTGTATTCTTTTTATCTCTCAAATAAGGAGCCAGAAAAACTAAAGGCAAATGGTTTTGCCCAAGCTTATAAAGCAAGTCTACGATGAAGTGTGAAATTGAAACTCACCACGACTCATCAGTCAGTTTAAACCTTAAAATCTTATCTTTCATGTACTTCCATATGCTTTTTCAGCTCTCATTTGCTGCTGCTTATTACCAGTTTCAGATGAAATCTTTATTTCAGTAGGAGTGTAGCGATACTCTGAGCAGCTTACATGGAAGTTTCTCTTGATTCCTAGCACTGACACATGAATTCATCCTGTCACATGCAAAAACATTCTGCCACCTCCAGTATAGCTTTGGGACCATATATGACACCTATCCCATGGCACGAGCTCACCAAAAAGCCTGTCTAGAATGCAGCTGAATCTTATCTTCTGGGTTGTGTCTAGCTACCCTCTAAGACAGGAAAGCTGGGGTTTAAGTGGTAGCTTGGAGTCAACAACCAAGAAGTTAATGTTGGCTGCTAGACTTTTTTATTTCAAATCCTTTTGCTAAGAGTGGGTTTTAAATACTCAGGAATACCAAGAAACTCAAGCTGGCAGGTAGGACCCAGTTCATACCTGGAGAATCTGGATTTCTGAGCAACTGTAATTAGCTTGACCCTTATTTTTAGGGTCACACTGCTTAAACTGGCAGATATCAAAACAGGCTGATGGCCACATCAGTTAAAATGTGGTTTTATTTGTCTAAAAGTCTCATTTGCTATTTAGTGTTAAGAAATAATGAGTAAGTAGAAGGGATTATGAACACGTTTGGCATAGAGAGGAACAGAGAATGCAGCCATAACTTCAATTTTGGAATGTCTTACCTCATCATAAGCTTAAGTTTCAAAGCTGACATGGGGATTTTGGTACATAATGCCTCATTTTCAACTAATTTCATCTTAACTGAACATTGAAACCTTCAATTTGGAAGCTCAAATTAGCAGCAATATGACGGTAGTTTTTTCTCCAGTTGTGTGTAAATGCCAACTAGAGGATCTAGGCATATCATCAAGTTTTTAAGTGTTTTTATTAAGTAATAAGCATAATCAATATACGGTGACAGTTTTTACCAAACAAAACTTATAGTCTGCGGTCTTATTTCTAATCAATATCTTGAATAGTTCACCCTAAAGTTTTCTCAGCACTCTATGTAAAGAAAACCTATACCCTTCCTTGAAAGTGCCTTGCTTTTTGTCTAATTAAAAAAAATAAATAAATTTAACTGTTCTAGGTAATTCCCACGTTGTGTCAAACCTGCATTTGAAAAGTTGAAGTTCCCCCAGGGAAAAGTAAAAACATCCCTGGTGGCATATACCAGTAAAATATGAATGCAAATCACTGCTTCCTTAACTATTTCTGCAAATGAATATTTCAACTGAGTATGAGATGTTTATACTTTAAATCTACTAAGTTGATTAATGACTTGGTCAACGTGAGCCTTGGTTTACAGGGAAGAAGGCATCTGCAGATTAGTAAATCAAACCCTACTTGCCAATTTATAATATGGTATTATAATATTTAATAATATGGTATTTATACCTTTACACTCTGCATGCTGAATGATGGCAGTGGCACATGAATCAAATGGGGACTTTACGGCTTCCCAAATGCCACAATATGCCAATTTCAGTAGCAACACCATAAAATAAATTTCTCAATTTATTGAAAAATTATTCCTAAGGAAATCAAACTTAGAAAAGAAAAGCCACCCTGTGCTCTTTGAAAATATGAAAGACATATGAAGTCAAAGTGTTGGAGAACAAGGTGTGAGAAGAAGTTGCAGAGGAGGAGTTGCACCAAGGGTTGGTGGCGAATGGTGCAAATAGAGACAGATCTGTGTGCTTAGTGACACAGCCAGTCACAGAATCTCCTCAGACTGTGGTGCCCGTCCTTTCTTCCTTCCCAAATGCCTCTAGGTCCTATTCCCTAGGGATCAGCAGGCATTGTGTTCAGCACCAGCACAGTGGGACTGAAGAACTGGAAAAGCCTGAGCCAGAGCTCTGCAGCTGAATCACCACTGTGTCAGCATGAGAGTGTGGGATGACAAAACTGGGTTATATGGCTGAGCCATCTCAGAGTCCTCATCCCAAGGAACAAGCACAACAGGGGCATGAAAAGGATGGGACTTAAAAGGCAGAATGAACATGCAAAATTAATTTTCATGGACTGCAAGATGATGTGACCACCTTCAGATTTTCCCTATCTATTGCTAAGCAGCATTCTTACAAAATGAACAGCAGTCTCCTCACATTTTGCTATTTTTTCCATTTTTCACTGTTCTTTTGCCAAGCTTGCATTATAACTATATTTCAAAATGCTTTAAAACAAATTTGAGCACTAAGATAGCTGCAATCTTTGGGAAAAGACACTACTACAGAAAATATTATTGTATGTTTTAATTGTCTTTAGCAACAGATCTAAACACAGTTTTTGCATCTCTAGAATAATCAAATTATCAATTCTAGCCTGTACTAGAACTGAAAAGCATAGCTAATTTCTGAATAATTCATAGATGTTTGCATTGTTTCATTAAACAAACAATCCTTTCCTAAAATATACAGCTTACAATTGCATGATTAAATACATATTCATTATAAATCACAAAAAAATATTTTTATTTGTTCATTAATTGGAATATTAAAATGCTGATATTGTATTATTTATCTGCTTTTCATTTTCAGCAGTTTCTAACAGCAGAACACTGGTTTGAAAGTGAGAGAGGGAGAGTTGGATCCATCCTTTCACTGCAGAGCATTGCATTGCTCTGGCAGCTTCAACCACTGTATCACTGCTTCTTATCCTTATCCTGTTATAAAAAAGCAAGTATAGAATCCATTGTTATTCTTGGAGGCATATGACAAGGGCTCTTGTTGAACTATTCTGTAAGAAAAAGGAAGTGTTGTACATGTCTATGCCGAAGGCAGGAAAGGTGGTGCTCAAAAGTCAAGAACAATTGTGTGGAGCTGGACTATTTCCACAGAGTGATTTTATGGAAGAAACTTTTTTAAAGTAGTTATTTGCCACTTTAAATGCATCTTTTTTATTGACTCCTATCACTATGTGTTTTCATAAAGCACAAATGCCTTCAAGAAATGAGCACCATCTGTGTTTAATGTCAAACCCTTTAACACACTTTTGTTTCAGACATCTTTTTTCCAGCCTTTTCACGTTCTATAGCAAGGAATACTCCTTGTGTTCTGCAATATGAACCATGTCTATACCCTTCTAATGAAATGAATGGGCAATGCCCATTAATGCAGCCATTGGAACAACTAGAATGAGCCAGGCTGCATTGTTACACTAAAGAGATTTACACCTCTTGTGCAATGCTCTTGTACACAGTTTGCCTCTGGAATCGGATAAAATCAGATTAGCTAACTGTAATCTAGCAAAATTTAAGAGAAATTTGCCATTTTGCAAAGCTTGACAAAAAAACCCCTTCCAATCCATCTAAAACAATTGGAACAAGTAATTCTTTAAGTGTCAAAGCATTCATTTGTAGTGAGTGTATTGGAATGTTGTCTTAAAATCATATGGAATGAAAAACTTTTTTTGTGCCTGTGGTATCACTGCTGAACAAGTGCACTGAAAAACTCTTTTGGAGCAGGGAAACACATTTTGCTTGGTTAGCATGTAGTATAAGCATGATGCAGTGTCTTAGCAAGCTCCTGGACATCAACAAATTGCAAATAATAAAAAGGCTGCATTAGATTATTGTGTCAAATGGCAATCTATGAGTTTAATCTATGAGCTCTTAAAAAAGTACAAACCAAAAGCAGGGTTGCATAACACCAATGCAGTATGTACTTGCAGAACAGGACTAGCTTGGTATTAGTAAAAGTAAATTTGTTAGATATTTGCTGTGAGCAGTGTTGCACAATATGTGCAATAAATTACTGTGTGCATACATGATCAAATTCTGATCACAGAAAAAATGCCTGTGTTCTCTATTGCACATTCTCAAGTGTAAATCATCAGGTTGCCAAAACTTCTTTGAAGAATTTTTTTCCCACGTGATTGGTTTGATGTTGAATTAAGTTCAGTCATCTTAGACACTGACAGCTATAAGCCTGAAGGTGAAATACACTATGGCTAAGTCCCATGTTGTTTGTGCATGTTTGCACAGCCAACATTTGAAGCCATACCAAATCCATTTGCTTCGAATTTCAAATCCATGTGACTGCAACACCCCAAGGAGAGCGCTGAGGGACTGAGCACTGCTCACCCGCCTCAGCCTCTGCCCTCCCGAGACAGAGCCCCAGGCACAGGTTGGTCTGGCCCTCCTGCCACTGGATGGTGCCCCCCAAGAAGCATCCATCAGGGACGGGACGATTTGCCTGGGTTTGGGGAGCGATCCCAGAGAACCTTCAAAAATACCTGCACCAAGGATAGTGTGGTACAGCACCTGTACTTGGCACTGGTGAGGGCACACGTTGAATGCTATGTCCAGTTCTGGACCTCAGTTCAGGAAGGACATTGAGGTGCTGGAGTGTGCCCAGAGAATGGCAACGAAGCTTGGGAAGTTGTGAATGGTGCACAACTCCTGAGGAGGAGACAAGGGGGCTCAGCCTGGAGAAAAGTAGGCTCAGGGGGGACCTTATTTCTCTACAAGTAGGTACTTGTAAAGGAGGTTGTAGGGGTTGGGGTCAAACTCTTATCCCAGGTAACCAGCGACGGGACAGCGAATCTTAAAGTGCATCACAGGAGGCTTAGGCTGGACGCACCTTTCCTTTCCAGAAAGGGTGATTAGACATTGGAATGGGCTGCCCAGAGAGGTGGCAGAGATACCGTCCCTGGAAGTGTTTAAGGACAGGCTGGAGTTTTTTTAGTGACATGGTCTGGTTGACACGGTGGTGTTCAGTCATAGGTTGGAATCGATAAGCTCAGAGCTCTTTTCCAACCTCAGCGGTTCACTAACCGCCTTCCAGACGCAGAGCCGGGACGGGCTCCCTTCAGCCTCGCCCTCTGAGGGCGCGAGTGCCCGGATGTTCCGCCCCGCCTCCCGCACGTGCGCGCCGCCCGCCCCCGCCAGCCAACCGCCGGGGCGCGCGCTCGGGGGAGGGCGGTGCTGTGCGCAGAGCTCGCGAGAGGAACATGGCCGCGGCGGGCCGGGGTGAGCGGGGCACCGCGGGCGGGGGCCCTGGGGCGCGCGCGGCCGGGCTCCGCCTCACGGGCTCCGGGCCTCACGGGGCGGCCGCGCTGCCGTGCGCTGGAACCGGCCGGGCCGGACCGCTGAGCGGGAGCGGCACCGTCGGCAGCCCTCACTGCCCGGCCTCGGGGTGGGCTGCGCGCCGCCCCGCCCGCAGAGCCCTCTGAAGGAGGTTGAGGCGGGCGGGAGTGTCGAGAGAGGCGGCCGGCCCCTCTCTGCAGGGGAAGGGCAGGGTCCCCGCAGCCGGGCACACGGGACGGGCGGCCCCCCGGCCCCTCCGGGCCGCTCTGGGCCCCGAGCAGGTGGAGGTGCCGCTGAGCGCACCCCGCCCTGGGACGCGGCTCGCCCCGGGCCGGCCGCTGGTGGATTATTTCTAGTAAGGAGCACTGTCTGTCGGGGTAGGTGCGGGGCTGTGCGCGGCGGGGCGGCGCTGCGGGCCCGGCCCCAAGCCTGCGGGCCGTGAGATGGGAGCGCCGCTCCTGCAGCCGCGCAGGGCAGAGCTGAGCTCTCGTTACCACAGACAGTGCAGCGGATGGCACTGGCTGTGAGCAGAGCTGCGACCCTTACACCAGGGGCTGTTAACGAGCTCGGCTCGTTAACATGCGTGGATTTGGGTGGCACTTGGTTAATGCATTTTAGCGTTGGAATAGGTTGCCCAAGTGGACGGGCATCTGTAGGGCGTTTAAAAGACGGGTGCTGGGTCATGTGTTTTAGAGGTTTTAGTGTCAGTGCTGGTTTGATGGTAGGACTGGGCGACATTAAAGGTCTCTTCCGAGCCTGATGATTCCATGATTCCAGAATTAGCTTTGTTAATAAACGTATCCGCAGCACCTGTATGCACAGATCCGCGTCGCCGCTTGGCTGCCACTTGCGGCAGTGACATTGTGTGGGGTGCGGGGATCCAGCTGCAGAGCTGTGCTGCTCTGCCGTGCCTTTCTGCCAGCCAATACATGTGCCTTTGTTCCATTTCTGTGGGATTTGTATTGGTGTGCAAGTGTGCAGTGCAGAAAACTGCTGTTGCTCAGTCTCAGTGCAGTGGAGAGATAACAGGACTTCTGCCTGCCGCAGGCAATTAGCTGAAATAAAGACTACAGGATTTAAGTGAATAACTATGAAGTAATTATCAGGAAAGTTATCTTTTTATGAATGTTTCAAAAACACCTCCATAAAATCTGGTATGTCAAAATGTCTAAAATACTTAAAGCTTAAATATCACTCCCCTTTTAAGAAAAAAAGCCAAGCTTAAACTCCTGTGAGTACAGCATGTTCTGAAGTTCTTGTTTATGGGAAGGTGTTCACACTTCCTCATGCTGCATCTTCTCCTTTATGAGAAAAAAAATGCCCAGGGTTTGAATTAATTGAGGTTTTAAAGCTCTCAACAAAGGCACAGCTGGCATTTCATAAAATTATTCTCTTATTGTGTGACATTTTGTGTTGTTCCTTCCTAAAGTTTTTTTTCCTGTGTCATTACTTAGGTCAGATGTGACTTTGTGGTATAACTTTCATTTAAAATTTGACAAGATTACTGTCAGGCAATGACACCAGATAAAAAGCAAATAAAAATCTGGAATCTGAAGATCCTTAGTATGTTATTGGGAGTGAGGACATCTTTCATGATTTGGCAGTATTTGGAGAAGCGTAGAAAACTGAACTTAATGATGCAAATGTGGTTTTAGGAGCAGTCATAAAATTGCATGGAAATCACCTTAATATTTACCTTTTTTATTTGTCAGATTCTGTTGAATGAGGTATTATAAAACAGCTTTAATAGTGAGGGTTAATACATAGCTATTCAGACAAATTTAGTGGTTTATGTGCATAAAATACTTAAAAAATTGGAACTTTACCTGTTAGCCTAGCAATGAAATCAGATAATTGATGACACAATGGATTAATGTAATATTGGATAAGGAATATACTTAGTTGAGATTGGGGGTTTTTTAAACAGCATTTAGATTACTGATGAAATGATTATTGGAAGGAAGAGGGAGTATATTTTATCATAGGCCATTTATTTTTGTGGGCCTTTTTGGCATTTTTGTCTTGTAACCTCTTCCTCTTGTGTGTTTTGCTTTGGTTTTTCACATGTTCAGCTTTTAACCTCTGTCACTGGTAGGTACAGAACATCAGTTTCAGCCTTTAGAAGAATTAAAAATAGTCTGTTAGGATTCGTCTCTGCGATCAAAAATAAAATTGTGTGGCTGAGCAATGTCAGGGACGTTTTAAGTCTGATACTTGTGGGTTCAAAGCCAAAATTGGTAGACTCTGTTAGCTTTACTGTATGAAACAGCAGTTGATAAATGCCAGACTTTGAAATAACTGATTTTTTAAACTTTTCTAAATACAGTGTGCAGTAGGTTTTTACTGATTTAATCATATGTGTCTGTATATGTATATATGTACACACATACTCTAAAATATTGTAATAAATGAAATGTTGAGGTTGAAACAAGTCCATTTGAATTGGTGACATAGCAAAAATATAAAAATATTCCTTTTTTTTGTGAACGTTCCACTGTATTGGAACCTATATAAAACTGAAATATATTTCTGTTGTGTAATTGGCACTTCCAAGTGTGAAGACTAGAAAGAACTAGGGCTTGGCTTGTGTATTACAGTTGAGTTAAAAGGAGCAAATGATGCACCTCAGGTACTGCTGTTCTTGCCAGAGGTAATTGGAAAGTCAAATATCATCTTAGAGTCCAAGAAGGAATATGAAAGGTGCTAGAAGATGCACACAGAGTATACTGAAATCACTTTACTCTCAGGATTTTAACCTAATAACACACTTTAACATCTGAAAACTGCAGAAACTGAGAAAGCTGAACTGGTATTCTTAAAGCTTTAATTTCTCAGATATAACAAAATATGTAACTTTTAAAATAAAGAATCCTTGACACATCTTTGTGATTTTTGTTTTTCCTTTTTACTTTCCAACCAACCAGGAATGTGCTGAAACAGACACTCTAGAAGGGTGCTAGAGATACAAGGTAAGCGCTGATGTTAAAAAATTTAAACTTTTAAAATAAGTTGTTTTTTTTTTAATAAAGCTGCTGTGCTATTTTTTTAGTGAGCTAAAAATTGTAGTGGTTTTATAGTCCTGTTAAAATGGAAGTTTTCCAGGAGATGTGTTTCTATACAAACAGAAGTTTAGTTATATGTAGTACTTGTATTACATAAACTTAAGAGCAAGTTTCTGTGATTGTATGCTTTGGCCTTTGATATGAGTGGGTTTTAATCACCTCTTAAGATTATGACTTAAATACTCATATGCTGATTATACAATTATTTTCTCTCTTTAAAGGACTGTCATGCTTGCAATCCTTCACAGATGTTAGATATTTTCTAAGTGTGAATAGTTGTGTTATTAAAACTTTGGCCTGTAGTGCATTTTGGGTTTTTTTAACAGTTTTTCTGTAGTGACTCAGGCTTGTATCAGCACAGCACCTCCAGAGGGATTCCAGACTCTGTGTGGTTTGGTTAAATCAATCCAGTTATAGATGAGGAAAATTCTCTCTCAAAGGCAATAACCAAGGGTGTTTAATGGCTGCTGTTGGTGCTGTTTCAGGAGGTGTTAGGAAGGGAAGTCAAGCAGCTTAGTAAAACAAGGAAGTTAGGTTATACTGACTAACTCTGCTTCTGGTGTTTAGCTGGTCCCTAAATGGTGAAAATTCTGATCCTGCCCTTCCCTCCTCATCTTCTGTGTAGGAGAAAGAAGGTGGGACAGGTTGTCTGATTTTCAGGATAACCAAGACAGAGCATCTAAGCCTGTTGATAGTTTCCACTGAGACCTCCTAGATGAACTAGAGCATTGGTTCCACCTCTACAGGAAAAGCAGACACTGCACACGACTCTCATGTAGGCTAAGAGCTGCTCCAGAGACTGGAAGAACAAGATGTGCAGAACTGGATATATACAGAAGGGGCTATGTAGCATTAAAGTATTCCAACAAACCCCAGAGCTGCATTAGGAAAAAAATCCCAACTAGAAACACTAAAAGGTAGGAAATCTTCCCCTAACCTGAAGGCAGTGTGTGTTTAGGGTTCTGTGCAGGCTCTGTGAAGAGCAGGTTTGATGAGACTTGGCAAACCATTTCACTGTCCTCCTTTAGTAAATCTGCAGCCTTTGAGTCTTACTATGAAAAAAATCTGCTGCTTTTTTAGCTGCATGTCCAAAAAAAAAGATGAACAACTGAAATTAAGACTATTTGCACTATCTTGATAGCCATGAATGTTTCATGTTTGCTTCTTGAAATGAAATTATTCAGTGCTGTGCAGAGGACAGGGAACCAGTGTCCTTGGCATTGTTTTTAAACCATTTTAGCACCTGAAGTTCAAGAGCCAAAATTGACCGGTGTTAGTTATAAAATACAACTTTTTTCAAACCTTCCTTCTGTGGCAAAGATTCATGTCTGCAGCAACAATCTTCCATATCCTGAAATTCCAAAGCAAATGCACATTACAGAATTTATTGAAGTGTTCAGATTACTGTTATTAAATCCAGATGTTAATGTAAGTTTTGCACTTGTGCAATAAATTGGATCTCTGTGATTGTTGACTCAGCAGAGAGTATTTTAAGATTTCATATTTGGTACTTGGCTTAAGCCAATAATTAAATGTTTGAAAAGGGGCTTTTACCTGGGCATGGTGCCAAAAGCAACAAAGTGAGAGAGAAATCCTATTTACACTCAGTTTTGATCTTTACACCAACTAGTGAAACACAAATTAACTAAACAAAAAATAAAGACAAAAAAGAAACCCACTGGTTTTCTACCGATCTAAGTGAATTTATGACATAGTCCTAGTTACATACCTGAGAAGGACATGCAGTTGTTTTCTTATTTCCACATCTTGTGTCCAATGCTAGAAACCTGCTGGAAGGCTAGAGAACAATTACTGAAAACTTGTTCACAAATTCTAGAGACAAAAATTAGTTTGTTAGTCATTCTTTAAATGTAAAAGAGATAGCTCATAAAAATTCAGCAGAGAAACTCATTTTAATGAGTTCAGATTGTTAGTGTATTCAGTAAAGTGCAGTTAATACCCAGAAATGGTTCTTACATCTCACGTAGAGGCAAATTTCTCAGTATTTCCTACACAAAAATGGTAGAAGAGACATAGAATTCCAGCTACTGAAATTCTGTTTAATTACATTGCTGCAATGCATAATTTTGTTCCCCATATTTATAAAATTGAGAATATATAGCTGGGTAAAGTTGCAATCTAGCAAAACTTTAAGCACGTGTTTCTGAGTGGGTTGTGCAAAGTTGAACACATGCTTAAATTTTTTCATGATTTAGAACCACCTGTTAGTAAAGCTTTAGGAAAGTAATGTGACAGAGGCAAAGCAGTGTATGTGTGAGTCTGTCTGTAGTGGCTGTCTCCTCCTTACAGTGCAGTTCTGTGTGCTGGTGCTGTCCTACATTGGCAGGGGTTTGGTGTAAGTTAGGAATTAGGGGTATGTACTTGGGGGTTATCTGAGAGAACACCTGATGTCATGATTAATCTCACGTTGTGTTTTAAAATGCTGCACAAAATGTGTTACCAGTATTTTTGTATGTCCTGCGTTGGCCATCTTGGCACATTCCCTTTTACATGAGTGACTGGAAGTGTGAAAGCAAAGGAATGTTTGTACTTTTATAATCTTCTCTTAGTGCTCAGAATTGGTGTATTCTGAGAATGGAGCTTGCTGAATATACTGAGATGGCTATACAGAACCTAATGGGGATCTCTCTGTTCATTGTGGTTGGCTTGAATTGTACCATTTGTGTGTTATTTTAGGAGTTTTTGAATGGACTAATAAATCTCTCTGAACTATTTTTGAGTGTGTTTTTTCATTATATGTCACTTGGTAAACTAGGATTTCATCTTTATAAATAAAATTTTGAACATACTTTTCTGGAAAGTACAACTAAGGTACCCAAAAAGAAAGGCCTTAATGTTTTGCTAATGTTTTTCAGTATGTAATTTGTAGTCTTTGTACGCCTATAAGTTCTTGTTAAAGACTTTTAACATGTGTGACTTAGGAATTTATAGAAACAACTGAAAACCTCGCCATTTTTTACTTAATGTTTTCAACACTAATTTCATTTAGAGTGTCTGGGCTGCAGAAGGTTTTTAATACCCAGTGTATGAGGGTGGAGCTCACAGTGTTTCTAGTAAATACTTCATTCAAGAGAAGTTAATGCTTTATTTTGCTATCTTTATTATTTCTGAATTTGTAGGGGTTAATTACAGTAATTTTTTTACGTTAATCTCAAATAATATAGTAGCATTCAAATACAAAGTACTGAGCAAATACTGTCAGTTTTTACAAAATATAAACCATCTTTATGGTTATGGGAATTATAAAACTGCCGATGTGAATCAAGCCCTAAATAATTCTCTCTACTGTCTGTAGACAGTTTTACCCAGCTTTCTTTGCTTCTATGAATAACAAAGTGTAATTTGTGATTTCTTCTGGAATCAGATCCTCTCTTTTCTGCCAGATGTTCCACCCTTCCTCTGTTCTGCCAGTTAAACCATTTGATGACTCTTTTTTCAGGTCCTGCATCAGAAGCCTAATTTTAAAAACTTGTCATGCAGAATTGGTAACAGAGAAAAGTGGAGTCTCTTGGAAAAGGTGAAATGTGGGTGATGAAAACCTGCTGTGGCCCATAGTGTTCATCTTTGCTGTCCTGGGCATGCTGTGTGCAGGAGTGCAGGTGGGAATGTGGAGCCAGCCCAGCTGTCAGACATGGGCCTGCTTCCCTTTGCTGCAGAGTAAAGCACACTCACAGGAGACCCTTGGACACAGTTCTACACCTGCTGTGCCTCAAATACCTGGGGTAGTTGGGGCCTGAAGGTGGTGCAGAAGGCTCCATAGCATCTCCCATCTACCTGGGGGTTGTTGTCATTGGTAGTGAGTAGATTTTGGAAAGCCTAAGCCAAGCCTTGTGCTGTCTGGCTGAACATTGTCAAGAAAAGCTTATCAAGGAAGGATGGTATACAGAGCATTTTTGGTGGGTAAAGCTGAGTTAAGGTGATTTAGTGATACATGGAGGATAGAAAAAAATAGAATTCTGGAAAGCATTGAAGGGTATTGAAGTGATCTGGAGAAAAATAACTATTGTCTGACTATAAAAAGAAGAAACTAAACCAAGAGAAAAAACTCCTTAGCTATAGTATTTATATCTGACCAGATTATATTTAATATCTTGTTTTCATCAGATAATCAGTGTTTTCCAACAGTTTCTAGTAAAGCTTTGTAGTGTCTTTTTAAAATATTTTGAGTGCTGCTCAGACTACACAAACTACAGAAAGTAGATGTGTGACAGCTGCTAAGTGCAGAAATTTGTAAACTACTGTAAACAATTTTATGTTAGTATCTATTTCTTATTTATTTTTGAACAAGCAGCTTTGTATGGAATTAAATATTGGAACACAATAGTTTAACAGATAAGACTTCTTTGAAACTGGCCTTAGGCAACATAAACTCTCCTGACCCAGAGTTTCTGCCCTATTAGTCTTTAGCTAATTTCAGTAGGGAACATGGAATTCAAGTTCATTTTAGCTTTGAAGATCGTGAGAATTTGGTTCTTAAAGCACTGAGGGCATGGACTGTGGATTATAGCATTAAACTGTTTAGAACATCAGAGTTTTCAGGCACCATACTACTAATATACTTTTCCTGATTATTTTGGAATATGGGTGTTGATTTGGAGATTAAGCTACATCAGTTATAATCTTGGATCTGTACTTAAAAAGAAGCTGTAAGTGATACTCCTTCCTATAGTCTTAACCTGTTCCTTGTTAGAAGAAAGATGTTTAATTTGAAAAGTACAAATCTGGCTTTTGTTGAGTGAAGAGTGTAATTTTGCCTTTAGCAAATTATTTATTATGCCGTTAGTCATAATACTATGTGTGTGGTATATCTTCATGCTTAATTTCCAGTTTGGGAGTCTGAGGGCTGGGATTTTGTGTTACAGGATTTTTCTTCCTGGAAGTCTGCTTAACTGCATGAAATTCATCATTCTTTCAGTCTGCATCCTTATTCTTTCTATTAACAAAACACAAACAACAATTCGTTTATTCTTGGGAAGATGCTTGGTAAGGTATAAATCTAGTACAAGTGATATAATTGCATTCAGATTGTGACATTTTTTCACTGCTGTATAAAAAATGAGGCCACATAACAAAATGTGGAATTAGGAAACAGAAAAGAATATTGTAGATGAACTCTAACCACTTGGTGCAAATAGGTACTCTTTACCTTTTATTCTTTTTATTCTTTAGTAAATAGCTGCTGCTTAAGATGTAGCACAAGTTGATTTTTAGATTTTTTTAAATTAAACATTGATCTGTCACCTTCTAAGTTTTCCTTGTGTCCATTAGCAGATGGCTAGAATAAAGTTTCATTTTCAGAAATTGGGAGCACCAAGTTGACTGGTTTCCATGGGAGCTAATTCAAGTTGCTGTTTCCATTGTTAATATCTCAAAGTAGCCATGTTGATCCAAGTCAATATGCAGCAAAAGGTTTGAGAGAGAGATATTTTCTTAGCTGTCCTAAGGTCCTAAGTAGGGACTTCTTAATGGAGGACCTTCTGCACATGTCACCAAATTTCAGCTCAAACATAACCATTCTGATTTTTGCAAGATCCCCTAAATTGAAGTTGCTCGTAATCTCTTTATAATGCTTACGTTATTTTGACGTAATGTCTAATTAGCACTTAGTTTCTTCTTTTAACAATAGAAGTTGATTGGTTTTTTTTAAAGAGAACATCAAATACAATAATAAAACTTTGCTAATCTTTGTAAAGTGTGTAGGTATAAAAAGGAGCAAAGTATAGATTTTTCAAGAAATTTCATCTACTAAAAATGATTGTGCAATGTTCAGTCCCACTTCTGATAGGAGGTAGAAAGCCTGTTGAACGGGAAGCAGTCCTGCAGTTCTTTCCTCTTTGATTTGAGTCCTTGTGCTTTCCTTGCATTGTTCAGTTCAAGGGCTTGGTTTACAGGCAGTAAAAAAAAAAAACAAAACCAAAACAAACCCAAAAGAGTAGCACCTGCAGCTTAGTCATAAATGGAAACATCTTGTAGCATCCAAGCAAACAAATGAAATCATGGAGTTATCTAACCTTTCCTGAAATGCCTTAAGAGCTTTACCAACATTAATTTTTAAGATAGACTACTATTGTGGCTATCAAAGGTCTCTGAACACATAGAGGAATTGGGAAAGATTATGATCCAATTCACTGATAAAAGTTACTAATTATTGTCTGAGCTATCAAGTGCATTTATAATACCAAAATGAACCAAAACTTGGGTTTTGATTTTTTTCCTATGTTGGTAACTTCAATTACATAAATACATTCTTCTGGCTGCACTTTATGTTTGCTGGCCACAGAAAATCATGGAGCACATGAGATCTTCCTAATTCCATCCACAGAGTTCTGTCAGACCAGAAGGACTGAACTTGTTTTTGGGCAGAGTTAATCTGAGTTGATCTCGCAATTACTCAAACACTACTGCAAAGCCCTTCATATTAAAACAGAAATTAAGTACTTTGGAATTTTTGTTAATTGGAATTCAAGTAAGTTGCTTCTGAAGTCATGTGTCACTGTTTCATTGTAAAAAAAAAAAAAGTATTATTTAAATATGTAGGCATTTTTGAGGGTGAGAAAGTAGAAGCATCATTTGTTTGCACACCACACTAATGCAGATAGCTTTTCTTTGGTTGTTTGGTTGATTTCTTTGTTCCTTTGCCTTCCCAAGTTTAGGTGTAAAACTGACCTTGTTTTGCTTTGTAAACTCAGCCTAAAATTGTTGCCAATGTTAATGTCAGCTTTTTAAATTAGAGTATTAAAGCAAATGTAGAACATTGACAATCAACATCATTTTCACAGACTGAAAAATATGAATGTCATGTTTAGATTTTTCTGACCATTTGCACACAACATATTTCCACATACAGTAGCATCTAAACAAGATACTACTTCATGTTTTGCCTATCTAGTTTTAAGTATTTTTATGAAATGCTTCATTTTAATAGAACTAGTGAGGCCATGTGCTATGACAGCTTTTTATTTGTTTAATCAAGTAGAACCAGCTGAAGCACTTAATGTTGCCTTAAGAGAAGTGTTGTTTATTAAGAATATCCACAGAAAAGATGAGACTAAGTCAAATGATGTCTGTTCATATGATGATTAAAAGCAAAAAATTATTGAGGACTGTGCCTGAAGTCCTTCACTTACAAGTTATGGGATAACATTTTATACACTTCAGCTATTGTGGCCAGAATTCTGGTTGCTTCTGAGTGCTCAGGCAGCAGCTCTTAGGGAAGATGGACTTAGTTGTAGATGAAATAAAACATCATCCTCTTGTGATTCAGTTTTCAGCACAAATGTTTATGAACTCAGCTGCAAAAACTGCAAGTTAACACAGCGTAGCTTCTGCTTATGAAGCATTGTATCAGTAGAAGGTATATTGAAAACTTTCCTGGGTTATCAGGATGGTTAATGGATGTTTGCTTCCGTGCCTGGTCTTAAACAGCTCTCTAGAGGTAAGCATCTTTCTCGCAGGGTGAAATAGCAGAGCAGTTCAGATTTCTCCTTAAAGATGGAGGTTGTTGATTGTGTGTTACCTTTAAGAGGCTAATTTTAGACTTTACTTTTGGTTTGCTACCTCAGACTGATTTATTGATTTTTGGTGCATACTGCAGAGTTTTACAACTGTTTCTTAAAGGAAGATGACATATTTGAACAGTTTTACACAGTCAGTAAACAATTTAAACATCACTTTCATCTGAAGGTATAGGTTTTGTTTCAGTGATGAATATTGTGCATATTGAACCTCTGCTTGCTTTATTTAAAATATTGGTAAGAAGTTTAGCATTTTGAATAAATTCTATTATGATCATTTTAAAGCCCTTGAAATGTGAATACAGAATATAGTTGTAATATTTACAGCTACTTAAAACATTTGTATGAGACCTTTAAACACTAAGCTTCACAACATTGCTATGAGGTAGGTTCTTTCCAGCAAAGGTTTATGTGTAGCCCATATTTCACCAACTCTTGTTTGAACAGGTTAGTTTGAGAAGGCAGTAACGTGAGAAAAGAATAGATAAATCATCTCTACAGCCCTACACAGTGACAAGGTAGGTTTTAGTTTCCCCACACTTTAATGGAGCTGTGGGAGGCTGCCTTTATTTCTCACAGCCCCACACTGCCGGGTAATTCATTTGCACTTATCAGGGCACAGCTCCCATTACCAATTACTGTGATTTTTTTCCTGCCTGGAGGTAGCAGTGGAGGGAATGTATCATCAAAGATTCTCCTGACTCATCCCCAGTCTCTGTCCAGATACAAGTAATTGTCTATACGTTACCTTATTTACGATGTGCATTTGCCACATAGCTTATTCATTTTTCATTTTTTTTGATCAGTCTAAAGACTTAAGATTTAAAGACTACCTGTGAAGAATTAGTAAAGAGAAAATCAGTGTAACATTGTCATCAAAATATGCAGAAGTGTTAAATGAGTTTCTGAAGGTCTTTTCAGTGGTATTAATTTAGCTAGAGCAGAAACAGTAAAAATTTAATCTCAGTTATTTAATAAAAATGGACATTTTTCTGCAGTATCGACCAGCCCAGCCCAGGAGGACTCTGTGCTCCTGGAAGAAACACATTATTCCAGGTGCTGGAAAAGAGAAGCGTGACAGGACCTCAGATTTGTCAGATACTTCTGCACACTGTTTTTAAAAGAAATGAATAGTAATAGTGAGTTTTTCATAATGCATAATCCAAGGTGATTACTCATGGTTACTCATCTGCTGATATTTCTCATCTTTTTCTGCTTTTGTATAATTACCTTCATAAAAATAGCCGTATGATTTAAATCCTTGTTGCCCTGTATTTGACTACAAAACTTAATTAAGTTTATTGATATTGTGTTTTAACTGTAGGATTGCATTTTCTCTTTCAATATGTTAATTAAATGTCAGTTTTCATGTCAAAGTTCACCTGCTGCAGTAAGATGGTCTCTGTACAGGGTGTTAGCACAGCAGATGTGAGGTTGTCCAGTTGAGGCTCATGCCCCCACAGCACTTGCTTCTCTGGCAGCCACTTGTGGCTGGGCTGAGGAGCATCACCCTCTTCAGAGCACAGCCTCTCTTTGTTGTTGCTCCAGGAGCTGATGGAGATAGAGACTGCAGCCAGGCCCATGATTTGTTTCTGTATTTTCTCTTTACTTCTTGCTGATAGGCAGCATGCTGAGAGGAGCCATCCTTTAAAACCCTGCATCTCTTCCTCTCCTTGGGGTGGGTATTCCATCCCCAGGGCTTATCCCTGGGAAGTGGCTCCCACTTCCAGTTCCTGGACTGTTCAGTGAGCTAAGTGTTCCCGACTACTTTGTTTATGTTTAAGCCTGATGTGTGTTGATCCTTGGAAGAAAGGAGAGAGACTGAGCATTCCAGGGGTCTGGACCACTGGACTGGACTAACTTGTAGCCTAAGTAGGAAGT
This sequence comes from Certhia americana, assembly GCA_018697195.1. Classification (NCBI taxonomy): domain Eukaryota; kingdom Metazoa; phylum Chordata; class Aves; order Passeriformes; family Certhiidae; genus Certhia; species Certhia americana. The sequence goes on from CM031870.1 coordinate 9,003,137, forward strand.
TTGGTGTAGGCTTGTGAAGGCACCATGTAGGGTCTGCTGCATTCTGAAAGCACAGTCCTTGCCCTTCATGAGAAGGGAAGGGGGATTGCCAAGTCAGTCTCAGATTGTGACTTCTCATATTTTCTCAGGTACAAATCATTAATGCCCACTGCTCAAATAGAAGGAATATTTAAAACTATAAGAGCCCTCAAAGTGCTTATTGGCCTCAGTGTCAGAAATTACTATTCCCACTGCACAGATCTCCAAGTCTTTCTAGGTACTGCAGCAGGGAGACTAAAAAGCTTAATGCAATGGCCTGCATTGGCAACTGTTTGTTAACCTGCTGGATCTCACGCTTTTTAAGGATCTTTTTTAGTGTTTTTTGATGCATTGAAGAAAAAAGGGAATTAAAACAAAACCAAGCCGACATTTTGCATTTTGATATTCTCCCCACTAAAGATTCTGGTGTATTACAAACTGATGGAGTTTTAAATTTTACTGAGTTTTATAAATGGAGAAACTGAGGGCTTATGTTCACACCATGATTTTTCTGCATGGTATTGCTAATATCTGATGACTGTTAATTCAATTCAGTACTGTACTGGGTACAGTTGCCGTGTTCCTTTGGATGTGAGTGAGTGAGCACTGTTAACGTCAGCCAGTTGATTTGGCCAAAGCTTGAATGCATTGTGATTCTTGAACTGTTATTTTCCAGCAGATTGCTAAAATAAAAGCCGATTTACTACTGAAGTGTCATCCAGATTTCAGAGCTTGTGCCAAATAAAATACCAGTTCTGGTGTCTCAAGTAGCAGGGAAGTATAAGATTATAAGATTTTTCTAAGGAAATATGTTTTTTCTTTTGAAGATAAAATGTTTAAAAATAAAAGAAGCATTTGTCTTCAGCAGTTAAGAAGATAGCAACCACCTACGATCTGTGAGAACACTTATATAAGGCTCATACACTGTACAGGAGTTTTGGTTTGCCAGTGCTGGAACACTGTTCCTATGTGCTTGTCATGGAAATGTGAACTGAAGCCTCCTAGTAGTGCTGGTGCAGATTCTATTTTGATAATGTATTCTAAAGGCTAAGTAGAAAAATAATTTTTTTCTAGTTTTCACTTTACTACTTTTAAACATTTTGATGAATTCTGTGTTAAAACAAAAAAACGGCCAGCTGTAATCATTTAGGAGTATTGGAACAATTGAGTAATTTTATTTTTAGTTTGGAAATAAATTGGTATTATGCTTTCAACAGTTCATAAGCAGAAATGGTTTTCACACCTAGCAGAGTGATGGCTCACACAATTTTGACTTCAGGTGTCTTAGTTTTATGGAAGGGAGCAGAGACCCCTGGAGTGACAGCTGATGGTTATCAGATCGGTCTGGTATAAAAGTTGCTTTCTTGGATTATGCTAAGTAGAATATTGAAACTTTAATAGAATGGTTTTTTTAGAATTGTGTCTGTCCTGTACATGTTTTTACTTTTGAGTTTCAGTTATGTTATTAATATACTTTGTGTATAGGTCTGCTTCAATTCAATGTGTTTCACAGATAATGGTTACCATTTGCAGATGGCAAATATGAAGTAATTCTTCAGGATTGAGGAGACTTCAAACAAATGAGAAGGGGAGTGAAATTGTATAATATAAAAAAATAAATATTTAATATAAAACATGAGCATCATGGGCTTTACATTTAAATCAGAGGTTTCTCAGTTTTGCATATATCCAGGTTGCTGGATAAAGTGTTTATTATACAGGGTTTGATTTTAAACAAAGTGAACAAATGTTTTCTACTACTCATTTTCGTGTTTGAATTGTTGATGTACAAACAATTGCTTATATTAGAAACATCAGAATGAAATGGCTTTTGAAGACGGAAAAGAGATGGGAGGCATTCTGCATACCTTTAGGTGAGTTTTATGTGAAGTGAGTGCTGCTGGTTGTAGCCTACACCTGCTGCTAAAGCAGTTGTATTCATCTGGAGCAGTTAAAATGAGTGTGCTGGAAAATGTTAATGGTTTATTTTCATACATGCAGTGTAAAAAGATGTTTACAGAGATGCCTTTTTTCCTCATTTATTTTTTTGTTTTGTTTGTTTGGGGAGATACTTATAGAAGTTATTTTTAAGTTTCCAAATTAGTTTGTCAATCGATAAGGAAAACCTTATGCCAAAACCAGACTAGTAATTTCATGGATGCCAAGTTCAGGAGTTGTCTATCTAAGCCAGATATTCATGATGTAGGTCACTGACTTTTTTTCCTCCTACAAAAAAAACCCTGTAAATGTTGGGTGGGGTTGTGTGTTTTCCTTTCTGGGGAAGGTTTAGAGAATTTGTTGTTCTTAGCTCAGAAATATTTCTGTAGTCTGATACAGCAGCAGTTCATAAGTAATAATGAAAAGAAATGAGACCAAAATGTGATTTAAGGTATGAGTAAAGAATTTGAGTAATTTAGACTTTGTGGGAATTCTAGAGTGTCTTTTGTTCAAAGATTATGTAGCAACGTAGCAATAGGGTTGTTTTAGTGTTAAAGGATCATTTGAGAACATACCTGGGTTTTTAGCAGCCTATCTAAAAGATTTAGGAAACGGGAAGTTCAATATCTGGGACTTCACTGTGAATTGGACAGTTTAAAATTAGGGTTAGAGTTCTGTACTGGAGAACTTTGGATTTAGAGTTTTCCTAATGATGACATTCATGAATTGTATGAAACCAAAGTGAAAATAGGGACTTGAGAGTCAACAGAAAAAAGAAATTCTGTGTGAAGAGGGTGGGCAAAGCATTTATAGTGAAGTCACCCAGAAGTTGTAAAATCATCTGCTTTGGAGATTTTTAGAAGCTGACAAGGCAAGTTCCTGAGAGCTGGTAATCACATGGCACAGGGGGATGGACTAGATGACCTCCAGAAGGTCCCTTCCAGGCTGATCTATTAATGTTCAAATCACAGATCAAACACATTTTGTGTAGGAATTCAAACTTGTTTTGGATTGTGCTTGCTACTGTGCTGCAATCAATATAATTTAATTGTATGCTGCGTTCTCAGTTGGATATGGACAATAAACACACATTCCTGAAACAAAAATTAAGAGATGGACGTGTTACCAATTCCGCAGTGTATTGTAGAAGTGATGAAAGTCAAACAGCTTTCATTCAAAGCATGATGTTTACTTATCTGTCATGGGGAAAAAAACTAGTCAAAGCTAACCTGCAGAATAACAAATGCTAAACCTTTAGTACAAGAAGGTGTCTCAATTAATTTAATCTATTTTGAGAGCATGAATACAGCTCACGTGGCTTAATTTCTTTGAAAAGTGACTCCAAGGCAACTCATAACTAGTAAATTGTGGATAAAATGCTGTGAATATGAACTGATAAGCAGCTAAATTTTCACTTAAATTCTGCTCTGAAGAGACCTGCTTGGTTAATAATGTACTTAATTTGTATGGGTGAGTGGGAGTCTGAGGAGAGTGTAATGTCAGGAAATTGAGTGAGAGCTGAGTAAATTATGCTTCTAAAAGCTAAGAACAAAAAGAAAAATCTTGCATAACAGTAAGTTAACGTATCTTTGTTTAATTTGAATGCACCAGTTGGTAACTAAAGAAAATAATGAAAAAAAAGCACATAACCATGATAATTGTTCCATTTAGGTTTATATCAAGCAGTACCTGCTTGTATTTCTTATTTTTCAATTCACACTTTCAGAACATGATTCTCTACCCTTTTGTAGTGTAGGCCATTCTTTGGTGGTCATGATAATTTTTTTGTCATCTTGTTTTTTTAAATATCATGTTGATACTTGAAATATTTTGGTATTGATCATTGAAACATATATTGCATTTTAAAAATTCTGAATGCACGCCCTAACGCATGTGGTTTATATTCAGAATATTTGAAGTGAGAAATTTAAGGCTGAGTATGGCAAGCAGTTGTGTTTCTTAAGAAAATTAATTAAAAATTAATAAAAAAATCTCACAATAATAAGACATTTCTTCATTTTTGTGGATCTTTCTGAGTCGTTAATATTTCCATATCATTCAAGTTTCCAAGAATCCAGGGATAGGACTTCAATGAAGTCCATATTGATTTATTGAAATTTTAATGACTTGATAGTTCTGTAGGTATAAAAAGCCTGTACTAGTAATTCATACATCTGTCTCTGCTTACTGTAATTAAGTACTACACTAATGATAGAAAGTAAGGAAATAGTAAATTTGGACTTTTATTCAACTATTCAATAAGTAACTCGTGGGCAGTAAATTAATTTTAAAATACTCATGGCCAAAAGTCTTCCATGCTGGAGAGACTGAGGGTTAACTAGTTCTGGTACAGTCCTTTGGTGGTGTGAAGTCCTGTATGAATACTGACGTTGATTTGGGATCTGAAGGAGAGTTGTGCAGAGCTTCAAAATATTAAGAGCCATTTGTATGTTAGCACAATATATTCAGCATTCTCTAGTAGAAGCTATTGGAAAAAAGGACTTGGAGAGGGGATCGGGTGGGGCACAGGAGCTTCTGGACATCCATCGTCAGGGTCAGCACTGGGTGATGTTTCTGTCAGTGTGAGTGGAGAAACCGTCCTGCTTCTCTGTTAAATATCCTCGGAATCCATTCCCTGACTATATTTTTGCCAACCTGTAATATTTGTGGGAAATGAGTAGGTAATATCCATAATTGTAAAGCTGAATTCTGCTTGCGAATGGTCTGCCCAATGCTCAAATGTGCAGGCAGCACAGCATCTGAAGCGTTTGAAGGTGTTGCCGGAGCAGAGAGTTGACCAGAACCGCGTTGTTTTCGCAGAGCGGCGAGGCGTTGCCAGGATGGAGCCCGCGGGGCCGGCGGACGGCGAGGACGAGCCCGCACCAACAGCGCGGCTGGCGCCCAGCCCGCACAGCGAGGCCGTGGCGCAGGAGCTACGAGGGCTGTCCCTGCAGCCCAGCCCCTGCCTGCCGCCGCTCACCGAGCGCAAGAATGGTGAGTGACTGACCGAGTGCCGGGGAGCGCCGAGACACCGGGAGGGAGCGGGCAGTGACGGCGAGAACTTGCTCGCTCTTGCTCGCTCTTGCCACTTGCAGATGCTGCGGGATGTTGGGGAGTCTGCCCCGGGAGCTTCACCCGCCAGGGCAGCTTTTGGAGCAGCAGCAGGCACTCTGGAACCTAGAATGGAGTTGAGGAGATTTTTAAGTAGTTTTAAAACTCCAGGTGTATACTACCAATACTGATGAAATATTTTTGAGCCCTGTGTTATTATAAGACAAAAAGGGATAGTTTTCAAGATTTTTTTTTTTCTGCATAAATAATACATAATTAATGTTTTGCATTCTATCCCACAGAGTTTAATTCAATATTAGTATACTTCTGGAAAAATTGTTTTTTCGTAATTGCCTGTGAAACCAAAATGGATGAGGTGGGCATTTGTGACCTGTCAAACCTCCAGAGCAGCCAAACCATTGCTCATCTATAAATTCAGACTTAGTAATTTTGGTTAATTTGGTTAGAAGCAATCTTTGCAGAAATGCTAAAAGTCAGAAGAAAATTTGTAGAAGTGAACTTTGAACTTGATGGATTCAAATTAAAAGTAGTTTTAATAATTTAATATTTTTACTTTTTTACCAAAAAATGGATATTTGCAAGAGTATTTTAGCATGTCACTACTTTATGAAGTCTATAAGGATGAGATTGCAGTTCACAGAAATACAGTAGCACTTAAAAAAATTCTGAAATGTTTAAGAGTATTTTTTTGGTAGGATTTTTTTTATGCAGGAAGCGTTATGCTTACTTGAGCTTTGCTAGTGATCCTTTAAACCTTTTGTTTACTTGAATGAGTCCTTTGGCATTAGTCCAGTAGGAGGCTGAACTGTTCTAGTGTTGTTAAGCTGACTTGCACAAGTTAGTACAGAAACTGTGTTTCCAGCTTTTCCAATGTCACTGCAAGGGTAGGAGGCTTCTGCTGTGGTTTGGTTTTGTTTGCCATGGAGGTAATCACAGCATGCCTGGTGAGCCAGCAGTCACTGGAGCTGTTACTACCTTCTCCTTTTTCTTATTTTCCTCCTCTCCCTTGCCCTCTGTCCCAGAGTTGCCAGTCCCAGAACAAAGCAGCTATAAGTGTTCGGGTGGGCAGAGCTTGGTGGGTTTGCTGCAAATTCTCCTGGTTAGCTTAAGCTCCAGTGGAATTATTGTCCCTTGAGTTTACAAAGGAACATTTATATGCTGTGCCAACTCTGTCAAAGAGGTTTTCACTTCCAGCAGAGGATCAATAACAAAACAGTTGGTGTGCACTAGGAGCTTTAGATTTTCTAGTCACTTATTACATGCAGCTATTTACTCCTTGAACACAGACAAATGGATAATTTTGGGAGATGGATGTTGTATGTTGGTCTCCTGGACTGTCACAGTTTAAAGGTTCTGCTATTTCATTTGTGCTGTTTTCAAGTTCATGGCTGTGGTCAATAATGTATTGCTAATGAAACTAATTTCTGGTTCTCATTAGTCTGCATCTTTCTGGATAATTAGGCAGTACATTGCAATGCATTAATCATGTCAGCCTGTGCGCTGTGTATTGCAGTGGTTTATCATGCTTGTTCTCTGGAGGCCAACTCTTCCTCCACTTGCTAAAAAGCAGTAAAAGTTCCTATTTTATTGGTTCTGCTCTTCACACTTGTCACCTCCTGAGTGATCACGAAGATGTGTCTGTGATTCTGGCAGTCTCATGACAGCCGTGGGTGTACAGTCCCTCTCATGAGCAGTGGGGCTGCTCACACACATGGAGTTTGGGAAACGGGCTCTGTGTTTGCCTCCCTGCTTGAACAATGTCAGGTTGGGTCCAGTGTATGTGCTTTGTAGGAAAAATGCTGTGTCTTTTTGAAGGACAGCTTGGGGCAAAAGTGACATGGATAAGGCTCTGGAAGCAGGAGGGAGAAGACTGACTGATGCATGAGTGTTGAGTTGGGCTGTGGTGGAAGAAGGCTAACAAGAATAACAGCAGTGTGGCACAGGCCAAGTACCAGTGAGAACAATGTGCTGTCCACACACTGTACCACAGTTTCACGAACTTGTTTCTGAGGGCCAGGAGGTGGCAGGGGAGGGAAGGATAGGCTGTCTCCTGCTGACAGCAGGAGGGTGGATGGGAATGATGCTGCCTGCAGCTTTCCAACCAGATGTTTCAGAGCCAAATGATGGGAAGGGATTGCACATGTAGATGCCATCAAAAAAAAAAAAAAAAAAGGAAGGAGTGCATGACCAGAGCTTTTTGCATGCTGAATTAGTACTTTTCTAGAACTGGTGAGCATGCCACTTTGGCTGGAAGAGAGAGCTATGAAGGGCTGGGTGTAAGGAGTCATGCAATCATTATTTCAAGGTACACATGAAATAGAAAGCTCCTCGCTAATGTTTTACAGCAACCTCTCTTGGCTCTGCAGTGGCTTCCTTGACTATCTCCTTGTGCCAAACTCTGCTTGTGACAGTGGCTACTAGTTTCTGAAAAAGAGACATATAAGTTGCTCTTGTGCAGTTCTTGTCCACAGGTGGGAGCTTGCTTATATTCTTGTAAAATGGGTGGATAAGAGGCTGGCAACTGTCTGGACCATTGACTGCCCTTCAGCTCTGCATTTTGGCCATAAATTCTGTGGGAAGGGGAGTGTGCCCATTCCCTGCCCTTTGTGTGGTATGGAGAAGCAGTTCTGTTCCAGCCAGAGGGGGCTGTGAGGTGTCTGCTCCTCCAAACTCACAGCCAGCATAGGAATGGGATTGCTTCTTCTTGTAGGAATGGGATTCCTTTGGCTTCTCTTTGGGGTTGTGCATCATGAACTGGAGGAGGGTAGAGAAGGTAGTGTTGTGCCTCCCATGGCTGGCAGCAACTGTTCTCCACCAGAATTGGGCTAATTGAGAGAACCAGGAGTCTTGGATGTTTTGCAGGAAAAAAGCCTTGGGACAGTGAACACCTTAAAGGAAAAGCAAGACTGGTAAAATCTCAATTAGGAGAGAATAGCCCAAAGAAAGTAGTGCCCCTGGCTGTGAACAGGGACACTCTGGAGCAGAGACCCTGAGGCACCGGTCAGGTGAGAATTGCAGCTTCCTGTGGGGCTGCAGAGCTTGTAGAGAACTGTGGGGAATTCAGGGGAAGAAAACACACACACACACAGACGCAAAAAACCCAACACAAACCAACAAACCCAGACAAAAACAAATATTCCATATGGTGTATATTGAGTCCTCCTAAGGGACCAGTCAAGTCAGCTGGGAGACACAGTTCTTAAGATAACTGAATAAAATCCACATCCCACTTAACCTAATGGTATTACTTAAATTCGATGATCCAAGGGATCTTTTCTGGCATCTAAAAGAGTTGGGGTATATTAGTTTGCCTGTTATCTCTTATCTTCCACTCCCTCAGTATATAGCACTGGTAACATGTATTGTTGGCATTTATGGCTTCTGAACAAATTCTCAGTCCTCTGTGCAATTAATAGATTTGAACTGCAAATTTGGTGTTAGGGAATCAGGAGAGATTTGGGACATTCTCCTTGCATCTGTGTATGACAGGTTTTTCTCCACTCTTCTAAGGTCAGTGATTAGGGGTGTTTTCTCCTCTTGTAATGATTTATATATAGGTAGGTCACTTCTTAGAATTTATTTTCTTGAGAACTGGGAGAGACAGTGTAGAAAGATGTCTGGTGGAAAGACTAGAGAACAACAAATGGAAAACTTAGTTCTGATTAAAGTAATAGCTTGGCAGGGAATATAATTGAAAATATCTTCTTAAGTTCAGTGGTTTCATAATCACTAAGCTGAAAGCAGTGAGATCTGGAAAACAGCATGCAGATACTCTGATTAACAACACCACCAACAATAACATCAGCAAACCAAACATAAAAATTCCCCACAAACCAGACCTCAAAGGAAGTGTATCCTGAAAGATGTATCTAGATGAAGAAGTCCACAATTTCTGCTAAGTTTACAGTAGAAATGCGTGTCTGCATTAAATAATGTGCATAAATAATGTGTGTGTGTACAGTGGTGGCCCAGAGAGGCTGTGAAATCTCCACCCGTGGAAATACTAAAAATCAGACTTGGTACTGTCCTGGGCAAGCCTGTTCCAGCTGACCCTGCTCCAGCAGGGCTTGGGCCAGGGGTCCTCAAGAGGCTGCTGCCAGCCTCAGTGATTCTGGGGTTTGCCTTTCCATTAAGGTTTTAATAGTCCATGGAACACCCAATGCAAATATTCTACTAAATAATCTTCGCTAAGAGCAAGCAGCATATTGTAATTAATATATATTTGTCTCTATGCTTTGGGTTTTTTGGGAGTGCTCTATTTTTTGGGGAGTTTGTTTTTGGGGCTTTGTTTTGTTTTTTAATGTATAAGGAGAAAAAACAAATGTCCCTTGGTCTCCCTTTAAATATTTGAATGTCGTGCTATCTGTTCCTAGAGGAGAACGCAAACTGAGTAGGTACTGATTTCCCAGTAAGTCTGTCTTTGTCATTGGTACTGCCAGTTCCCACAATCCTAGCATTCCCAGGCCATCAGTCAGTGTCTACAAGAAACAATTTTCAAATATTGAAGCATGTGAAAAGACATACAAGTCAAAACTCAGAGATCTCTAGGGACTGTGACCTCTTAAATGGAATATATTCTGACATTTTCACAGGCTACATGAAAGAATTCCAGCAGGGTCATTCCTTTGATAAACTTCTAAACAAACATTCCGTCATTTTAGTTTGATTTATAGATATTATTTTTTTTTAATTAACTGCTTATTGTGACGAGATTAACACAGGAGACATGACCTGTGACTGACTCAATTCAAGGCATCTGGTATATATGAAATCCTGTTTGAGGGCCTGGCATTTGAGTGATTACAGGAGATACAGAAAGCATGTTTTCCTTTAAAGAGATCACTTGATCAAAATGTCTTATTCTTGCCTATTTTCTTGAAATTCCTTGTGCATAGCTAAATGCATAGCTAGAAAAGAATGTTGAGTTAATTTTAAATTCCATTATATAATTGTTTTAAGTTGTTAGAACTAAGTCCTAACTGCCACTGTTGTTGAAATGTCAGCTTGTGAAAGAGCCACTACAAGAAGGTAACACAGAGCAAGCAGAACTGGTTATTGGTGTGCAGCATTTATTGTAGGCATCTTTTGCAAATCAGAGGTAGCACAGTGGACGACTAAATATTGTCCCCTACAGGATGAATATATATGCAGTTAAACATAGTTAAACTGTATAGTTAAACATATTTTAAAAATGCATATTTTTATGTGCTTTATGTGCACATTTTAAAAATATTTATTTATTTAGATGTGTATATGGGCAAGACCAAATGGAAGGTAGTTTTCATTTAAGCAGTGAACACTGCCAAATATGTCCTTCCTTAAAAGGAATTTGTGTGGGTTTTAGTGGGAGAAGAGAAGTAGAACATGCAGACTTACAAATTTGACATCACTGTAAGTGTTTGGTATTTTTCTGGGAAGGATGACTCAGGTGGTTGGTCACCGTTATTTGTGTTGTTTGGGTCTTTGTTGCCATGATGGTGGAGAATATAGACAGAAGAGAACTTCCCCAAAACAAATCCCCTTAATTAATGATTTGAAGTAATGTTCTTAATGTTTATAGAAGTAATAGAATAAAAATAATAAGGGTTATGTAAACTGATGCTTTGGTTTGTCTAGTCAGAGCACTATTTTGCTATGTGAAGAAATTATTACACCATGATCAAGAACTAGATTATCCTAACACAATATAAAACATCAAGATATTCATCAAGGTGTATATGAAATCAAGGTGAAATAATATTTGAGTAATTAGGCTTTTTCCCCACTTGAGAATGTTATTGTAGTAGTGAAAGACTTCAAACACCTGAGGGCGTTTGGTTTGGTTTGGTTTTTCTTTTTTGATGGGATTGCAAAGGAATGAGTTCCATATGATGTGAAGGATTGGCATGGACTGTTAAAGCAGTTGCTGCTTAGCTACTTGATGTTTAAAAAGGTTATGAAGGAGCTCCCAGTCAGTGATATCACTCAGCAGATCACTGATGCTTCACCCAGATAAGGGGTCGTTGTGAGGGACAGACAGGCATACACTGCGGAGATACCATGGGGCTGCATTGCTTCCTCTTTTACTTTGAAATTTTGGTTAATATCTACTAGACACTTCCACTTTTTAAATAATGCTTTTGCAGTAGGCTGAAGTTTGGCAGAACACTTGGAGGTCTGTGTTGCAGAAGAACGGAAGGAACAAGCACTGATGACCTTAGATGTAAAGCAAACGTTTATGAAAAACTTGTGCAATACATTGCTATTAAATGAGATGTTACTGGATTCTGGTTTATGGAACTTGCAGAGATGTTCCATTCTGAGGCCTTTTTTCTTCATTTCACCCACTCTTATGCAATACATTCAACTTAAATTGAAATTCAAATGAGAGGTACTTCTGCCCTCTGAAAATAATGCGAATTCTAACTGATATAATTTTCATTGAAACCAAGAGCTTGTTGTGTGTCTTTTACTTCAGCCTCTGGTTTGGATACACTGAGGCAGTTTATAATGGGGTTTAAACCTGTAATTGAAAAATACAACATGCACCACTCCAAGATTTTCTTTCAGCTGAAAGAGATACATTGGTTTTGTTGTTTGATAGAAACCAGTCTCTCAGACAGAGTTTTGTTTCTAGGTTGTTATAGGTTTCTCTGTGATCCTCAGTGTCATTTTGCTATTCGAAATGTTAAAAACAGGTCATTTGACACAGGTACATGCTCAAATTGAAGAGGTTTTTTTGTCCAATGTTTAGTTTGAAAATGAGTAGTTCTGTCTATTACAGAACATTCTCTATATAAATAGTGAGCAGCAGAAAGAGAAGATGAAAAATTTGCAATTTGAAAGTTTTTTGCCTGTTTTTAACAATTGCCATCAATTTCAAATGACAATCCAAATTCCAGTTCACTTTCAGACACTGAACACAAAATCATTTTAAAGTCTGAGTGAAGTTGAAAGATCCCAGGTTTTTTCTGTCCCTATTTATATTGCATAATTCATGTTATGTTCATAGAACAACAATATAGTAATATAATATATAATATTCAGTTATATTTTCAATATAGTTCATATTTTCAATTTCAATATAGTTCATAGAACAACATTACTGCTAAAATAAAGAGTAGACAAAGAACAAACACGCTGCTATTGTTTCATTAGAACTTACTCTAGAGGATTTTTTTTGTCGTAGGTCAAAATGGGTGATTGGAATGAAGAAAGTATTAAGTTCCCACCTGTAAATTACCATTTATTTTAATATAAATGTGGAATTAGGGTCCTTTAAAACCAACAACGAAAGTAACTGAAAACAAAGCAGTTTTTAATCTGTCAAAACAATCTTCAAGGCAGATACTGCCCAAACATAGGCAGTGTGTTTAATGTATCAGTGTGGTGGTGGTGGTTCATGAACCTCTGCTATTTCGTAAGAGCTTAAAAAATTATCATCGGATTTGAAAGTGCATGAGTAAATCTGAGGAGTCATAGTGGTGCTTTAGCAGTCAAAGGTAAGAATGTATGTGAACCATTCTAGAGGAGTTACAAATTTATTTCATTTGGCAGAGAAGAGGGAGTCCTTAAATGGCAGGTGGGTCAGCACTGGGGATAACAGGCAGCTCTCTGCCTTGGTTCGCATGGGACCTGCTCAGGACACCTTAGAACACCTGGGTATTGGTAGTGAGCAGGTGAATTTAATATTGGAACGTGCAGTTCAAGAAAAACTGTTGTGTTTCTGTTCCTTCTAGTACAGCTTTTAGGAATGTTGACAAAGACCATCAAAAGAACATGCACTCTTCCCACGTTGCAGTGCTTTGGAGCTGGAAATTGTGAGATGCCCCCAGGTGCCTGTGAGACTGTCTCAGAGTTTTAGACTTTTCCAACAGACATGTTGAGATGATGGTTAGGTTTTTTTTGAAGCCTTATCACTAAAAATACAAGAACTACATTGCTGCGCACTCAAGTAAACAGTAAAACCAAGTTATCAATTGAGCTTAAATTAATGTATATTTGAGACTGATGGGAAAACAAGAGGTTGTTGGAATAGGAATATTTTTTCATGATGTGGGAGATAAATGTTATTCTTCATGTAGGGATTTAAGAAAAATTTTTCCCTGAGCAGAATATCCAGATATTCTCAATATTCATAGTATAACTGAATCTGGAGCAGAACTATTTCCTTCTTCAAAGGCATCTTTTCTTTATCTTCATTTGTTATGTTTGCTCTTACCCAACTATTCCATATTGTATAGGATTTATTTGCAATGGCAATATCTGGCTACATGGTAAACACACAGCATCATTTTGACCATTCATCTCTCCTAGTCTGTAGAAGAATTTCCTCATTATTTTTCATGAATTCTGTGATTCCTGCTTTTCTTACTAAAAATTTTCTATGTTACTGTTGAGATTTTGATCAGACTTCTTAAAGGTCTTCTAAAATTTTCTTCTCTGTGTTAAGCTTGTATTGAACTAAGAGGTGAAATTGAAGCAAAATATGAGGTATAACTCCAAGTAGCTGAAGCATAAGCACGTTAAGCTGCTGTGGGGTGGCTACCCTTGGAAAGGGAAAGGAGTGGATAGCATGAACTTGCTAAACTCATCTTTCTGAACAAGAGAAATGCTCATGAATACTTGAACTGCTTCCACCCAGTTGCTGTTATTGTGATTAGCTTTCACCTGAGCACTGGGCACTCTCAATTTATATAAAGCACTATAAACAGATAGGAATGGATCCTTCCTTCAGAAATATGGTGTTTGAAGGAAAATGTCTTCCTCTGGGTTCTTTAATTACACACTTCCTTATTAGAGCATGGAATTTTTTCAATTTCAAAATACTGTTTTCTGAATCATTGGGAAATCAGTTTAGAATGTGTGAAGTGCGCTGTACCCTTTCCATAAAACAATTTCTGCTGTTACATATTGTTACACTGTTAGAATATAATTCATCCATCCAAACAATTAAGTTTTCTTGTTATCTCAGTAAGTGTGTAAGATTCTGTTTATTGTGTCAGAGTTTAATGTGTTTAATTTTCTGAATGTGTGGCATTTCTCAACAGTAATTTTGTTTCTTATGCACAGTAAGTGTTCAGCTGCAGGCAGTGAGGAAGTTGATTTATGAAGGAGCTTTTTCAGAGTATTTTTTTTGTGTTCGGTAAAAATCACTGCAAAAGCAAACTTATTGGAATAGTCTGTAACTTGTATTTAAGCAGAACATAATTTAAGCTGTTAATTTTTATACAAATGATGTGCAGACAGCTGATTTTTAGGCTGGGAAAGTGGCCTCAAATCATTCATGCTGCAAAGAGTTTTTTGCCTGTATTGTCAGCTCCTTAGGTATCAAGAGGTTGCTGAAGCCTGGTGAGCTCACGCCTCCTTGGAGTCTGCAGTTCTGAGCAGATCTAGGCCTCCCTTCTCCCAGGCAAACAGGGAGAGGCTTCCAAATCCTGTGGCTGGATCGGGCAGCTTCGTGCCCCGTGGTATCGCTTGCCCCGGGAGTGCGCTGTCAAGGTGAAGTCAGTGCTCAGTGATTGTCTTGTAGGAAGATCCAAAGAGGAAAAGATGTTTGGGGTTTTTTTCTAGTTTCCACTTTTACAATTCTGCATCTGAATGTATGTAAATATTTTCAAATCTGATTCTATGGAAGTGAAACATTTTATCTGAATGGAGATGTCCTATATAATTTCAGGTTGAAAGATTCAAAATACGAAGTAGAGGTGTGGAAAATGTGGGCAGTGATAGCATTTTTAGGCTAAAAGGAATGGGAAAATACACCTGCCGTTGTTCCTAGTTGACATGTAGAGATTCTTTAATATTATGTATAGTTTATTTTTTTTAAGTACAGGAAATTAAATGCAGACTCATCTGCTGTTCCTCATGGACAATACCAGGTAATTAGAGGGGATCCATTTCCTTGAAATCTTCCAGGTTGACACTGAAGTTGATGACTCATGTAAGATAAATGGGGTATGCTGCAGAGAATGGCAGATCAGAAGCTGTGGGAGAAAATACTCCTGAAACTGCTGGGAATAATGAGATGTGTAACTAGTGTGAAAAGGAAAATAATTAAATACTCGGGGCTTAGATGTTTACAACGAGGAACAGTTTCTAATACTCAAGGGAAAGGCATGGAAATAATCATTGGTTTTCCCAGTTACTTCTGCTAGATAAATGTCTCTGGAACCAGACCTAGGGTTGGGTGGGTGGGAAGCTTCCTTAACGTAACTTTTTCAAATGTGCAGCTTTGTTTACTGGCGAAACTTAATGAGTAATTAATGTGCCGATCAGGCAAAGATGAAGTATTTCTGCCGCCTGCAGCAGTGTTCCGAGGATTGGGGGCAGGGAGAAGGAAGCGGAGAAAGGGAGACAGCCCTCAGCAGTAGTTTCGCTTAGGTATCAGCGAATGCTGCTCCAGCAACTGCTGGATTTATTTTTAACTGCTTGACTCATTCTTTGTCAGATGATTGACCACCGAGATGCATATTGAAACCCCAGTGTGCAGAGGAGGGGAGCGTAACTAAAGGCGGAGGGGGTGTGTCTGTCTGCGAGGAGAGGCGGGGTTTAGGAGTTGTGCCTCACATGCTCGGTACCCGTGGGCACAGCGAGCCGAACCGAGCCGAGCCGAGCCGGGCCGAGCCGATCCGTGAGGGGCCGATCCGTGAGGGGCCGAGCCGAGCCGGGCCGATCCGTGAGGGGCCGAGCCGGGCCGGGCCGAGCCGTGAGGGGCCGAGCCGGGCCGGGCCGAGCCGTGAGGGGCCGAGCCGGGCCGGGCCGATCCGTGAGGGGCCGAGCCGAGCCGGGCCGATCCGTGAGGGGCAGCGCCATGGGCGGCGCGGCGGCGCCTGCCCCGCTGCCGTGAGACTGACTGCACACCGGGGCCGTGCGGACCGCGCTGCACCGCTGACCGCTGCGGCCGGCGTTCTTTTCCGTGCTGGATGTTGCCATTCTAAAGGATTCCCGCCATGATCGATAGCTCCAAGAAGCATCAGCAGGGCTTTTCCGAGATCTTACCAGCGGGAGATCTTAAGCCACTGAAGGAGAAGGAATGCCTTGAGGTGAACAGCCAGAAAAGTCTCAAGGAAGGTCAGTCACTTGCTGGTTGGGGGACAGAGAACGCAGAAGTCCTGGGCACATTCAGTTCACCAGCATGTGTGATGTAGTGCTGTAGGTCAGGAAGAGGTTTTGTACATTAAATGAAGTATTGTTTTCCCTCTGGGAAAAAAAAAAAAAAAAACAAAACAACCAAAACCTCTAAAAGCTGAATTAAATTTTACCCGAGACTAGTGAAATAATAATGATTATGATAGCTCGATAGGAATTGTAGTATGAAGAAAAATGAGCGATCAAGTAGTCTTTTCAGAGTATCATTTAGTCCTGAATTAATGGAGGACTCTGGAATTGTCTTGCAAATATTGCACAAAGCACTTCAAAATGTCACTATTAAAATAAATATAATGAAATAATCATCAGTAAATACAGCATGTCAAAATAAAACCCCACAAACTTTTAGTATTATACATATTGCTACCTCATTTTCAACAGTGCTTTTCTCAGCTTTTTTATTTCTGTGGAATTCCTTTCTCCCCTTATTCTTTAAATTAGACTTGATTCTGCTTTTGAGACGTGTGCTTTTCAAACCACATTATATCTTTATAAATTATTGGATTTTGACTGGGCATTAAATTGATAAAATGCACAGGTATTAGTTTCTAAAATAGCAGTAGTCTCAGAATATTTGGAACATCATTTAAAGCTGACAAATAGAACTGTACAAGATTCGTTTAAAGTAATCTTTGTTAGGCTGAGGCAGCAATGCTTCTGAGACAGGGAAATTGTCTTACTCCTGGTGGGCAGGATTCTTCCAGCTGGCCTGGGGGAATGAGGAGAAGGGAGAGACCTCTGGAGGTCGGCTGCCAGCCCTGCCCGGAGCTGTCTCACACTGGTGGGAGTTAACACACGAGGCTCTTGCAGTTCTGGGCTCAATTCCAGCTTCTTAATCAATAGGACATAAACTCTATTTGTAGTAGACCAAATTCCTGCTTTCCTTTTATAGCACTCTGCCTGGGCTTTTTCTCCAGATATGTCTGGATTGTCTGGTGATTCAGAGGTTTCTCCCTTGGTGTGGTGGCAAGAGTTCTACAAAAAAATCCTTCCTCAGAATTTAAATGCTGGGTTTGTTCGGGGTTTTTCATTTATTTTTAAAATTTGGACCTTAATGTTGTTTAAAATGGCAAAAAAGATAGCCCATACTCAGTATTAAATTCAGTACCTGACAGGTCAGTTTAAAACCCCCATTACTTAGCTTTAAGTTAGAGCTAGAGAAAACACTGATTTTTATGCAATGTTCAGATACCAAAGGTCTGTTATTGATTAGAAAGGTACTAAGAGGTTGCTGCATTTGGCAGTGGCTGAGAGCAGAACAGTTGTGCTTCCTTGTGGCAGGAAAGTACTACTGACTGGGGGACAGTGACTGAAAGAGGGCCAGCAGTGGCCTCTTGGCCAGGTGTTTTTTACCTCCTGACTCAGAACGGGCCCAGTTAAAGGCCTGCTGCTGCTGAGGCTCTGGGGACAGCAGCAGTAGAGAAGGAAGCAAGGAGGGTCAGAGGCAGCACAGGGCAGTGCTGTAGGAAACAAAATCTATCTGGTGTAAGCTACCAAGAAATAAAGGGCAGAAGGAGACGGCAAAAGGCAGTGCAGTGGGTAGTGTAGGTGTAATGAGTAACCACATGTACATGAGTGACCACAGTAATGATTATCTTCAGGCCTCCTGCAAGCATGTCAGTGAGGGAGAAAGTGGATGAAAGAATGTCAATTACAGTAATGATGGTCTGTCAGAGTAGTAAAAAACCTGCAATTATGGGACACTCTCCTAGTCTAAATCCATGAATGCTTTAGAGCTTAAATTAGTGCATAAAAGAAGATATGTTTTCTGTAATCGCTATCTTTGCTTCTTTAATGTGTTTTAGTACCTGTTCTCCATTTTCACGTTCCCCAGTGAATATTGCATATCCTTTTATCTCTCCCAAGTTTGGCAATGTAATAATTAAAATAATGGACCTTTTCTTGAGAGTTTGATTGACTACAGAATCTCCTCTTCCACCCTTTCCTCCTTCTAAAGGAAAGAAAAACAAAAATTTTCTTTCTTGTGGTATATGGAATTATTGAAAATACTCCAAATCTGCTTGATTTACATCTAGAGAGACCAAAACAGAGCTTCACATTTCTTGTTGATAATATTACGAGAAATGTAGTTCAGATATTTTATAGATTTTTAAAAATTCAGTTGCAGTTGTTAGTTTAATTCTATTTAAATAATACTACAGGTAACATATTTTACTTTGTTAAAAACATAAGACAACTTATTTTACAGAACAGTGTCTTCTAAATTAACTTGTGCCATTCTTTCTTTTTTTGCCCTCCTCTTTTCTCCTCCTTTCTTTTCCTTAAAATGACATGGCTAGTTTTCCCACATGAATTCTCAAACATTTCTTCCTTAGGAAACAAATATACTTAAAAATATGATATGTGAATTGTAAAATCTGCAAAAGTTAAAAATGTAGTTGTATTGGCAAACCCAGATGAAGTGTGAGAGATCCAGTAATTCAAAAGGTGCCTTTGTTTCATGAACTACTTTGCACAGGTTTGACAAATCTAAAAATCCTGAGGTAGTAGACCCCTTATTTCAGCAATGAGTACCTTAAGAGAACTGTGAGGTGCAATTCTTTTTTTACATAGTATTTCTTTATAAGGAAAGAGATTTTTGGTGGAAACAAAAACCCCAACGTTGTCTTCAGGAAATTAATATTAAGGACATTAGCAGTTTAGATTGCAAAGCTGAATTTTTTTCTTTGCTTAGGCTATTGATAACATAGCACCCTGTAACATTGGTGGAAATCCTCTTAATTACCTTACTTTCTTGTAAACAGCTCAGATACTATTGTTGCATCTTGTCTTTTTTGTGAAAACAGTTCTTTTATCTGTCTGATCAAAATTACCTTTTGTATGAGCAAGGAATAAAGATATTTTCTGACACTGAGGTCAGCCTCACACTGCTAACTAAACAGCTTTTTCAGAAATTCCAGTACCATTGACTGTAGCTCCTGCAGCATCTTGTAGCACTGTCAAGTAAACAACCAAAACATTTGGAAAATTCAACTGAAAAACCTTAAATTTACATACAGATACTCAGGAATATTCAGTGTCATCAAACAGTGCATGTGTTAGGACCTGGGAATATATTTGGACTGCAGATTGAAAGGTTTCTAACAGCACTGGAGAGAGTTGAGGAAGTCTTGTTTTATACGATGGATGAGCTGTATGACCATGCAGAACTCTTGAAGACTCAGTATTAAATTGGTGAAACAGATCAGTCTGGTGCTTAGGTGGGATTTAAAAGGAGGTTGGATCCCAGCTTGTTTGTACCATATTTTTCATATGATAATCTGAGTTTCAAAGGTAGTAGTTGCTAGCAGGCTACTCTAAATTTAAAAAAAAACCATAACTATCCAGGAAGGAAATTTTATTTCCACCTTGAAACATAATTTCTTTCCGGGATTTGTTTTGCTTTTTAAATGTACTGGATTGTGAGGAACTGGAGACTGGCAAGTGCTGGAAAGAGGATACAGGGTGGAATGAGTAGATTTCTCAGGTGTACACTGGAATTGTCTTTGTGCTGCCTGAGTAAAAGATTACCAGGTGTAGTCAGGAAGGATTTCTTCCCCTCATTCCTTACAGTCAAATCCATGTTGCTTGAGAATTGTTTATTCAACAGACTTCCTGCTATTACTGGCATGTTGAGTATTGATGATACTATTGACCTCTTCTGCTCCCCTGCCCTAGCATGATAAGAGATTCTGCTCTTGGTTTGTTGGGGTTGGTTGGTTGGATTGGGGGTTTTTATAAAGAAAAAGCTGTAAGTTGTGTTATCTGGTGTTCAGAGGTGTTTTTATGACCCCTTATCAGAGGTAGTCCATCAGGTATGTTTCTTGAGACATAGATATTGAGAAAAATACTGGCAAAAAAAGTGTTATTACTTTGTTAATAAAGGAAGCACTGTAAATCCTGTGTACTGATCCTGTGGGGCTGTGCTAAACTCTACTATAAACAGTCTCTTTAATGTCAGTGGGATAATTGTATGTCATAAAGTAAATCAGCACTTACTCCACAGAATTTTCTTCTTCAGCATAGCACTTAAATGAATAATAAAGATATTGTAATGCCATTATAATAAACACATGCTTAACTACTTCAGTAAACCAAGACTCTGATGTACCAGTTTGATTTTGTATGTAATCTGTATACAATTAGAAGATGATGGTGGCTAACCAAGAGCTTTTAGAATACTTGCTATGGCAACTATAAGATTTCTTGAAGTTTTTAAAAAAGGTTAGGATTAAAACTGCTGCTGCCAAGAGCCAGGTTTATTCCCATCCATCCCTATCCTGCTTATTGCCATCTTCTTTCTTGTGCTGGCATTAGGAGTTGTGCAGCCTGAAGTGAGTGGGATTAGTGACTAGATATTGCTGAAGGGCACTTTTTTTTTTATGGTGCTGCCAGGCCAGAGCACAGGCCTGACAAGAGGTACCTCTGCCAGTGTGAAAGCAGTAGAAGCAGCTGGGGTTGGAGGGAGGCACAGACCAGAGGCTTTTCATTGGTAGTCCTGTGTTAGATCATACTGAGTAGTGAAGCCACAGTCTGAAACCACTGTCTGTTCTGCTGCTCTGCTGAGGGAGTCTTCTTTCCTGTAACATCCAACACAACACGTGTGAGCCTCAGCCTCTAGTGCAGGGTCCTCCCTAATGCAGCAACTTCCCCATCCTTGTGATCAGCTGGACTCACCCACTGAGCATCTGCAGAGTCTGGAGCTGTCTTCAGCAGAGTTGACTCAGTACCATTGCTCACATCCCTGCTTGCAATCAGGCAGCTCAGTGGCAATCCACCTTCCTCTGTTTTGAATTAATGTGTAGTCTCCTGAGTTGGAGAATCTGCTTGGATGGGCATTTTGTTTGCTGTGCCTAGGAATAGCATGGACAAGGAGGGGTATTGGCCAGAAATGAGCTGTCATCATTCAGAGTAATGCACTCCGAATTATCACAAAGGAAGGTGTAATAGATGCAGAATTTAAATTCAAGTTTCATGAGTCCCTTGACAGTATGCTTTTTGGCTAATAGTAGTATTTCAGGAAATGCAGATTATTTTTTTAAAAATCAGAGGTCTGCAATAAGCAGAGTAATACTTGCAGATTTAGAAAATGTTATAGTTAATATATTTAAGTTATGCAATTTCACAGAAAATGGAAACAAACTTTAGTTTATTGAGACTTCTTACGCAGGATGGTCATGATTTTTCTCATTTTAAAGATGTGAACAGAATCATGAAAAGTATAGATTTTGCTTTTTCCATATCCATGCGCATATATATATATATATATATTTTTTTTTTTTTTTTTTTTTTTTTTTTTTTTTTTTTTTTTTTTCATCCCAGCAGACATCCCAGTAATTTGTTTGGAGACTTGTGTATGTT
Source organism: Certhia americana (assembly GCA_018697195.1). Classification (NCBI taxonomy): domain Eukaryota; kingdom Metazoa; phylum Chordata; class Aves; order Passeriformes; family Certhiidae; genus Certhia; species Certhia americana. Next base: position 9,024,656 of record CM031870.1, read on the forward strand.
CTGGCTTGTTTCTAAGCAACATGTTCCATAGCAATAGGATACAATACAGATTGTCCTATATCCTGGTCATTTAAGCCTCTCAGCTAATGATATTATTATAGTTCATATGTTTGTTTGAAATGTTGAGTTTACATAAAGCTCTTTTTGCCATCTAGGTTTTCATTTTCTGTTTTCAGTGGATGCTGTTACTGCTGGAAGCACTTACCTGAGCTTCAGCACTAGCTACAGACAAAAGCTTTAAATCACAGTGGTATCATTAAGAGATTTGGAGGTCCCACAGGGCTTCCCTCCAGAATTCTAGAGAGATTATCTGAAATGGCCCTCGGTAGTCTCCTCTCACATACTTTACACTTATACAGTATGTTTCTAAGCTGAAATGGAAGTGTGACTGAATAATTGCTTAAAATGAGTCTGCAAAAGAGCTGCTTCAACTTCTCTTAATTATTTTGGATACAGTCTTAGCAGAAAAATCACTTATACAATAAAAGAAAAAAGAACATTTAAATTATAAAACAAGTAAGTAAGGTTTTGGTTTTTTAACAAAAGCAAGTTAAACTAAGTAAAATAGTTCCTTTTTTAAATTATATCCTGAAATACATGGAAGTTTTGAAGGCATTCACCCATGATTAGATGATGTCTGATATTTTTTACAAGATGAATTGGTGATGAATTATTTTTGTTTTTAAATTGAGAGTATTTAACGTGCTCTATTACCACTCATCTTTAGGCTGATGGGGAATGAGTACCACAACTATCATATTCCATAACCTTCCTGAATTATGTACCTTGCATATCACCTGCTCTTTCTTTACTTACTATACAAAAGATACTTTCTACTATTTTTTTTTTTTTTTTTTCATTTGGAGAGCATATATTTGTGGGAAAAAATAACCATTTTTTAATAAAGAGAGTACAGTACCTCATCATAGTTGAGGGAGAAACAATCTCAACTCAGAAGAAAGCAAAACCTATCTCTGGAAGATGAACCTGGCATAAAGTTATGGTGTTTAGAAAATACAAACTTCTGAATGTGAGCAGACAGGGTTTGGGGCACAGGATAACAGTGCAGGATGCAGAGAGCTCTCGCTGCTCAGGTTCTGCAGTTCTGTAACTGCTGCCCTTTGGGCCACAATTCCAGGATGAAGCTGATGCTCACGTCGCTTTTGGAGTTCACCTGTGCCTGATGGAATTGTCTGCTCTATTCCACTGCCACACGCTGGTGACATTACTGGAGTTAGGGGTACAACTGCTTCAGGCCCAGGGGCAGTTCTGTGTCCATCTGCAGTGCCCAGTGCCACTGCAGCGCCTGCTGGGAGCCTCTGCCCTCTGTGCTTCAGCATCCAAGGGGCACCGGCTGCAGAAAAGCTGTTGGCAGCTGGCAGAAAGAAATGGAGGCTTTCAGTGGAACAGCTTTTCATTTAAAGGAAGCGGCCGTGTTTCCAGCACTGTCTGTTTCCATGGCAGCCAGCCTAGCAGCCTGTGCTGGAGTTTCTGCTGCTCTTGGAAATTTCCTAGGGGGTATGCAGGAATGTTGGACATTACATTTTCTTATTTTTACTTGCAGTTTTAAGGGTTTAAATAGGTAGTATCCATTGGATTTTAACTTTGAGAGAGTAATGAGATGGTTACATACAGAACATTAAAAAAAATCTTGATGCCTTGTTTTTCTTCTTGCTGCCATTTGAAAGGACTGTGTGGTGTCTGCTGGACCTATTGTCCGTGGTGAAGCGTTTGTTTCAGCTGTGTAACTGTGAAGTGGCAACAACTGTTTGCTGTTTCATAGTACCTTCTCTAAAAAGATTAAAATGTGATCTTAAATTAATGGGCTGTGTAATAACTATGTTAGATGTGGAATTATTAGTGCTGGAACTGTGCACAGTATATGTTCTGGTTTTTTTTTCTAGGCAAGAAGCAGTGGTGAAGGCTTGTCAGTCAGTGTAGATAGCATTGTTCCTGCAGTGCAGCTACCAATTTATTTTTGGCCTCTTTACATTCCAACACTTGTGATTATGTAGTACTACTTTAAGACTGCTCTTCTATAGAATACACATTACAGATTCGTAACAGGAGTCACTTGCTCAGCTCTGATAAAAGCTGTTTGTTGTAGGTGATTTAATAATACACTTTATTTCACTCCTTCTGCCACTCACAGCAAGTAAAACATGCCCAACCACTCTGTTTGCTGCCTTACCAAGGATTGATACAGAACATGCTGTGTCTCCTCAAGTGTCTGTTTGTGGCACTTCTGCTTGCAGAAGCTTCAGCAGGAGATTGAGGAGCTGCTGTTTCCCATTATCCTCAATCTCTGCCCCTTTGGGGTACAGTGTATGTGAAACTTAGCAGGACTCCCGGTGTGAGAACAGGGCATTGGCTTTATAAAAGTTACTGCTTTAGAGAAATACACTTCCACATAACAAAGTGCACTGGTTAACAGATGAGCTCCTCTTTCTGCACCATGATCTCCATTCCCTGGCTCAGAGAAGTGTTGATTCCCTGGTGTGCTAACACTGGAAGGAGCTGGAAGAGTGGGAACACCATCCTCTGGCACTCAGCTTTTGGGCTGGCGAAGAGCTGCACCTTCAGTGCAGTCGCAGGAGTCCTGCTGACTCTGAGAGTCAGATAACCAGATGTACTTACTGTGAGGAGGGATTATGCTTTTTTGTTTTGTCAGTAAATATTTGATAATTTTTATTGACTTAAGAAAACACATGTAAATTTGGAATCTCTCCACCTGGTGTCCAAGTGTTAAAATCATATACTTACTTGAAAACGAAAAAGACTATCCTCCCTTCTCCCTTAGCCAAGCAGGAATTTGACTGACCTCTCTATGTATGGCTTTTATTCAGAAGCAGTTCACAGACAGCTTCTAGAGTTGCAGTGGTGTGAAGGAGGATTTCTGCCAGATAATGGGAAGTACAAAATATTTGTACTCTTTTAGCAACTACTAATTTGCTCAGTGGTGTTAACATTGCCCTTCTTTTGCAAATATCCTTTAGACAGGAGGAACAACATTAATAATTTATCAACATATGTAACTACTGGTTAATTTTGTGCTTTCATTTTAGAGATCACTTATAATTTTAGATGTTATGTAGATAACTGCCTGATTTTAAAAGTGTCAGAGTGAAAGGTAGACTATCTGGCAACAAGATGAATGGATTTACCCTGATAAGAACCATCTGTAAAATACAGTGTTTGAGTAAATACCATTCCAAGGGGAAGTTTGGTTTGTAGTACCTCCATCTTCTGTCTTTCGAATTCTCCTTTCTCCACATTCTATGATGGCTTGTCTGCAAGTGGTTCTTTAAAATAAAGGGGAGGGGGAAAAACCAAGGAAAAAAAAATCCAAACCCCCAACCCACACTAGAACAAGTAGTAAAAAAAAAAAAAAAAAAAAAAATATATATATATATATATATATGTTGTATTTCGGTAATGCTTCGGTGGTTTTTAGAATTTTTTTTCATTTGTTTTTGTTTTTAGGCTGTTTTCTCTTATCCAGCTTTACTGGATTTACCAATTTGTGTGTTTCTGAATGTTCCAGAAAACTCTTGCTCTATAGATTTCCATATATATGATAGGCGAAGTCTGTATTAGTTTTAATTACATTAGAATTAAACCAGTCTGCATTCTACTCTAGATAATTTCTCATGGAAATAAATGAGCAATTCTTTGCCATAAGTGCAATTCTCAGATGGCTCATCCTTGTCTCTGAAGATATTTTCATCATATTTTCCTTATTGAAAACGAGTGATTTAGTTTCCATGACTCCCATCCTTCTGTCGGGCTGGCTGTTCTTTGAGTCTCCATTTCCTTCTGAGCTTTTCACAGACCTCACTCCTGCTCCCTTCCTTCATTCCCACTTCAGGTTCCCCTCCAGGATAAAGATTCCTGTCTCTCTGTAACTACACAGACAATGCAGGGGTCACTCCTGACTGTAGTGTGACCACCTGTGGGTCACACCCTGACCTGTAATGTAGGTGGGCTCTATCTATGTGAAGTTATGCAACTTAAAGACAGGTCTTATTATTTCTTCCTTAGAAACAGCTCTGCTTTTTATTTTGTGTCACTATAGAGGCTGAAAGTAAATTGGATCCTCTAGATGCTTATATCTCTTTTATAAATGTATCACTATTGGCTTTTTTCCTGATGGATTTGCTTTGGAATAATGAAACCTTTTTAACTTTCCAACTTTAAAAAATAATATATTTAGGGGTTTTATTCACAATTGTTTTCTATATGAAAATTTTCATTAATTATGCGTTAAAGTGTTCAATATTTATTTTTTTAAAAAGTGTACGTATGAAACACTTTTCCAACCTTAGTTTTGGAGTTGATTGCAAAAGCAAACATCTGGTTTTCTAGTCCAGCTTGGTTTCTGTTTAACTTCCTTGCTCTGGTCAAGTCAAAATCTTAAGTTATTATCTTATACCATCTTTCTAACTGTGAGTCATCTCTTCTTTAGCATTCTCCCTGCAGTGCTTCCCTATTAGTCATGCTACAGGCTGTTCTGTCCTTATTATGTAATATAGAAGTTCATGATATTTATTTAGTAAGTGAATAACTACATGTTCTATATCTTCTATATCTCTCATTTTCTCAATTTTCTCACTGTTTTTATGACTTGTCCAGATACAGATGGGATAACTTCAAAATCCTCCCTTATTGCTTTGTAATGCCCAATGTAGGTGAACAGATGGTGGACAGACAAGTAACATTATGGGAGACAAGAATGGTTTGTTACATGTTTTTAAAAAATGCTAAAGCTTCACACGTGAGCACATAAGTTTACACACAGCTATATTCTTACTGTTCTTCTCTTTCTTTTGCTCTAGTACACTGCATATTCTCTTGTTGCACTATATGTTGTTTAGGATATGGCTCGGTTTTAAGTCTTTCTGCAAAGCTTAAGCCAAATATCTGACCATAACTGAAGCCACAAATCATAGATTCATTCCTAAACTACACAGCAGTGCTTCCCATCATTTATATCTAGAAATAATGTTCAATAATAATGTTCTTTCCCACTTCTGATTACTAATATTGAAAGCACAACCCTAGCAATGCTTAGGTAGTTATACCTGAACCAGCTACACCTACAGAATGGGCTTTATGACAAAACTTAGTGAAAAAGAAAGTCTGAATAAAAAACATATTAGAAATCTGGATTATCACCATAAATGCATTATTTCTTAACAGATTATCTGCCTGTGATATGTTGGTATATGAGTCACAACAGTACTAACATTCCTGCACCTACTGTGATATTGCCAGTATTCACTTTTTGACCCATTGTGTTTCAGTTAATGGAACTGAAAAAGAAATACTAATTCTGGTTTATTTACTTTGTCTGACATATGTCAGCTCTACTGTGGACATCACTGATGTTGGAGCAGATCATTTTGCTTGGAGACCTGAAAATAAAGAGGCATGTGTTTAAAACTGACCTGTAGCTAGGTAAAGATTTGGTAGGCACATATATTGTTTGCTTAGTGTTCCAAGAAAGCCAGATTTAAGTGTCATGTGAATTTGGACCAAATAGAGCTTTTAGCATGGATGAGTGCAGAGACTGAATCAGATGGGATGGATTGTGAATTAACCCAGGCTCCACATTCAGACACTATTGGCATGAGGCCTTGGGAAATGGGGCACTGAAAGGTGGTTACCCAGGGGTGGGTCAAGTCTCCAGTTCTACCTCTATTAGTTCAAGATGGTCTGGTCCCTGTCCTGGAGATAGGATTGGATGCCTTCCCTCAGGTAACCTTTTGTATTGTTTAGCTAACCACACCTCTGGCTCTTTTGCAAGGAATCCCTTAACCCACATGGTCGCTGAGGTTGCTCTCAGGCCCTGCAAGCCTGTATGCTGCCTTCTGACCACCTGGCTGCTCTGATACATTAAAGATATCTTTGGCTACAGCTTTGGACCCCTCCTGTTTATTAAGCCACATTCCCTGGCCAAATGTTTGGGGCTTGATATAACGGAAGCAGCCTCAAAGAAGATTGTTACAGATGATACTCCTGCTCAGAGCCGGCCATGCTCTTCTAACCTTTTCAGTCCCCTAGTGATGTAAAAGAAAGCATAGTTTAAGCAAAGAACAGAAGAAAGACAAATTTTAATCTGCTCAGGACGAAAAACACTGAAATACAGTAGTCTTGCCATTCTGCTTATAAATTGTCTTTCACATCATTTGGTTAGGTAAAACTTACTGAAGATTTTTTAAAAGGATTGCACATAGAGTTTGAAGGCTGACTCTGAGCTTTCTCACCTTACTAATTGTAAGCAAGGAACACCAAACCAAGAACATACCAGATTTCTATTCCTTTCCTGTAAATACCATTGCAGTCAGTGAATTTCTTCGTGCTTTGGGCTCGTGATGTACCCCAGGGTTAGAATCTTAACATCACATTTCACTGTGTGCTTGAAATGAATTTCCATTGAAATGTTTTTCTTTAATGCACATTTGTCTTGTAAAACTGGTTCAGGACTCCAGGCAGTACAAGTTTGCACCTGCTGGTGAGAGGTGCCTTAAGAAGAGGTTCATGGCTTACCTGGATCCACAGGAAATTAAGGAACACAAACTATTATAAAGTTATTCTTCTGTTAACTTCTCACAGTTAATATTACTTGGAAAATACAACACCCTACTTAAAGCAGGTATTTTCACGTTGCCAGAGGAACTCAATACCTCTTGAATGACTTTTCGTCAGTTTACCTTTTAGTGTTGTTCTTTTGCATCCTTGCATCTCTGTCCTTTGTGATTCTTGTGTCACAATATTGTAAAGTCTGAGCAGACCTGCTGTGCCACAGCCCTTAAATGTTTTTATTTGAACTCTTAATGTTTGTGTGACACAAGAAAATAATATCCTTGTTTTCAGGACTTGCTATTCCCAGTCTTAATGCTTTAGCCAGAGGAATATCCTTCCTGTACTGCAGAACAGGAAATAAGCTGGTTCCTTTTAAATTCTGGAAACAATGAACTTTGTCCTTAGCTTAATTTTTTAGCAATTGCATTCATTTTGATGTTTCAGACAATGCATTAGCTTGTTTTGCTTCCTTGTGAAATACAATAGGAACAGCATGCCATAATCATACACCCATTATAACTCTCAAGCCTGAATTTCAGCATGTAAATATTACATCTTTAATATATTTTGTCTCATGACTGTGCCTTGTTCAGAAGATAAAATTTCACTTTGGGGTAGTAGCTATATGTGTCAAAGAGATAATGATGCACTGTGATAAATTGATACAGAAACAATGGGAAGGAAAGAGTAGAAGAAAGAAGCAACTTTTTTTCCCCTTTTTTTCTCCCCTGGCAACAAAAATCCATAATCTCTGAAAGTATAAAATTTTTATGTCTACATCTTCCCCCAGGTTTTGTGGTTTCTGGTGTAGTATTTAATGTATGTTACATTGGTTACTCACACAGGAACGATGCAGAAATTCTTACTAAACGTAATGAAATGTAAGAAGTTACATTTGAAGCTTTATAAACTGTTTTTCCACATTTGATATTGGATTTATTTTGTCCTTTAAATAATTATGATAACACATATCTCAATCAAAAACCCAACATTTTCTGATGTTCAGAGAGAGAATGTGTGTTCCTAATTGTAAAACTTTTTTTGTTGTTTTTAAATAAGGCAGATGAAATTCCACTTCTCTTCAGTTTCTTGTGTTTCAGCAAGGTTTATTTAAATGTACAATCAAGCTTTGTATTAAAAAAACCCTTCAGAAGATACAATCAATAAGACATGCAGAGCTTTTCTTCTGAAATGCTCTGCAAACATAATTTCTATTTCAGCACAGTGAAGTCATGTAAGATTGGCTTAGGACACGCAATAACGTTCTGTAATCATTATGGGCTCTAGTTTATGGTTTAAATTCCTTTTACCTCACTTTTTTCTTGATGTAAGCTCAACACTCCTCATGAGGCCTGGCAGATAGGAAAAGTGGATGCACTTGGGAAATACAGTCTTGGCATCAGATGACACTGAGAAGCAGCAAACTCCAATGAAAGTGTGGATGAAAAGAGTCCCTGGGAACTGTGTTAACAGCAGCTGTTCCTAGGATGGCTCTTGGGGGGGTTATTGTCAAGTCTGAATACACAGCAAAAAGTATTTCTGAGGTTGCAGTACTTGGTAACATTGGAATAGGGGTTTTCACTTTATGAGGAGACTGTGCTTACCTAGGAATGAATGTTTTCTTTTGTCAGTACTTCAGCTGAGGCTGCAACAGAGACGGACACGAGAACAGCTGGTGGACCAGGGCATCATGCCACGTAAGACTTACTTCTAGTAATTTGTATTTCTGTAATGTTAATTATGAATTGAATATATAAAATATTGAAGATAAGCATTTCTGTGAGATCATTAAAAATAACTTTAGCATTTGAAAAGACTTGTGGGATCCTTTTGATAACCTAAGTGAGCATAGTAAATTCATCATGCTTACATCATGTTTCAGGTAAAATAGCCATTTTGAAGAAAATGCAAGGATTTGTAGACATAGATGAATTCTGCTTTTATTTTCTCTATTTAAATAATTATGACCGATACTAAATAAACTCAATTACTTAGATGAGTGGACATTAGTAACAAAACTGGCAGTTTTTAAAGAGTAGAATGACAAAGAATGCCAGACAAATGAAGGGTGCACAGAAAACACGGAGAATTTCTAAGTGGACAGCACTGAGATGGAGCACTCTACTGTTCACCTAGAAATAACATAAATTGTAGTCTTTTTACTCTATTTGGTTATTTAGCAGATAACCACCACTCTGTTTTCTAGGATGAACATTTAAGGCCTCTACATTTTTATATTTTGTTTTTAAATCAACACATAGTTCTTAAGGGAAGGTCCAGTTCTCTCTAATAACAGCAAGTATGAAGTATAGACAGCCAGAAAATTCAGTGGAATAAATTAAATTAAATTAGCATTTTGGCATTCTAAACCTTACCTCATAAAATTTCCACTGTGGGACAGTTTTGATAAATAAACAAACACCTTTGTACATAGTGAAAAAGTTACCCTTTACATGGTAGCAATCTGTTAGAATCAAATATTGTAGGTATTCTGTATAGTAGTATTGCTCATCTCTGCTAAAATATAGGTGGATACTACTAGCACAGACCCATGGGTGCAAACACAACTCTGAGGTAGTGTTTAACGCCCATACACACATTCTGGTTAGCATATTTCTTTCGAAAATCACTTCCTGTCAGTTTAACTCTTACTCTTCCTTCACAGCTTTGAAAAGTCCAGCTGCATTCCATGAGCAGATAAAGAGCCTGGAGCGAGCCAGGGTAAACCACTTTGTGTCAACTTGTGATTAACATCTGGAGATGGAGAGTCAGTTTTTTGTGATTCTAAATTCTCTGAGGACATGGAAGAATTCTTACCATTATAGTAATAATGTGTGCTTTTATTTTGGGAGAATTCATTAAAATAAAATATGTGTGTCAAATCTGAAAGGAACTTCTGTGAGCCTTCACAGATCAGTGTGGGGGATTAAACTTACGGGGGGGTTAACACATAGCTACCTCCAGTTAAGGATTGGATACTTGGGGAAATTATGCTTGTGCGGTTTTTCTATGATGGATCTATACTATTGTGATTATGTGGTGATGTGGGGTGAAATCCAGAAACATTCCCATCTTGTTTGGGGAAGCTGGAAATCCATCAGCCCTGCTTAAATGCTAGGAAAACAGAACAAAGCAAGAGGAACCCCCTGTACTGTTTGTGTTCTGACAGTGCTACTCACCCATCTGAAGGAATCTGCAACTATTCATTATTTGGATGCAGGTGATTTGTCAAACTTTTTTTTTTTTTTTAAGTGAACAGTAGTTAATAGTGTTTTCTCCTTTCTTTTAAGACTGAAAATTTCTTGAAGCACAAGATCCGGAGCAGGCCGGACCGCTCGGAGCTGGTCAGAATGCACATTCTGGAAGGTATGTGCCAGCTCTGGGCTGTTGGAAGCACTCACAGCGGGAACTTGGTTGTGCTCTCAGTTGTCTCACTGAGTTACACTTTGATGGGCATTACTTCTAAAGGTTTATCTGCTCTATTTCTCTACTTCTACAGTGTGTGTGGTAGTCTGTATTCTAAATCGGTATAGTAATAGATAAATCTATAGCAGTGAAGGTATTCTCAGCAGTGTCTTTGTTTGCTATTGCATATTGTTCTTAATCTATAATGGTAATTATATCATGGGGTGTGTACGTGGCGTGTTTCTGTTGCTTCTGTTTCTGCTCGTGCCCTTAAATGCCTTGTGTTCTCCTCTGACCCTAAAGAATCTTTAATAAATATGACTGTTACCCTGTTTTCTGTTACACCTGACTACCTTTGATATAAGTAGAATGGTTGTTGCAAAGACAATGTTGTTTGTCATGAAATTGGGAAATAATTGGAACAGAATATTTAAATCAGTATATCCTTTCAGAGACCTTTGCAGAGCCTTCGCTACAGGCCACTCAGATGAAACTGAAGAGAGCTCGGTTGGCAGATGATCTGAATGAGAAGATTGCTCAGAGACCTGGTCCTATGGAACTGGTAGAAAAAAATATTCTTCCTGTAGACTCCAGTGTTAAAGAAGCGATTATAGGCAAGTAGAAGTCCCACTTCAAACAGAAACTTCTGTTTGTGATCTACATGGCATTGTGGAAAAAAAAAAATTTGACTTTTGAGTATAAAGTTCACTAGAAGATAACATATGCTAAATTTATTACTACTTATTACTTCAGCTTCTGAGACCTAAACTTTGTTATCGTTTAAATAAAGTAATCCTATTTTTATCTGAAATTTTGAAAATACTTGGTTTTTAATAAAAGTCATTACAAAGCAATTGAACATCTGTGGCCATTCCTCAGTCTGTCATAGGTGTCTGTGTGCACATCTTTTGAAAGTACCTTTTAATCTCTTACTAAAACCACGTCTGCTCCACGCCTGGTTTTATTTTGATTCCTTGAATGTGATTTGATATGGCTCTCATATTAAAACACAGTAAATACTTAGGTACCATATGTTTAGACTGATCATTTTCCAGCAGTTAGCTAATTCTGCCATGAATGTCTAAATTAAATATGTGCAATTAAAAAAAACATTATTTCTTTCTATGTAAACATCTTAGCAGTTGGACAAGAGAATTACCCTCAAGCTTTGGATGATTTCTCATTTGATGAAGACAGCAGTGATGCTTTATCACCAGACCAACCAGCCAGTCAAGAATCCCAGGGTTCAGCAACTTCCCCTGGTGAGCCAAAACCAAATGACTCACCCTCACCTATAAACCCAAATGCTGCTACATCAACACAGGTACAGTTTTTAAATGTTAAAATGTTCACAGTATGGTTTTTGGTCTGGCACTGTAGAAATAGGGCATGGTTCCACATGGAATGAATACATCTGCTGCCACAAAGGGGTGTCTGGGACTCTCTCCTTGGGAGTGCATAGTGTAGAAACCTGGCTTAGCTGGTGGCAGTGATGAAATTGCCATAGGCTGCAGTGAAGCCATAAATTCTCTGAAATTCGTTATGACCCATAGAAGATCTGTAGCTTTCCCAGAAGTTGTTTAAAAGGTCATGGACATACTCCAGCTTTTATTGATTACTTAATGTCTGTCTTCCTTCTGGGCAAGGTCTTGAACTCATTTGGAATTAAAGTTAGCTGAAAAAACAACAGTTGACGTCAGTTCCATTATCCTCAGAAAAGACCATCAAAAAAGGTTTCCCACATAATTTAAATATTCTTTCCTATAGTTTTAATATACTGCCTAAGGAATTTACTATTTAAGAAATCAAAATAACTGGTTGATTTTTCTATGAGATTTTTAGTATTTTCTCAAGGTAGTTAACAAAGAAAGGAAAGTAACTGTGTCATGGCAGATAAAATGTTATCTTTGTAGCAGAGCATTTAAATGTGTGAGGATTTAGAGAGCTGTGGATTTGCTCCTTACTGCAGAAAGTAATGTAAAACAGCTGTTAAGTAAGTAAAAAAGAGACAGCTCTTGTTATTGCTCTGAAGTCTATATTGTCTTTATGACTATGGACACTTGACAGCTGAATGTTTCAGGATCTGGTATTACTCTCCTTGGTTTTCTTATTACCACAGTAGATAGAAAAAGTATTGTGAAGTTCGTATTCAAAAACAATGCTGGACACAAAGTACAGCACATCCATTTTATTTCATTGTTCCCTAACATACAGATTAAGATGTGAATTTGGTTCCACGTTGAGAGAACATATAATGTCAACATAATGTGTTGAATAAATTGAAAACAAACCACATGAAATTAGATTCCTGAGTAAGAAATTAGGTTCCTAATGGAGCATTAAATAAAAATACTCAAAGCAATACATGCAGAAAGCTTTCCCAGTAGGAAGCATAAGAGAGATCTGTGATTGCAGAAACAAAAAGTGAGGCACTTGAACTTGATTAAAAAAGCACGTCAGATAGAACTTCAAGCCTTTGCTTATGGAGTTCATATTACATTACAACCACTTCTGTGCACACATCTAAAACAAGAACCTGCTTTTCTGCAGATCGTCACCTTGTTCCTTTTGAATTAAAGAATAAGGGCACAGCAGGTCTCTACAGGAGACATATCTGGGAATGGCTTCTTTATTCTTTTAATTTTCTCTGTTAAATTTAAAATTTTATTACAAAAAAAATACGAAAAATGTTTTGAATAAAGCAGAGTGCAGCCAGAGTTCTTTTCAAGGCTTCCTCCTCTGCACGTTTCCAGACTTCAGAGGATGTAACATAATTTTGAGAACCTTCAACCCTTGTTGACTGATGATCTAAAACTTGCTTTAACCCAGCGTACTTGCATCTGGTAAGGATTAGGCACTTTAGTCATACTCTTAACAGATCAAATTGGGGTATTCACAATTCAGAAGATATTGAACAGTTACCTTCAAAACAGCTGAAGAATTTTGCTTGATGGCGCAGAATGACTGTTTTCTTAATACATTCTCTGTAGCTTGTTGACCTGCTAGATTCATGTTGCCATCTAGCAGGAAAGATGCAGAAGTCATATTATTTGGAAATAGGGATCTGTTAAAATTAAATAATTACTAGTTTATGAAATAATCAAGTTAAGAAATCAAGATCTGTTAAATCTAATTTTTTGAATTTAAAAAGTAAAGTAAATTAAAGTAAATTATGTTCATGGTTCATTGCCTCATCTAACACTTGCAGGTAAAACTGGGAATTCTAAAAAGCTTTGTGTGTAGGTTAGGTTAATGACTAGTGTAAGAAAAAATAATTTACTCTCTGGCAAGAGGCAAATGTTTAACACCATGATTTTCACACAATGTGAAGAGAGGTAATTTGGGGGTTTGGTGGTGCTTTTTTTTCTTGCTTTGGTTTTGTTTGGGCTTTTAAAAAAATTTACTAACTTTACCCTTTTGAAGAGTTTTGCTGTGCTGTCATCATGGATTCGTTTTCCTAGCCTATAATGGGTTACTAAATAGTATTTGAAGTCAAGTTGTTTGGGTTCAAGAAGGATCAGAATAGTACAAGGCTGTGCAATGAATAAGTGAAGTAGCAAATGTTTTAAATGGTGTTTAGTAAGGAAATAACAAAAATCATGAGGTCATTTTAATTTCTCTGCGCCTTATGGTAATATGGTACTTGACACTTTGATTCTAAGACAAACTAAGTGCTTTTTCAAGATTTACTGCTGTAACTCGAATAAGCCTTTTAAACTGGATAGCAATAGAGATGCATTATGTTGGAATACAGCATCCAGAATTCTTTTTTAAAGCCCCTCTAACATCCCCTCCCAATTCTTGTGCAAGTCCAGCAAATAACAGACACTATGTAGATACCAGATACTTTCCAGAGCAAACACTCTGAAACTTGGATATAAAAATAGAGGCATTTGTATCTTTAGCCTGCCACCATAAACTGACAGGAGCCCAGGACAGGCATGTGCACAGTGTTTCAGTGACTAGGGAGGGCATGCTAAATCTGCTATTTAGTAAGGTAATCATCAGGAGCTGTTCCTCTGTGTGGCTTCAAGACAGAGGGATCAAACCCCCACTATTCAGTTGTGCTGGGTTATGGGAAGGCAGCTATAGTTGCCTCTTGGCAAGCTGATGGTTTGGAACACAGTGGGACGTCTAAATGAAACACAAAGATAAAATGGAAATTTATTACAAATTAATTGCAAGCAAAAGTCAGAGAGCTTTGTTCAGGCAGACTGGCCACTTGGGAACCGCTATCCCAAAAATACAAAAGAACCAGGACATAGAGTTGCAAAATGTGTACCAAGTTAAGTCCTTTGTGGTACAATCTCATAGAAGAATATGGGAAAGGTACGTGAAGAAATGAAACAGAAAGAAGTAGCTGTCAGACTTAATTAGGTAGCAAATCTTAGAATTAATTTGGAAGAAAAAGGATGTTTACTGATACGAATATAAAGAAGAGGCTTTTGTAAAGGGGACATTGTACTAGGTGATCTAATTGCTTTCTTAAAGAATGGAAGTGCAACTGATGTCATCTGGCTGAATTTATTACTGGATGTTTTTAAACACTAGGTAAATGAGGCTGGAGATTACCAGAAATGAGACAGAAACAGGGAAGTCCTGGGCTGAAAGGAAGCTGGTACCAGTGCTCTGTGGGAGTTGATTTGGGACATTCTGGTTTCATGTTACTGTTAACAACCTTGGCATAAGAATGGGTCACCTAACAAAAGCAGGAAGGCATAGTCAGCACACAGTTGGGTTGTTATTATGCAAAAAGAACTGGATGATTTGGCTTTTAGGAGAGAAATGTAATTTTAATAGAATGAATAGTTCTTGGAAAGAAAAATACACAATGCCCCTCCTTCCCATGACAAAGAAATGTGGAAACCTGGGGACTCTTGGCTCAAGAGAAAAATGTGGAGGAAGGAGGCTGAGCTGCAGTGTTCAACAGTGAAGTCAGGGAGCTACTGTGGACATCTTCTGTAAAACTGTAAGTCTTGTCAGAAGAGATGATTCCAGTAGAAGTGCTAATACCACTCTAAGGATGCAGTGAGACCCTACATGGAATATCCTGTACATTTTCTGTTACTTATATCCAAGAAAGATTAATGAAAACTGTTAACACAGTTACCTGTAACAGGTAAAGATAATCAGAGAATAAAAAATCTGTTTGTGAGAAAAGAGTAAAAATTTGTGTATCTAGGAACACAAGGAATGAGATCTGTTTATATAGAGTCTATACTCCATCAGAGGAGGAAGGAAATCGTAAGGTTTCTTTAAGACTTAAAACTACAAACCAATTTCAGCACAATAAAAATTGGTATGACAAATTTAACATGAGCAAAGTTTGGGTTTACACTTCTGTTGGCATAAGATACAGAAGAAATGCACTTCCTGAAACAGTCAGTGGTGGGGTTCTGTGAAAATACACCTGCTGTCCTGCTGTGTAATCATCCTGAAACAACAAGTTTGTTTGCCTGTGTTGCAGTTTGACCTTTATGAAAGCAATGATTTTCTCACAGTACTTACTGGGTGGTAAGATTCTCCTTGTATCCACAAAAATCTGACTCCACATACAAAAAATATTTAAGGCCTCTATTTTATAGTAATAAGGCAGTGTTTGCTTAGCTAACTAAGAAGTCAAAGTAAGAAACCATTTTCTTTTATTTGCTGTATTTGAAGTGTGCCTAAATATGCCCTTATAGAATACTTCTACACATGTACAGGAGTTCTGTTTTCACCATTTCTCAAAAAAATATTTTGTGAATTTAGCGTGATAGTAAATTGTCTTAACTTTTTCATATTTTTTACAGTTACTCAGGCGGTCGATGTTTTTAATGTTTCTCTTTTTCCTTATATTTTTTTAATATTAGTATCCACCTTTAACCTCTCCAGTTCCTGAATTCCTCAAAACTCCCTCTACAATTGAACAGCATGTGACTCGTTCCACTGCTGCAACCACCCTGACCACAACTACTGTATCTGCAACGAAACCTGGGCCAACGTTAGTGAAGGTGGGTACCTGGAACTGTGGCTCCTGAGTACAACATTCTTCATCTGTGTCCTAAACACACAATGCTGTATTTAATGGAAAACTACACAAGTAACCTTCCAGCACTTGTAGCTAAGAACAGCTTCTGCTGGTGTTCAGTGGAGCATACTGGGCTGGTGACTCAAAGCTTTTGTATGCTAAGGTCAGCCAGTGACCCTTGTAGGGACCAGCTCATTATTCTAAGAGCTCCTTAGATTACAGTTGACAAAAGTCTTCAGGCGGAACTGTGCACTACATTGCTGTGAAAGTTTTTAAGTTTTGAAAGTTTTTTCTACTTTCTATTTCTGTCTTCCTTCTAATCTAGTTTTGTATGGAGGATAGTTAAATACAAAGAGAGTCACTGCATTCATAGTCTACCTGTAAGCAAAGCAGTGAACAGCTCCTTTCCCGCAACTATTTTCTTACTTGGTTTAATGTATAAGCGGAATGCATTGTGAGGGAGAAGTTACTGTATCATTGTTGAATATCAGAAAGATGTACTCAGCTCTCTTTTCTGCACTGACTTAGCCAGCAGCACTGAAAACCCTTTCAAATACCGTTAGAAATTTCTAACTGAGTTAGGATTTCTTTTAGATGTCCATAATGTTTTATTTCAGTAACTTCACTGTATTTAGCTGTGTTAATGAATGTATGTAGACTTCTACTTACCTACATGACATTAACTCAGTTAATGTGTAAGGATGACCTCTGGCAATCAATTTCTAATACAAATTTGGCTATATCTTCTGAAATCTCTGGATTCATACCAGCTTACTTAATGCAGGACCTTAATGACAGATTCAGATGTGCCCCAAAAGAGGCTATCTGTGCACTAAACATGCATGGATCAACATTTCTGCTTTGATACCGCCTGTATGTAACTGCCTTCAATTTTTCCCTCAAAATAATTTCAAAGAGCTTGTAAAGGAAGAGAGTTTTACCACTGAGCAGGTATTACTAATGAAGATATTGCTGCCTGGAATTTATAGGAGTGTCTATCCATGCTTTTAGTCAGACCTGTAAGTACCTCAGATGTTTACAGATGGAATTTAGAATACTGGCTCTTACTTCTACAAACTGCTAAGTGGCTTTGAACGTAACCTGCTTAAGAGGAATGCCTCTTTGTAATGACAGGTCATGACTAGTAGAATCCCTTAGCTGTGCCACCTTTAAAAAAACATTCACAAACTGTGATTTGATGACCCCTCTTTGTGCAGGGGATAAGCCAGCTGGAGTATGTTAACCTTCCAAGGATGGTTCATTTTGGGATGTTTTCAAGGACAATATTTTTCAGCAGCTCTCTACAGTAAAAGTGCTCTGGTATGCTGCATCTCTGAGCCATGCATAACTGCTTTAAGTGACATCTGTTGTGGTTTTGTTTCAATCTTTTCTATCCAAAACCAGCAAAGCCACCCAAAGAACCTAAATGATAAACATCGGAGCAAGAAATGTAAAGAATCTAAGCCAAGGGTGAAAAAATTGAAGTATCATCAATATATCCCACCTGATCAGAAAGGTGAGAAAAATGAGCCACAGATGGACTCCAACTATGCTCGTCTGCTACAACAGCAGCAACTGTTTTTGCAGCTGCAGATCCTGAGCCAACAGCAACAACACTACAACTACCAGACAATTCTACCTGCACCACTGAAGTATGTGAAGCATTGTTTGTGTCCTTTAAAGAAAAAACATATACATCAGTTATAGGCTTATAAAGTTAGGCCTTTAGAAATAAACATGGTTTGCAAATGTTAAAGAGACAGTTGGAACCCAAGAAAACTTCTAAGTGGCATTGTGCATCACTGTGGGTATTATTTGCCTTATTTAACTAGGTGATGAAGTTGTTCTCGTGTTAAAATAATCCTGAAGTCTGATAAGTCTTGAAGTGATCCTAATTATTTTTATGTGACATGGAAACAGAACATCTTACCTGTCAGATGCATTTTTTCTGACCATATGCATATTTTAAACTCAAAAGCTTTTGTGCAAAATCAAGAAAGTTTTGACATAATTTTCACTCAAATGCAACATAGGTAGGCGGAGCCGGAGAGGAGCTTGCCGACCATGTCTTTGTTAAAGACATGCAATGTTCTTGTGGGTTTATTTTTTTTCACATCAAATTCACAAACCACATTTTTGCAGTTTACAAATAAGATATAACAGTCATTTTAAATTTGATAAGATCTGTCTGTTGTTTATAGCCTCATCTCTAATGCTTATATGAGTTCCTTAATAGTACTGATCTCTAGCACTTCTAACAGTGAGAAGTACGCTCACTGATTTATAGGTAGAAGCAGTCAGAAAAATAAATGTTTAAAGAGTTACCAGCACCCCATAACAAAACAAGAAGTTGACTATCTGCAGAGTTTCATTCTCATCATCTAAGACCAATCTTTTCCTAGAAGTGTTTGAAGTGTAACATGCTACAGTCACCCAACCCTAAATTCAAATTGACTTTCAGCTGGTTTTTTTTAAATGAGTTTTCACTGAGTTCTTTTTCTTCAGCAAGTGAGGCTAGAAAAGTTAAAGCTACCATCTGTGGTTGTATTTATAATTACCATGTATCCTTACATTTGGACTGGTGATGTTTCTGCCTGCTTGCCCACGCTTCTTATGTTCCATTTACTGACATTTCAGAAACATTTCTTCATAAATCAGCTGAAAAAAATAAAAGAGCTGACTTATGGTACCTTGTGTAAATTGTGGCATTTTTACTTTTTTATGATTACTTCAGAATCCTTTTATGAGATTTTTGAGTACAACTGATAAACCTGTATCATCTTCAAAGTGAACTGCTTTTATGTCAGTCCATACTGTGTGTGAACATTGGACATCTATGGAAGGGTTGATACACAGAGTTCAGTATTGGGGGTGATTATTGATGCGAGACAAAAAACTGACTAATTGCCCTGGCTGGTGAATAATTTATGTAAACTGAGTTTGCCGTCCATGGTGTCCTTCAGAGATACCATGACAATAATCAAAACTATGAAGCATAAATTGTTACACTTAACAGCGAAACCAAACCAAAATAGTAACATACTACTCTCTGGGGGTTTTTTTCTGTTTTGTTTTACTGAAAATACTTAACAGTAGTGTGCTTGGTTTAGCATGGATTTGCAAAAAAAGTTAATTTGTTCATTAGATTCACAGACATGAGATTCAGAATCACAGCCTCTTGTTCGAAAACATAATATATTGACATTGACATTCTTGTCCCTCTTTTTCCTATTACTTAAAGGCCACTGAATGACAAACAGAGCAACAATGGGAATTCACCACTGAGTACTTTGAACAACAGTACACCAACATCAGCTGCCAGCTCACCAAGACAGAACAGTAATGTTCCTAGCAGGAAACCAGGTCCTCTACCTTCAAGCTTGGATGACTTGAAGGTAAAAGATAAAAGGAATTTGTCCATTTCTATGCATTACTGTAATTCCTAACTTGTGAATTGTTGCTGTTGAGAATATGTGCCTGGTAATTTGTACCAATGAAAACTGTCTTTCCTCCTAATTGGATAGAATAAGACTGTCAAAGTTTTCATATACAGCTCTCCTGGAATGAAATATTTGATTCCTCGTATGCATATGTTCCAGGAATGACATTTCTTTCCCAAAGAATTAGAACAGGAGGAATTTCAGACACATTGTATAGGTATGACACTGACACTTGGATAAACTGTGAGGTTCACTTCATGTGAAGTTTCAGCTCAGGCAGATTTAAACACTGGAGTAGTAATTTCCTCATGACAATTTCAGTGTATCAGTGAAGAGGTTTAGTTAAGCAATATGAATTAAAAGATGCCCTAATAAAAATGTATTCTGAGAGGTCACTGCTATAAATTGCAACAGAAATAAGACTGTAAAAAGAGAATAGAAAAGATCTTCTTAACAGAGTTCAACACATCATCTGAAAATGAACACTAAATTCTGAAGTTTCTTGAAGTTGTAACTAACTGTGTAGACTGTTCACATTGCACTGTGAGGGCATTGCATAGGATCTTCTTCCTTCTGAAGTACATTAGCAGGAGTAAAGACTGTGAGAGATGCATCAGAAGCAGCTTGT
Organism: Certhia americana; assembly: GCA_018697195.1. Classification (NCBI taxonomy): domain Eukaryota; kingdom Metazoa; phylum Chordata; class Aves; order Passeriformes; family Certhiidae; genus Certhia; species Certhia americana. Next base: position 9,044,724 of record CM031870.1, read on the forward strand.
GGGGGTTTAGGATTCAGCAGCTGCAGGAATGTGCCATACCTCATCAGGGTAGGACATCTAGTGGGCAATTAATTCCTTTCTTTCTGCCTTTACCAAGGTTTGTGAGAGGTGGAAGATTTTTTTAGATTTGTAGGGATAAAAAGAAGAAATTTCAGAAGATCAGATTCTCAAGACATTAATGTATTGACCTAAGTTAAAGCCAGTCTTTTAATATGAAATAAGTCTATAAAACTCAAACAGCAATTCAAACAACAGTGTTTGAAATAAGTTTTCCAATCTTTAAATTTTTAACTAAAAACTTGTAAAGATATTTAAGTTAATACCTGAAATTGTGCTTTGCAGTGATTAAAGCTGTTCACTTACTTATTTCTGCACAATTTATTAGTATTCCTGCTGATGTGGTAACACTAGCATAAGCCTTCCTTGCATATCTGCTGGTGGTGGTTTTACCACTGAATCAGCTAAATCAGTTCTGATTAAGAGTTCAGAAATGAATTGTTGAAAAAGAGAAAAATTAGAACACACTCTCGAGTGTAGAGGATACCAGAACTGGGGGAAACAGCTGATAGTCATTGGCTAGGGAGTTATTTAACATAAAGTTGCTGTGGCTTTTAGAGATGTAAAATGTATTGCTGTGACTTCATATAATTTCCAAATCAAAAATACCTCCAACTGAAATTCTAGGCTGGCTGAGTATTGAAATACTACTGAAGTCACTACCTTTTGTTCTATTAGAGGTAGCTCTAACGTGCAGAGAGTCCCAGCTCTGCAATTAGCTGTGATGCACATTTATGATAAGCAGAAGTCATTCTTTGCGACTGCTTTTCTTGAACTGATATTTTGGAGCACAGAATTAATTTACACTCAACACATTTGTGCTTTACTTTGTCTCTAAGCTTATTGGAAAAATCTGAGAACATTTTTCTGTTAGAAAGTAATTTTGACTGCTAATACTGTCTCTATCAAAGAAACCCAGATGGCACATAGGGTAACTAGTTGCTAATTAGCAAGAGAGCCTTTTATGTTTGATGGGTCTATTGAATCATCAACTGACCTGATAAAGTTTCTCAGAAACAGATCTGTTTGTCCTAATGGTGTAACAAAGGGGTTCATCGTGCTGCTCTTTCTTCACTACTTTTGTCTGTACTGCTGCCATTTTCTGCGGGTTTGCTTCAGAAGTTTTTAGCTCAGAACTGGAGCTTTAGGTGCATTTTTCCATGTTGAATATTTATGGAAAAACATCATCAGTTTGCTACTATTCACTGTACAACTGAACACTGCTAAGATATTGGTCATTTAAACACTGAAGTAAATAGGATTCCATGGAAATGTGTTCATAGATAATGCATGCTGTCAGAACCCAGAGTTCTGATAACTAGTTATTACTGCAAATACACTAATGAAAATAATTTTCATTATTCAGATGTAATAAGAATACATATCAGTAAGTTTTAATAGTTTCCTGTTTTATTATAGTGTTTTGTTTTATTTTATTTCAGGTAGCAGAGCTTAAAATGGAGTTGAAACTGAGGGGATTACCAGTGTCTGGAACAAAAACAGATCTTATTGAGCGTCTGAAAACCTATCAAGATCTTAACAATGGGGTTACTACAAGTTCCTCTGTGACAGTGACCACTTCTAGTGGGGCCACAGGTAACACTGGGGAAGTGACAGTGGCATTTCCTGTTGCAACACTAAATAAACCAGTGGCTAATACAATATCCAGCTTCCCTCCAGAAAAAACATCTACTGGACCTGGCAGCAAAACAGTAAATACTGAAAACATCAGCTCTCCCTTGCCTATATCTCCCTCTCCTTCCGAACAGTCGAGTCTAAGCACAGATGATACAAGTATGGCAGACACGTTCCCAGAAATCACCATGATGTCACCGTCCCAGTTCTTAAGTACTTCACCACTGACAGCAAGTACAAATGAGGAGAATCAGAATCGCAGCAGTGGAAGCATCTCAACCACAGAGTTTGATGTAGCAGAAAAGGACCGCAAGCTTCAAGAAAAAGAAAAACAGATTGAAGAGCTCAAAAGAAAACTGGAACAAGAGCAAAAACTTGTGGAAGTATTGAAAATGCAACTTGAGGTTGAAAAAAGGGGACAACAGCAACAGTCTCAGACTTTTGGTAACTCAGCTGCCTTGGAACAGAAGCAGTTCAGTGCTGCTGTCAAAGATGAAACTGCTCCTGCTGACTGCTCAAGTACAAGTCAATCTGTACCTGTAGCCAGCCTTTCATTAGGACAGTCAGTGTACACTGCTGGCCAGAATCCAGTTGCCAAAAAGGCAGTTGTTATCAAGCAGGAGATACCTGTGGCCAAAGCTGAACCTCAGAATGCCATTTCTCAATTTTATGTGAGTCCACAGAGGCAGCCACAAACTGCAGTTGTTGCCCAGCCTCAAGCTTTATTAACTACCCAAGGAACTGCCCAGCTGCTCCTCCCACTGTCTATCCAGGGACCGAATGCTGGTACTGCAGTGCAGTTACCAGTTGGAAATATCAAGTTGCAAGTAAGGGTGTTTCTATTTTTTTATCATGTAACCTGCATAGTAGGATTTCATAACTTAGTGTAAATAGGTAAATGTGGTGTTTGTAAGATTAACCTAAAAATCAGGCTTAGCCTGTTTCTGCTTAAGGGAAACAGTAGAAAAGCTTGAGCCAATCTTGAATACCTGCTTCTAATACTTGTTTCTTTGCAACTTTTGTTCCCAGATAGTCTTTCCTGAAAAGCAATTGTCTTACCATGTACTGCCTCCATACACAATTTGATTTATAGTAGCATATACCATCATTTTGCTAACTGCAAATTGTAATAGAGAGCTGCAGCCACTCTTTGCAAAACATGTGAACTACCTTGTGTGGTGGTGCTTCAATATATTTAAAAATGTGAATGCCAGGTTGTAGGGCTTTCCTGTGGACTTAGAAAAAGAAACCATGGTTATGCAAATAATACTTCTAGGCTGATTATAGGTAGTTAATAAATACAGCATAAACCAAGACAGGCTATAAATACAGTGCTAGAAGAGTAATCTGACCAAGCTGAATCAGTGTAACCTGTTGGTCTGAGGTAAATGCACTTCTTAGTGGCATGGTTGGAACATCCCCTGCCATTCATTATGGCATCAAAGTATTCTTCCAGCTGCAGTGTGTCCTTGGCTGTTGTGCATGCTGTGGGCCTAGGCTTGCTGCAAGCCTGTGCAGCTGCACATCCAGCAATCTTGTAGAAAATTCTGGTGAGGATGGGCCCCAGTCTGCAGTGCAAGAACTGTTCCTAGGAGCTATACACCCAGATCTCCACCTGAGTTGTTCTAAAACCCTACTAGAATTCTGTAATAACCTTAAACAGCTTGTCCTGGTATTTTACTTCACTGATACTCCAGAAAGTTTTCCACTAACACTTAAAACTAGTTTTCATGAGGTTGGACACACTTCTTGCCTTTCAATTAAGAATTACCATGGTCTTAAAACCAACCTTTTTCTTGCATCATCAGTCATGCCAGTTCTTACAGTCTTTTCTTAATGATTTATGCTCTGTCTGTCCCCTGTTATTTTCACCACTATCCACTGGGCTGTCTCCAGTTGGTCTTTGTCTTAAACTCTGTTGGCAAAATAAGCATCACCTTTTAGCTGGGAACTCCCCAGTACCAAACACAGTAACAGTTTGGTTTCCTGTACTGTTTACACTCATCCCTCCCAGAATACATGTTACTGCTATTCTGTATAAGGTGTGCAATAGATTTTTACATGATGTAATTTACTGTGAGATACCAGTAATGCAAATATCTTATCTTCATCCTTTAGGCTCAATCACAAGCTGGAATACAGACCCCATCACAAATAGCTGCTCCTATTTCTTCCTCTGGCCTGGTGCAGACAGCACCTCAGATGCATACTTCACAATCAAAACAAAATACCATCACGCAGCACGCACTTGGTCAGACCCAACAAATCAGAAAGGTTTGTGGATAGCAATAAACATTAAGATAAAAAGTTGTATAATCTAGTTCTAAACATGCTTTTAGAATCTTTATGTCATCTGTGTTATATACAAATTATCAAGTTACCTAACATCTGTACCATGTTTTTCTGTGTGATACAATGGGCTTGTAACTCCTTCTCTTTCCAAAATTTTAGTCTGTCCAGGACTTTATTTTTCAGTTGTAAATAAATACATGGTGTAAAGACTTTTTATCTTAATGGTACACTTAGGGTGTGACTTTTACATCCTTCCTCACGCTTGGCACAAGTGGTGTGTACCAGGTATATTCCAATCAGTTGCTCTTACTTGCCACTGGCTCGAAATTGGAGATTCTCATATGCAGTTCTTAAGAGAAAGCTTTTACCTATGACTTCAGTGATTTATTCTTTTATAGAAGTTAATTTTCGTTTTCTTACTTTCCTTGTTGATTTCATCCCTGAAAGCTATGGACTTAGATCCTGAGGATGGTAATTCCAGTGAGTCAAAACCCTACCATACCTCTTCCTAAGGAGTGCAGAGTATGATTCAGAGAGATCCTTCTCTTTCTCTCTACCGAAAATGGTCAGCTCTGTAATGTCCCATTCCAACAGATGTTCTTCAGCACTGGATTTACAGTTGTGACTGCCACTCCAGTCATATTTATACAGGAACTGATATTAACCCATCAGCACCAGTTATCACAAGAGAAAAGGTTTCCTTCTCTGAGCATCTTCCAGATTGACCTCTGTTACTAAGAATGTAGAGATTAGTTTTGGACTTTGATTGCATCCTTATCAGTACTGCTCCTGCTATTGACTGTAGGGCGTCTATTATTTTAGGACAGCAAGGTTTTTCTGCCTGCCCCTAGAGACAGATAATTCAGAAACAACTTAAATTCCAAGATGAAGAGGGTAATTTTTACAGTATATTATGTAACTGTTACATCTCAGCCTTCAAAGTTCTTATTTCAGTTTACAAAAGTGCATCATGAACCCCGTGTTCTGCTGTGATTTGGGGATTGTACCTGAGCAGTGTCACCTTATTTGCCCCTATTTGGGCTCTTGTTCCAGATAAGAACTTGCCTTAGAAGATGTATCATTGCACTTTGCCATTCTCTAGAGAGCTAGCTAGTAAAGGGGGACACAGCTAGAGGAGCATCAATAATATTCAGACTGCTTGTTCAATCTGTTTTATTTCATGGACATTGAGGTTATCCTCCTGAAGTCAAAATTGATATTCATCCAAAAAGCAGATTTCATGAAGGTTCTCTGGGATTTGGTGAGGAGCTAATCTTACCTTGTTAATTCAACAGGTCATATAGAGAAATTTTCCAATTATTATGAGGCATGTACTTGTGCTAGAGACTGGCAGTTTGCTGTTATTGCTGCCTCCAAGTTCCTTGAAATATCTGCAGGATATAACCAAGATCAATGCTCTGCTCCTCCCTGCTATTCAGATTGGTTAGCATGATGAAGACCACAGTTCCCAGCAGAGTTTGCAGCTTACTACTGCGCTGGTTTTTTTACACCAAAACAAATAGATTGATGTGATGCAACAGATCAGGACACCCCTCATGCATTCAGCATTCAATCTGCCTCTCTCCTCCTAAGATTTGTCACCTTTGTCATAAAGGTTATTTGGGAGTGATACTGAATTTAAAACAGCCTTATGTGCTGATGCGGTCATAGCTTCTCTTCATCTCCCTTTAACTCAAAAGGATGAGAAGCAGGATACTGCTGGGAATCATTTGCAATGATTATGTGAACTACCAGTTGAAGAAATAAAAATTTTAATATACCAGTAACCAATCTTATATTTGATACCCATGTTCATTAGTTTTATCTTTTGCCTCTCCCTCAGTCCTCATAGACACCTGTAGTTAATAAAAAAAAAAAAAAAAATTAGAATTATATGGCACTGACAAACCTTTCTGTCGTAAAACCAGCAGGAAAGGGAAAGTGTGGATACACGTACAGTTTGTATCAGGTCAGAAATAAGCTCATGTTAATGATTGTCCACAAGGTGGGGAAATCGTGGTTATCGTATTGAACTGTTCCATACACTTTCCTCATGCTTCCTGAAAAATTGAAAAAAAATGGTTTTAGTAATGAGTGATGAACGAAAGTACGTCAGAGCACAGTTTCTTTCAGAAACTAACTGTTCTGAATTTAGAATTTTCCACTGGAAGCAAAAATCAGTATAAATAACATTCACTTAATAGGGAATTTAAGCAAGCAAGTATTTTAGAAAAAACGTCTTATATTTCATTAATGTAATTTATCCAATGTTACCTTTTTTCTAAAATAAAAACCCCACAATCTAAGGCTGATCTGTTAATCCTTTTCAGGTTTTTCCACCTGTCACATCAAATGCAGTATTTTCATATCAGACTGCACCAGTTTCAACACCTTCACAATCTTTTATTAATAAAACATCAAACTCTAACATTCACCCTGGTGGTAATGAGGTTCCCTCTGTGCAGAATGGACCCGCTGCTCCCAACAAGGTAAAGATATCCCAACAATTTTCCATAAAGTTCAGGTTTATATTATTATTCTTATATAACATGTGACTATTTACATATGGCAGTTAACTCAAAGAAGAATGTTTTGTAGATTTTAATAATGCTTATATGTGCATATATGTGAGAAAGGGAGAAAGAGACTTATTTTATCCTTCTGATGACACTAATACATAGATTGATGTGACTAAATAGAATAAACTGTAGAGCTTGATACATTTTGAATTCACTAAATCACATTAATTAGCCATTAATTTGTTATTTATCATCCAGCCTGGGTCTCCATCTCAAGCCCAGCCTTACATTGTTCAGCAACCCCTCTTCAACAATACCACCGTGTTGAAGACAAAAGATCCTCCTCGTTACGAAGAGGCCATAAAACAAACCCGCAATATGCAGCCATCACATCGTGAGGTACTAGTTTTCTTTAGTCTGTTAAAAACAGAGCTTTTCTCTACAATTACCAAAACCATTGCTTGTTTTAGGGGGTTTTTTGTTTGTTTGTTGTCAAGGTTTTCTAACATACCCTGTACTAGTTTTGTAACTGTGTTTAACTACAGGACGCCTGCTTCATTATTCTTTTATTAGAAGCAGCATGTGTGTAAATAAGTCTTACAGTGCCCAGCTAGTGATACATCTAATTGGGATAATGCTGCAATTGCTACTAACAGTAACTAGCCTTCAGGTGACTTGTTTTGCAAATTTGTGATACCCAAACCTCACTCCTAAGAGAGGAAATACATTTGTATTTTCCAAAGTGAGTAAACTTGAGGAGAATGTGTGTGAATGTGTTTACACACACAGACAAACATGAGCATAGGTGCTTGCTTGAAGAGTCTGTATTGAGATCTTGGTGAATAACCCTGTGTAGTGCTTTGCCAGTGTACCTTGATAAGGGTAAAAGTTCCTTCATATCAAAGGAAATTCATAAACAAAACTAATGAATATTCCTAATTTCATGCATTTCAGAACTATCCCAACAGATAAAACCTTGTAGCTCTAGTGTCATTTGGGTTTTTGTGGTGGCAGATCTCAGGCACAGCTGTGGGTGTTTAATGGCACTTTCCTGCATTCTTAGTATGTGGGGGACATCCCACACAGGTTGTCTTAAGTCACTCTATCACTACCAGTCAGCTGGGGCTCCCTACTAGATGTCCTGATGACAAATCACTTCCCATCCCTGGAGTACAAGCAGTGGTTTAAAACACTTCTTCAGACCTGCATGAAAGTCTCATTTTTTCTAGACTTGTTTTTGAATGAGTGGGTTTGGGGGGGGGTTTTGTTACCTTTTGCTTAAGATTCAGTTATTTAGGGGATGGCTGTTTAAAATAGAGATAAGCAGTTCCTGAAAGCTTACCCCCTCTTTCAAAAATAAAAGAACATAAATCTACAAATTGGGAAAAAACCCCAAAGATACCTAATGAAATGCATATTACATGATGGCCATTTACAGGCTGTCTCTGAGAGACAGTAGAGCAGGGTTTGCAACCCCAAAATGCTGCAGTTATCATCACCCTGGTACAAAATGGGGTCGGTAACTCTCCTAACCCCTGGTTTCCTGCACCTCTCTCCTAGGTTGCCTTCATGAAGTCTTTGTCATGGTTTTTCCCTATTTCTTTGTACTGAAACCAACCACTGAGTTTGCAAATGAATGTCCAAAATATCTGTTTTCTAGATGGTCAATTTCATATTAAGCATTTTAGTCTTTATCATAGGTTAGTACTTACATACTGTTGAGAGAAACTAGGAACAATAAGCATAGGAAAAAATAGCACATGAAAGAGAATAACTGTTCTCCTGCACTACAGATTTCCAGTGCACACAGTCAGCAGATGGATGATCTTTTCGATATTCTCATCAAGAGTGGAGGTAAGTTCAATGACAGCTGTGTGATGTAGAGATTTAAAACCTAGTAATAAAAATTTGATGCTATAATCAAATGAGAATTCTTTTAGGAACAGGAGTTAGAAGCTATCCAGCCTAAATGAAGCTAAATTTCTGAAAGTTTGATTAGTTCCTTTTTAAAGAAAACATTTACCAAAACACAGTAACCTGCTGCAGAACTTCAGTGTTTGCAAATTAGCTTAGGCAGGTCTTTACAGTAATCTCTACAGAATTCAAATTATTAAAATAACACCCTAGGTCAGCACAGATATATTTTATCAAAATTGGAGAAGTTGAGCAAAAGTCCATAACATGTTCATTGAAATTATACAAAAAATAGAATAAGGTAAGAGTTAAAGCATGTTGATAGTAAAATTTCATTAAATATAACTACATGTTATCAAAGATGTTTATTTTACATTACTGGGAAAAGGGTGCATGAACTACATAGAGACATTAATGAACAACAACTTCGTCGGTTAAAATAAGGGAGCTTTCACAAAGGCATTGAAGTAACTAAAGTAATAATGAGAGTAGCTCAGTAATAAAAGAATGAGACATTCAGCCATAATTAGGCTTAGTAGACTAAGAAGCCATTACAATTCTGGGGAATGTGGTGCCATGCGATTCAATTAACAGAATGGTTTGTAACTGCTGTCATGTAAGGATCTTGACAGGAGTGAATCAAGGGCAGAGGCACTGGAAGACTTTAGCCATATTCTAAGCATCAGAGTATTTTTTTCTTTTTCAAAACAAATTGCAAGGTCACCTGCAGAAAATGTGAGTAGATTGGGATAAGTAACTTGCGTAGTCAACAAATCAAGCTAAATTAATGATCATCTTTATGAAAAAAAAAGGAAATAAAGCATTCAGGGCTATTACACTTAATGTAAGTAAGCTCCGTACTGAAAAATGTTTAGTTTAGTAATTACTTCAGGAGAGTGAGAAGGATGTGTGTTTTTGCTTGGAAAACCAGCACAAAATATATTGTCAGGTATATTTTTGCTGCTAGGAACATCACTTGTGCTAGAGGACTTATTTGCATATTTGTCTGTCTTATTTTTGGGCTTCATTCACATCTAAGAATAAATTGGAACGTATGCTTTATTTCCCTTTATTGTTACTGGAACTATCTTATATGGAACTTCTTGACAGAAGTGTAGTTTTAGATTCTAGAATTGGGAATAAATTCTTCTTAATCACATCAGTTCATCGTGTGGACTCTTAATTAACCAGTGTGGATGGTACTAAACAGGGATAAAACTGAAAACTGGTTTAGGTTCTCTTCTCTAAACAAGGAAATGTGTTAGTTCTATAATTATTCCAGTTAATGAGAACTATAAACATGAAGGAGGTAAAGGTAACATCTAGAAATACATTCCTTTTTTCGTCCATACTCATACCAATTGGCTGAGCTATCACTCGTCTGAAAGCAGAACTCTGGGACTTTTTTAAAATGCTCTGTTGTTCATGGAGGCCTTGCCAGAGTCTGATGTATGTAAGTGTGAATGGAGCAGCAAAGTGACTGTTACTGCACTTAATTCTCTGTGGATGCATCCCAAAGGGGGCAGAGAAGGGCTGGAAGTTCAAAGCATGAGGATGTCATTATCTTTTCAAACTCAACAGTGGGGTTTTTTTTATTACAGAGATTTCCCTTCCAATTAAAGAAGAACCATCTCCCATATCTAAAATGAGACCAGTTACAGCCAATATCACTACAATGCCAGTGAACACAGTGATATCTCGTCCACCTCTGCAGATCCAAATGGCCCCTCCTCCTGTGTCCTTAGAACCAACAACCAGTTTGTCTATAAGTCTGGAAAACCAACTTGAAGCCCTCTTGGATGGAACTTTACCATCAGGTAATGAAATTCCTCAACTGACAAGCAGTAATGAGGACAGAGAGTCATTTTCTTTAATTGAAGACCTCCAGAATGATCTGCTTAATCACTCCAGCATTTTAGATCACTCTCATTCACCAATGGAAACATCTGACCCACAGTTTACTACTAATAATTCTTGTCTATCTCTAGACCTTCCCGATACAAATTTGGACAATATGGAATGGCTGGACATTACAATGCCCAGTTCCTCATCTGGACTCACCCCTCTCAGTTCTGCTGCCCCAAGTGTGTTTTCCACTGACTTTCTAGATCCACAAGATCTACAGTTGCACTGGGATTAAGCTATAGCCAATGAGAACATGCAAGTCTCTTTACAGCAGAGATCCATTTTTATACCATTCTGATTGCAGTTAACATTAGTTAAGACAGTAATGTTTGGAAGAACAAATGCTTGAAGTGAATTCCTTACTGATTTTCAAGTTTACAACAGTGAGTCACTTTATGCATCCATCAGTAATGCAGATCAGGGCCCTCTAAAAGCTGTATTTCACAAGCCAAGAAAGGATGATTGTACTTTGTGATTAAAAGTACCCCAGGGTAAATGTATCACAAATATTTAAGAAAGAATTTTTGTCTCTGACTTTGTAATGCTTATACGAGCAACACAACATGACTAAACTTAGACTGAGATGTCAGTTCTCTGGATTGACCAGTGAGCAAATGTCAGGGGAGGGGAGGTATCACTGCACTTCATTGTTCCTGTGGAAAGCCTGAGCCAGGTTCAGAACTAATTGTGAGGGCAAAGGCAAGTGGAAGCACTGGCTGGTTCAGTGAAATTTCATATATCTAGTCTCTTCATTTGTTCAAGTTGTTTTTATATTTTGCTTTTGTGAATTTTAAAACACTTCCCCCATTCTTTTAATCATGAGGGAGGACTTTAACTGCATCCAAAGGGATATTAAGTGTAACTGCAAGAAATCCACTGTAGCTATGCCAGGTAATATTGAGAACACTGAATTTTCTATAGCAATGCTCTGGATTTAATAGCTAGGTTTTAATGTGTATATCAGACAGTTATTTGTACACTCTTTTAACTTTATATAGCTTATTTTTGTGAACAGAGGGGAACACAGTGATCTTCAAACAAGAGATTACTATAACAGAAGTAAATATCCTATTTTACTTGTGTTTGAGGATATTTGTTATATCATTGAATCCAGTATCTCAGCATATTAAAAAAGTTTGAGGAAGTAGAAAAGTTTTATTAATAGTGTTGTACACTACAATCCTGCAAGCATCTATGCAAGAATAGTCATAATGCCCTCAATAAAAGATGTTTGTAGGATGAGATCAAGTTGTAGGGGACAGTGCTGACAGGACAACCATCATTTCTTAATGAATACTTTGTCTATTGAACAGCTTTGTCTGCCACTACATAACATCAGGGAAGCCAATAGAGAGGCTGCTCAGTGTGAATCCTAAACATCAGGATCAGAATATACTGTTTGTGATAAGAAGGCATATTGCATATCTGAAACAGACATATCAAAAATTAAGCTCTTACCTCACAGCACACCACGTGATTTTTTTTTTTAAAAGCCCTTAGTTGTTGTTTTCAGAGTCTATTATGAAAGCAGTTAGAAAAACAAACAAAAATTCAAGTAGAACTAAAATACTTTGACATTCTATGGTTGTCTCTCAGGTAACAGCTGTTAAATGTTGCCATAGATGACGGAGGCTGATAATCAAACACAAAATTGGAATTTCCTATTAGGGAATTCCTAAATTAAGATAAAAGGAAGCATTCCCTGTTTCCTGAAATAGGGAAATATTGTATGTTTTCTAGTCTGTAAACCAGTCTCATTGCATGGTTCTTTCCTCGCTAAGTTTTGTAGGATTGAATGAAAAAATGCCCAGAAGCTTTTGCCTGCTTCTTAGAATAATGACGTGTATCAAAGAAATACTGAAAACAGTAAGTGGCTGTTATCCACTTAGCAACCTTCATCATGTTTTTCAAAAAGAAAAGCACAACACAATCATGTTAACATCAAACATACTTTTGTCAGGAAATGTTATGGAATTAACTGAAAATTTGCATCTCCAGATATAATGCAGTCTGGTTTACTGATACGACAGAATTCCATTGGCTTCAGATAAAATAATGGATTACATCATTGATTCAGGGTTTCAACTGATACCATATGTTTGCATCATATCAGTTATAGCACTTAAAATCATTATGTATCTTCACTGGTTTTACTGGCCAAGAATTATTGTAATATGAAAGTAAGTAAAAGAAAACAGTCATTGGAGATTTTCACTACATACAGTTGAAAGACATAATTCCTTACTCCTTCTTGCTGTGCCTACAATACTTGAGTACAATATTACATGTGGACTGTCTGCCTTAAGCTTTGATGGTATAGGACTTTTCAACAAAAGTGAACACCTAACATTCAACTTTTTGCATTCCTGTTCATCATCCTATCTTGGGAGCTAATACTCTGAGATACAAAGTGCCCTCGGCTGTTATGAGAATAAGAATTAAGGACTCTTGGTCTGATAGGAACAACTCTGAATGAAATTTAGTGTTCTGCAGTACTGTCAGTTTATTATGTGTGATGCAGCAGACATCATACAATACATGTGTGATTAGAATTATCCCTTTTTCACCCTGCCTCCTGAATAAATGAGAGGCAAGTAAATTAATTTTTAGAGCACAAATTAACCTAGAGCAACTGTACTGTCATTTTTTGATGTGCATGTAAATAGAGCTTGAAACTGGCAAAGTCATCTTGCTATAAAATTACCCTTATTGTCAGTGTAGAATATTAATTAACCCATAAGAATCTTTGTGCAGAAATAAACCCAAACAGTCAAGATGTCTTATCAGTATGGTATAGCTTTCTGCTCTGAACGTCTATTTGAAAAAAAAAAAAAAATTAAGGGATCATTTTAGTTTCTGAAGTACAAATATTCTAGTGTAGGAAATGTGTGATTAGTTTTCTGTACATTTCAGAATTGTGTACTAAAACTTATATAAAATGGTTTGCTTTAGACTTTGTTCTGAAATGTGATATGTTTGCCATAGTTGTATATGCCTGTTAATGGCAGAAACAGGTTTTGCTTAGACTTTTGTGTGTGCATGTTTTACATGAAAATTTTTGTAGCACAAATATAGTACATCTTAGAAATTTAATCATGACTGTGCAGTTTGACTGCACAGAACTGAATCTTTCTCATTAAGAGAACAGTTGCAAAGGAATGCACTGGCACTAAATTTGCCATTTAAATGGCTGCAGTATACTAACAGAATGCATCCTATCAAATGTGGTGTTAGTGGGTCCTTCAAAGTAATTAAGAATACCTTTTAATCAGTGTGAAAATCAAAAGTTGGTTGTTTACACATCTAGACAGAGCTCAGACAAGTTTCACAAGGCTGATGTTACTCGAGAGGAGTCACATCTTGTGTTCAGTAGAGAAATGGAATTTGGTACACACTTTTAGTGCCATTCAGCATCAGTTACAGGCAAAATTTTAACATTAGAAATAGTTTAAAAAGCATTCGCATACTCTCGCTGACAATAAAATTAATTTCTGGCAGTTGTTCTCTACAGAAATTTAGTGTAATCCAACAGTGTGAGCTTGCAGACCTGCAGAATTAGAACTTTAAAAAGCTGAGGCCACAGCTTTTAGAAATAATCACTACTTAATACTGACATTTATTTCCCAGGTATTTGTAAATTCACCAACGGGAGTCATGTTCAGAGAAGATGGTGATCCAAAACAGAAGTGGTGATATTAAACTTTTCTGTTACATAATCTCAAACATTCAGATGCCTCAAAAGTGTAGGCACTGTAATCAAAACCCAAGCACAAGCTCCTGAACTATTGTCAAGGCAAAGAAACTGTAATTACAGGATACATTAAACTGGAAGGGCATTATGTTATCAAAATACAGGAAAGCTCACCAATGTATACAATTACTATTTGGATGGCATCTTAAGTGTATTATAAACTTAGAGCAAACGCTATTGAAACTGGAAAAAAAATCTTCCACTTATCTCTAGTAAATGTTCTGTTGAAACTCTTTGTATTTGTGATCTATGAAATCACCTTTCCATGACTTCTAGACCATACCCTAGAAGGTATTTCATGTGAGATCAGTGGAATTGAGTTACATATATTATAGACATGGCCAATAAAGGGCATCCATTAAAACCCGAAATAATCTCAAATAGTCATTTTATACCACTTTGCTAGGAATAAAGTGCAAAAAAGAGACACCTACATTATTCTGTAGTGTCCAATACTGATTATAAAGTTTTTAAGGTAAAAGTGCGTAAATGTATTTGTAGAAATCTAGCCAAAAAACTCATTCTAGCTATGAGAGCAAATTCTCAAAAAAAAAGCAGGGAATGGTTAATAACTATATAATCACACTATTTTTATAAAAATATTCAAAAGACAGCCTAAAGTAAATTATAATAATATAAAGATTTAAATAGGAACCAAAGCATTGCCATTTATATTGCCAAAGGAGGCACTTTGTATTTTAAAACATAGGAAATTAAGTCCCCAAAAGTGTTATCCATACTTTTTTTAAAATTAAGGATGTAGATATTTTCAATGCTGTTTTTGATGTTTAACAGTACAGATTTGATTTTGTTGTTTGAGAAATTTGTAGTAAGTAATAGCACAGGCTTTTTTTCCAGATAAGATTTTCTTCACAATACTGCTTGCAGTAGAAATAATGCTAACCCTAGTATGTGTTTTTCTTCTTATTTTCTTAGTCATAATTATGTCTTAGCATCTCATTTTGTGAAAAGAAGAAGATAAACACCTGTGTCTGGGGCCCTCTTCATTTAAGCACTACTTTACTAAATGCAAGTTATGGCAATCAGGGCGTCAGTTTATGTATTGCCTTTCTAGAAGAAACCATGATGCCTTTGTATTTGCTGTTTGCACCCCTGAAATCAATTCCATATGTTTGAATGCCATATGTTTTGCACATTGTACTGTATATATGTAATGCATACTGTATTTTTATATGTGTACTACATTTATCAAATATTTTGTACATAGTGGCAATATTGTAGCTACTGAGGAAATGTTTGATATTTCAGCATTTTTGCTAAGTGTCTCAAATAAAAAAGGAAAACTGTTCATTTGTCCATGGTTACTACTTAAAAGGGAAAATACTATTCTGACTTCAATGAGTCTGAAACATTTGGCCTATGTTCTAAGTACCTTTCTCACAAAAAGGAGTAAGAATGAACCTGCACTTAGTCAAACTCCAAAAGAATTATCGTTTGTCTTCAGAATCAGAGCCAGAATAGGTAAGAACAGAGACTTCGTGAACCCTCGGAGTTTAGGTTTTTTAGCAGTTTTTTTTAATATAGGGTTATTTACTCATAAAGTGGTCTGGGTTGGAAGGGACCGTAAAGCTCATCTTGTTCCGTGCCATGGGCAAGGACACCTTCCACTATCCTAGGTTGCTCCAAGCCCTGTCCAGCCTGGCCTTGGACACTGCCAAGGGATGGGGCAGACACAGCTTCTCTGGGTGTCTCACTCCAGTATCTCAGCACCCTCACAGTAAAGAACTTCTTCCTAATACCCAACCTACTCTCTTTCAGTTTTAATCCATTCCTCTTTGTCCTCTGACTACAAACCTCTTGTAATGCACTTTAATGCATAACTTTCCCAAATTCTTTCAAGGTTTTCAAGATGTGTTGGGTTGTGAGATTTTGTATTTTCAATTTGCATTCTGCTCAGCATCTAGAACAACTGAATGCATTTCTTCAGGAGGATGAGCTATGAGCTGTTTGCACGAGCTTCTTTTAAGGATGAAGCTGTTATATTTAAATATTTAGTGTTGTACTTCCCCTTGTGAAGGCAGTCCTGTACTAATCGCCCACCCTTTCCTCATTAAATCTGTTCTTCTCTGATGACATCAGAACTTGGCCAAATATTAAAAACCCCATAAAGCAGTAAGTAGTAATTGAGTAAAACTGAACAAATTAATAATTACTAATGAACTCTAAATTTCACAAGATACCTTTTCTCTGTGAATTTTAAAAGTTATTGTAAAAGTTTGTAGACTGAATATGTCACGAAGTTACCTTAGCTATCACACACCAAACACAAATATTGCAAAACAAGTGTAGTACTTTTTGACCCTGTATTTGTGCATTAAAGAAATTACAGCTAGAGTGTAACAGAGATAAAGCACTTGTTTTGCTGCCAGCTGACACTCTCAGGGGGTTTGATTGTTTTACAGTGACAAAGAATATAAACACATAACCTTCCTTCACAAGCTGTCTTCATATTACTATTTGATGTAAACACAAAACAAGGCTTGATAAAACTTGAGATTATGCTGAGTGAACTTTTTCTACAGGCTAAACCTTGATTTTCAATAAAAACTCAGTTTATTCAAACATGTTCTACAAATCACCATCAGCACATTTGTCTTTACTCTGTACCACATTAATGCCATTTGCTCCTGCCTATTGGCTTCTTGTTTATTGTACAGATGTTGCTAGAGGAACATATTTCTTAGAGTATTTGTACTGTCTCAAGTAGGAGATGTTTCTTTGATGGCAAAGAAGTCACACATTTCCCAAGATCTTGAAGTATAGTCTGCAACCTTACCAAGACATTCCTAATGCAAAATCAAAGGGAAAAATTAGAGGTTCTGAGAACCAACAGCCAAGGCTTGGGGTTTTTTCTTTCAAGTGTTTATCTAAGATAAATACTTCCCTTCATGTAAAAAATTGCCTGAAGTTGAGTCTCCAGCCTTCTCTGCAGAAAAAGGACTGCAGGGTCACTCTGCAGAGTTCATGGCCACTCTGCCATTTAATGCATCATTCTTGAACCCCTCTAAGACAAATGCTGTGGGTTAGAAGCTAAAATACTGAACAGAAACATTCTTTCATACAGTCAAGACAAAGTCAAAGCTCAAGTAACTGCAACTGAGGAGCATTCCAGCTCCTCAGCATCCCATAGCAAGTCTTTATAAAACTCAGTATCCCACAGCAAGTCAACTGAGCAATAAAACTCAGGTGAACCAAATCTACATAAATAGGATTGTTCCCCTGTATCTCAGAAGAATGAGGGAATGTGTTGAAAAACCTAGTTTTGCTCATGCAAACAGACACCAAAGCCTCTCCTAAAGCAATACCTCCATCTTATATGTGTGAGGCTAATCAAAGAAAGAAAAAAAAGCAACTGGTGATTATTTCTTCCAACAAAATCCCTGACAGTATCTTTTCAGCAGCAGAGTCCTCTAAGACTTCCCTTTGAAAAGCCATGTTGTGTTTAAAAGAAGCTTGTGTCAGAAGAGAACAGCCCTTAAATGCATGAGGAGGATTCAGCATGGGGGAAAGAGTTTCACACTGAGCTCAAACAAGGGTAAGGGCCAGCATAAAATACACTTCCAAACAAAAGTATCCAGACACCAAAAGGGCAATTACACTTTTTAAAATCAAGTTAACTTTTAATTAAAAAAACTATTGCAATAAATCATCTCACCATTAAACAGCACTTTGTTTAGGCAGAAACAGCTTCTCTGGATACACTAAGGAAGGTAGGCTCAAGAGAGTAGACAAATTTTTTAAACCAAATCAAGTGTTTCCTCTTAATCTGGTTGGAAGATCTTTATGAATTCAAATTGAAGTTTCCATCTCCCCATACAGCTAAGGAAGAACTTGATCAATAGAAGTTAATTTACCAATAAATACTATTCCTAATGCCAAGCAAATGCATTTATTAAAATGTAGTGTATTTGAAGATATAAAACCCACATTCCACCAAAAATTCAAACAGCCCTCACACTCACCACAAAATTACCTCTCAGCTCTCAAGGATCCAAAAACATTAATAAATACAGATGTGAACCACACAGGAACTGTGATGACAAGTTAAAACTGGCAAGTATGGCACATACAAGAACATATTCTGTAATAAGCAAGTAGGACAGAAATGGCATCAATCAAACACGATTGATCAAAACTGAACTCCTTCCTGCTGCCAGCTTGGTAATACTAAGAGTAACTATTTCAGCCAGGGGAGGTAAGTGGCTCTCTCAGGTCACCCCGTTCATAAACATTACAGGTGTGAGAGTTGAAGGAGGCAGCTTCCACCCCTACACACCATCACACTTTGAAATGCTGCAGTGATTACACTGACAAGACAAAAACAGAATACAAAAGTGCTATTCTCACTTCCCAGCTTTCCATAGTCCAGATGAGAGCATGTGTTGAACAAGACTAGCAGATAAATTCCAGCAAGCATTAGGATTGGCCAGACCATCAGTTATGCCCATAGGGAGTGGAAAATCAGGTCACTATCGGGGCAGCTTCTTCCAAGGTAGCAGCCAGCACACCACAGGGGCTCACTATCCAATAAGGTAACTTAAATTAAGCGCTTTTCACTGCAGGTCGAGCTAATTCAAATCATTCTGTTTGTTTAAACACAGGCAGGTATAGAGTTATCACAAACTTACAAATGATAACTTTTAAAGAACTAAAATTTTTTCATACAGTGAAGGCATCAAGCATGACTTTCCATGAGAGTTCAAGGAACATCCCAAAAGGATATATATTTCCCTGCTCACTGCAGGGTGGTTAAACTAGAGGACATTTGAAGGTCTCTTCCAAGCCAAGCTATTTTGGTTGTATATCAACCTTCGATTGCACCTGCATTACAGCACTGCCAAATCAGTAACTCTGATCTCAGCCTTTACAATGGTACCTCTGTTCACGTGCTTTTTCCACCAAGAAACCAAAACCTCACCAAAAAGAATAACTTGGATATCAAGCAACAGTTTATTGGAGAAGTTAAACAAACCTCCACAATGAACATAAAATGAAAACTAAAAGCGTTGTTTTCAGGTTACACTTGTAAAAATCTAGGAGACCCAGTCTAGAAAATATCTAGAAAGGATCTTTTCTGCCTTTTACAACACTGAATTTTTCGAGGGAACAACTACCAGGCAGCAAGTGCGTTTATAGTATTTACCATTTAATTATCCCAACGTTTCACACTTCTGCTTCTCGGAGGAGGAAGGTTTTAGTCCCGCTTTTTTGTCCCTCTCGAAGCCGTTCATGGCCGGTGTGAGGCAGCCCCTCGAGTGCCATCTCCGGGCACCGCACCCTCACAGCCCCGGGACCGAGGCGGGCAGAGCGCCTTGCCATCAGAACGCCTCCAGAGCCGGGTGGGAGGCTCCTGGCAGCTCCAAGATCGGGAGAGACAGGGAGAGAGTGAAAGATGCAGGGATGTCGATGCCGGAGCTCTGGCTGTCCCCGGGGCTCCCTCCCGTTCCGCCCCCTCAGGGCCGCGCGCGCCCGCCAGGCGGCGCCTCAGAGCGCGCGAGGGTGGGCTGTGGGCGGGCACGCGGGCGTGGCGCCAGCAATAGAACAGCTCCGGGGAGCGCCTTTAACGCAGGCGCGGTGGCCAAGTGGTAAGGCGTCGGTCTCGTAAACCGAAGATCACGGGTTCGAACCCCGTCCGTGCCTTGGCGGGTCCGTGCTGGCGGGAGCTTTGTTCCCTTTTTTTTCAGGGGAAAGACGCGGCCGCAACCGGGAGCTGCCCGGTATCGGGTACGGCTGTTCCGCGGAGCTCCGGCGGCTGCAGCGCACCTGCAGCTCCGCCCGAGCAAGCCCCCAAGGGGCGGCAGCGGCTCCTCCGGCCCCGGCGCAGGGTTCTGTCAGGGCACCGCTGCCTGCCCCCGGGGATTCCTGCCCTCCGGCATGCCGCAGCAGCTGCGCGAACACCTTCCTGACCTCCCCAGGTACAGAAACGTTTTGCTTCGTTTTTTCTTGGAGCTTAATCCTGTTTTCAAGAAACCCTCATCTCAGCCTTAAGAAACAAAAAATAGTTTGTAATGTGAAAGGCCAAGGTGACTGCTGAGGTCGAGTGGAAGTCGTGTCACACGCTTTTTCTACACAGCACCCTTGAGGCAAGTGTTGGTGCCCACCTTAACGTGGAGCCATTCCTGGGAGGAGCAAGGGGTCCCTCTGCAAGGTATTGTTTGAAGAGATCCTCCAGCTCCTTCAAACTCTTGTCTGAAGAGAGCCTTCTACAGAGGCTGCAGCTATCAAGATCATCCTGTAATTCCCCCTTCCCTTTCATTGCTTCACCTCCACCCTGCCGCCATGGAATTAAGTATTTATTAATTTGGTTCTATTTCTGATTAGCAAACCATGAGGTTTCTTCATCTGTAACACTAACCACTTAGAAGGATTATTTGCAATCTGATTAGTGTGTACTTCACATTTTCTATTTTTTAATAGAAAAAAAAATCTCCCTGTGCCACTGAAAATGGGTAAGGAAAGGGTGCAGTGGTTATGCTCACAGGAGCCGAGCAGCGCTCTCCTTCTCCAGGTGGAACAAACCCTGGGTGCTTTGGACACAGCTGATCCAGAAGGTCCAACTCGGTGACACTGATGGGACCAAACACCAAACCTACACACACAGTTAAGGTTAACAGCACTTAAACCCATCCTAACAGTGTAAATAGGAACAGAATTACTAATTGAAGGAAATCTTTATTAATTCATGTTTGATATTTACTTACCACTTGAAATTTTACTGACCACTGTGTCCATAAAATCAATTTTGTTCTCTTCCTGACACATCTTCCTCTCATATTGTACACCACTGTTGTCAGGAATATAAACAGTACGTTTGTTGTATGAACAGAAATGAATGTCCTTAACTATTTACACTGGATTTTGTAAATATTCTTAGATATTTTTACTTACGAATACAAACGACAATGAGGGACACCCATGTCCCTGAAACAACTTTCATGATAGAGTTGTAAAAACTAAATGCAAAAATCAAACTCAAGGATTAAAACACATATCTGATAAATACTGCTTTCTGTTTACTACAGCCTCAGGGATAAGACTCCCAGAGAGGGCGGAGATGAGCCACCTTGCCACGGATGAGTAAAGCTTTCATAAATTCTTGCTTGTTTTTAGAAATAGTATATTTATAGGACAAAGCCAGGTATGCCCAAGTGCTACTTGTCTCACCCTCTTAACAATGGTTTGAGGCCTGTGAGTTTGTATTAGATGACACAGAAATCAGATAACACAGAGCCTGTTCTTCCACGGTTTGCAGACAGAACTTATATTTTGTTGAATAACATTGCTAAACTACATGATAACAATGTTGCTAAGTAACATTTTAAGACATGTCTTGTGGTTATTTACTTGAAATTAATTTTCTAATTAGAAAACTATCTGTGCACTCACAGCCTAGGAGAAACTTGTGAGGCCCAGAAACAGTAATTCCAGCAGCAGTTAAGAAGTAGAAATAATTAACGTATCACACATGTCTACTGCCACAATGGATTCATTTACCTGATGTTAAACCTTATTTGAAAGTGTTGCTCTATTTACCTTCAGCTTTCTTCTTTCTAGACAACACAATGGCCAGTTTTTAAAATCTCTCTCCTTTTAGGCTAGGTTTTCTACACCTCTAATCATCCTTGCTACACTCCCCCCAGTCCTCTCCAGATGCTATATATTCTTCTTGAACTGAGCAGCCAGAGAGGCTTAGCAGGGCATTTCTGCTCAGCAGGGCTCACAGGGACCCTGGCAGAGGCCAAGTGGGAATGTTCATCACACACCCCAGCAAAGGCCAGACTGCCATCGCCATCATGCCCTGAGAGGCTGCCCAGCTGCCATGGCACCACACCACATGGGTCACCACACCGACTGGCACACATGGCCCTGTCCCCAGACCAGACAGTGGGATGTGAAATTTAAACCCCAAACTCCCTCTGTCGCTTGGCAGCACTGCACCCCCCTGCAGTCCAGGAACCCTGAGGGTGTCTGCAGCCCCCTGTGGCACCCACATACTGGGCACAGAGGGTGAGCCAGCAGCTGGGGGCCAGGGAATCCCAGGGCAGGATCTGTACTACAGTCATGTGAAAGGAGTCCTCTCCATAATCCAGTATCTATCTCTGCATAATTAGAAAAAAAAAATCCCTTCCATTGTGCAGTGTTATCAGTGAATGCAGAAGGTTAATTTAGTTTCCTTTTTTTTTTTTTCTTTTTTTTTGCTATAGCAGCCTCTTGCTGCCTTTTTAATTGAATTTTACTTGTGACAACCAGTGTGACCAACAGAGGACAGCACATCCATTTCTTTTAATGATTAAAAGATGCTGAGCTTGAAGCTGACATTCACTTTTTCACTCAGGAAATGAGAGTGACAGGCAGAGTGGAGCACTGTGCCATAAGTAAGCCAGCCAGATTAATAAGGCCTTTTTGCAATTAACTAGAGCTGTTTTGAATTCCAGGAGATTACTTAAAGTAAATCTACTTCTAACCAGGCATTATTGCTAACAAAACACTGTGGGTGCACGTCGGTGAAACCTGGGTCTGTATTTTGATGCAATTGTTTACTGAGCAATAATAGTTAAAACACGCTTAGGAGACAAAGTATACTCAGAAGTATCAGGTGAATTCTGGTAATTCACCTTCAAAACTGCAGACAGACAAGGCATCTGAAAGCAAATTTTGATTAAATGTGAATGTTCATAAAACACTAAAGTGAAGCCAACTCCAGTGTTTCTATTGCATTTTATTTGGGGGCAGAGAAGACTCTGCAAATCATAATGAAATTTAAAGAACAAACCCAAGGATTTCATATGGCTGAGGCAAATTCGAATTTCATTAAAGAAATCCAATTAACCTGCAAGAGTTGCATGTCTAATATCTTTCCCCAAAGCTTGCTTTGTGGGTTTTATTTGCTATTCCTGGATAAATCATGATTTATTACAAATGCACTGACATCTTTATATAATTAACACCATGTAATAACATCTTCATTCGTCTCTGCTTTGCAAACATTCAATTCTGCTTCCTATGAAAAGTATAAAATAGTGTTTTTAAAGATGATATGAGTCAGGATGGATTGGGTGTTAGACACTGGCACAAAGCAAACACAGACTTAGGAGACACGAGGAATAATGTGGCTCCTTACAGCGTGCCAATTTGCATTTGTCAGCCAGGGCGTGATCCTGTGAATTGCTGAACTGAATTGAGAGCCCAAGGTACCATTAAGTCCATGAGGACTGACGGTGCTCAGGAGTACTCTTGTGTTGAAGCCCTTAAATAAAAGCCAACTTGCAAATTCTGATTCATGCGAGTAACAATATTGCACACATCTACAGTGGGGACATGAATTATTCACATCAGTGTAGCATGAAAGATGCAAACGGCAAAGCCTGTTAAAAATAACACACAAACAGTTAGTGTTTCTGTGATATGTAGGAGGGTTATTATTTGGCCCATTTTTCACTCATATGCATATTATTTTTATTTGCTGTGTGCATAGGTCTGATATGAGGATGTGCAGAAAATAAATACAGGAAATAGACATCTAATAAACATTAGTAGAAAATGAGGAAAGAAGGTTTCTGATTAGCATTCTTCCCATATGAAACTACTAGATTGTATCGGAGAAATGTGAGTTAAATGTTTTACTGTGCTTTTTTTTTAAACCGTTATCTGATCAGAGAAGCATGAAAAGCACTTTATTGCCTTTTTTTTTTTTTTTTTTCATTCCTGTGCTAGGAGCCCTCTGCAGGAAGTGAAGCTGAATTTCACAAATCTTCCCTTTCTGACGTCTCCCGAATTTCTAGGAATACCCCTTCCCTGTTACTATATTTGGTGGTAGTTTCTAGGAAAAAAAATAATTTTCGGACGGTCTTGGACTCACCACACCTCCTGTGAGAGGACTGTGCGCCCCGAGTCTCCTGGCACGGCCCCCGCGGAGTTGAGGAGCTCACGGCTCGGGCTCACAACTCCCGGCGCAGACCGCACGTCTTTGTAGCACTGTTGGAGGAATGAGCATGGAGAAGGAGTGGGAAGGGGAGAGGTGTCTTTGTGGCAACAATGTGTGAATCTTCTCTAGTTTTTTTTCTGGGGACTGCTATTTTTTTTTTTTTTAATTTTTTTTTTCTCCCTGCACTTTCTTTCCCCCTTTTTTTCAAGGAAGAGGATCTTTATGAAAGAAAAAAACCCTTTGGATTTTTCCCCCCTCTCAGCTTCTCCCTCTCCCCCTCCCCTTGATGTGGCCTCTCGTTTAGCTTGTGGCGTGACCGTGATGAAGAAATGTTTCAGGGCGCCTGGCAGGGTGATCTTTTTATGTAATGAGTCAGGATTTTGCCAACGGAAGGAGCCGGCTGGGAGCGAGGAGCGGAGGGCTGTCTCCTTTCAACAACGGGGACCTGCCCGGCTGGCGGCTCGCCGTGCTCGGGGATCCCCCGCTCGCTGATGCAAGTTCCCATGCCCGGTTAGCGGAGTTTCACCGCCGCGGGCCACGGACAAAGCGTGAGTGCGCTCCTGCCCTCCGCGCCCCGCTGAGCGCCGCCGCCCCCGGGGAGCAGCGCGGCCCCCGTGCGGTCCCCGCGAGGCACGACGAGGTGCGGCTGCGCCCCGCCTACCCCCGTCCGCGGGCGCCGCGCCCTGCGCAGACACAGTGCGGCTAGGCGGGAGGGCGGGCACCGCGGAGGGAGGCGCGGCCGAGGCAGCGCGGCGGCGGAAAGGGCCCCGGCAGCGGCGGAGCGCCGCGGGGCCGCGCATCGCTGGGGGCGCGGTCGTGAGGGCCCGCGCCACCTGACGGCAGGCCGCCAGGAGAGGGGCACGGGCCAAACGGCGGTGAAGGCTGAAGGCGACGATCGCGCGTGCGGCACCATCGGCAGCTGACAGTGTCCGCTCCACACGGGCTCCGGCCGCCGGTTGCCAGTCGCTGCATCCGCTGGCTTCTGCGGCGAATTTCTCCAGATAATAATTACAAATGCGCGTGCGGAGTTGGAGGGTGGCGATACACGCCGTCTGATCAGCTAGTGGAAAGCATAGCCAGAAAAACTTATCCTAAAATCGTCGACCCATAAATAAGTCAGTTAAAATGTATTGTCGTAGAAAGAAAAGGGGGGGGAAAATTTTTTTATTTAAAACCATTATACTTGCAGAATGCCATGAACTTCTTTCGTTTTCCTTTCAGGAGTGTATTGGTAATTATTTGAAGGAGTTAGCTAGGACAGATTATTCGCTACGCATTTTGATTTCAAAAGCAGACAGAATGTAGTTGTGTCTTTCAGGACAGTAATGAACTTCTTTTAAGTAACTGACAGCATTTAACCTACTTCAGCATCAAAGTTTAATATAATGCTTTAAGCATTTTTAAAAGATTGTTTAGAAAGCTCTGTTGGCATTAAAAAACGTGAAGATTCGAGAATATCTGTCCCTTTTGTCCATGAATTTCTACTTTTTTCTATCATCTTTGAAGCTCTTACGAAAAACATATTGAGCATAGTAGTAAGATGTATGAGAGTGAATACGTGAGACTATTATTTTAGCAGGAAGAGATCTGTTTCAGGTAAAGTGAAAATAATTTCTAGTTAATTGTAAAAAATAACAATTTAGAGTAATGACGAATTTCTCTATTATGTGTCAACTGTAATAGTGAACTACAGTGAACAAAACAGATAAATACTAACTTGTACATACTTTGAGGAAGAAATCTTCATCGATATTTGGGTGTGGGTGTAATAACTGTTGTTCTGGTCATTTATGGGACTTAGAAAAGGTAATTCTTACCTGCTTGATAAATAAACATAAAATTTAGAAATCTATAGGCCATCTGGTTAGCCAATGTCTGCTGTCCAGAACGTGGAAGGAGGGTGCTTGCCAACGGCTATAATGTCTCTTTGATTCGTCTGAAAATATCCACTCTAGAAGCAAAGACTAATTGATTGGCAAATCTTCACAACAAAGTACTTAACTTACAAATTGAATCGTTGGAAGGCTGGGTTCCAGAGAGGTCGGGGTTTTTGGGGGCAAGGAAGCTTATGTTTTACAATGGCCCACAAGTCCCGCTCTGGTGGTCACTTTGTTCTGCAAGAGAAAACAGACATTATGGCTCTTACACCTGGGGGACAGTAAACTTCGTGTAGTAACATACTGCTGCACTTAGTAGGTGCTATTACACACTTTAAAAGTAAACATTGTTCTAACTTAATTTTGTCTTCAGCAATAAAAAAGTGTGATAGAAAATACAGTAATCTGAAGTCAAAATAAATGTTTTTAACTGTTGGTGCGTGTTTCTCTTAAAAGCCCGCAAAAGCTGAAGAAAAAAGTCACCTTTCAAAGGGTGGTCTTCAGTACACGGTGAATGGCGGAGAAAAGAGGACCTAGAAAAGAGAGCAAGTTTAAACCTTGAAAAAACTGTTTAAAACCTGGTAGCATTGTATTGTCAATCCCGGCACCTCATTTTTTTTTTGCTCACAAAAGTTATTTTTTTTCACAGTTGTATGTGTTCTGAATGAGCTGTCCTTTGGTATCTGTGTGTTCTGTGTATGGTCTTATGTCTATGACTCAATTTTAAAGACTGCTAATGTTGTATTGGTAAAAAGTTGTGGATTTGGTGAATACATATTGTGAGTAAGGGCGGGCCAGTGTAAAACCGAGCTTGGTAGACCGGTTCATAAGGTCTAATATACATTGGTTATCAATATCTAAAGAATGGAAAGGATTACTTTTTAATTAAAAGGTACTGCTATGCTTCCTCAGGGATTATAGGAAGTGTTGAAAATGTGGTAGATGCACTGACTTTTCATGTGCTAAATATAATAAACAGATATTTACCACTGATAGAACACCCGATGGTACAGATGGTCTTTATACATGTTTTACATATACACATATGTCAAACAACAACATGCAGGACAGCCTCTCAGTTGGTGTAAACATCTCTGTAATACTTTGGACAGTTAATGCCAGCTAATCACCATGCCTTATTAAGCTACACATTAAAACCATCAGACATTCACATGTGGTCGCATTGTCTTGCGTCAGGTTAATTTAAGTGTTACCTCACAGACGGAATCATTTGAGTATTGCAAAAAAAGGCCTCGAAATTCAGCTGAAGTGAGACAGTTGACATACTGTCAAAGAGCAAAGTTGTTGGGCATGTGATTTTATCATATCAAACTATATGCAGGTCTGTAATTATGCAAATGAATATCAGGATGAAATATCAAGATTTTCTATAGAATTCTCCATTTTTACAATTTTAATAGCAATTAATTGAACACAACGAATCGTAGTAGGTGTATCCAACCCTCAGTGCACACAAAATTCGTCACTGTCTTAAGAAGAAATTTATTTGGAGGAGCTTGGTCAGGAACTTGTAGTGCTAATATGCTTTTTTTTCGCTATATTTTCCATGAAAATAATAATACGGTTCA
>CM031870.1:9074409-9245082 GCA_018697195.1 Certhia americana
CCCTTCCGCGGGCCGCCGCGCCCTGCGCCGACAACCGGCGGCGCGGCGCGGGCGGCCCCGGGGGGGGCGGCGGGCGGCGCGGCCGAGGCGCGCGGCGGCGGGAAATGCCCCCGCCAGCGGCGGCGCGCCGCGGGGCCGCGCATCGCTGGGTGCGCGGCTCCGTGCGCGGCCCCGCGCCCACCTGCCGCAGGCCGCCAGGAGAGGGGCCGGGCCCACGGCGGGGAAGGCGCCGATCGCCGCCGTGCCGGCACCCTCGGCAGCTACAGGTGTCCGCTCCCCACGGGCTCCGGCCGCCGGTGCCGTCCCGCTGCCTCCGCCTGGCTTCTGCGGCGACTTTCTCCAGATAATAATTACAAATGCGCGTGCGGAGGGCTGGCGATACACGCCGTCTGATCTGCTAGTGGGAAAGCATAGCCAGAAAAATCTCCTAAATCGTCGCACCCATAAATAAGTCAGTTAAAATGTATTGTCTGTAGAAAGAGGAATTATTTAAACATTTCTACTTGGCCAGAATTGCCATGAACTTCTCTTCGTTTTCCTTTCAGGGTGTATTTGGTAATTATGAAGGAGTTCAGCTAGGACAGCATTCTTCGGCTCCGCATTTTGATTTTCAAAAAGCAGAATGAATGTAGTTGTGTCTTTTCAAGGACAGTAATTAATTTCTTTTAAAGTAACTGACAGCATTAACCTACTTCAGCCATCAAAGTTTAAATTATAATGCTTTTAAGCATTTTAAAGATTTTGTTTAGAAGCTCTGTTGGCATTAAAAAGTGAAGATTTAGAATATATGTTCCTTTTGTCCATGAATTTCTACTTTTTTCTCTCATCTTTGAAAGCTCTTACGAAACATATTGAGCATAGTAAGATAATGATGTAGAGCTGAATACTTGAGACTATTATTTTTAGCAGGAAGAGATCTGTTTTCAGGTAAAGTGAAAATAATTTCTAGTTTATTGTAAAAATAACAAATTTAGAGTAATGACAGACATTTCTCTATTATGTGTCAACTGTAATCTGAAATACAGTGAAACAGATAAATAATAACTTGTTACATACTTTGAGAAGAAATCTTCATCGATATTTTGGGTGCTGGGTGTAATAACTGTTGTTCTGTGTCATTTCATGGACTTAGAAAAGGTACTTCTTACCTGCTTGATAAATAAATCATAAAATTTTAATAAAATCTACTAGGATCTGTTAGCAATGTCTGCTGTCCAGAAAGTGAAGGAGGGTGTATTGCAACTGGGCTATAATGTTCTCTTTTGATTAGTCTGAAAATTATCCACTCTAGAAGCAAAGACTAATTGATTTGGCATATCTTAACAAAGATACTTAACTTACAAATTGAATCGTGGAAGGCTGTGGTTCCAGAGTCGGGGTTTTGGGGGCAAGATGAGCTTATGTTTTATCCAACTGGCCCACAAAGTCCCGCTTTTGGTGGTCACTTTGTTCTGCAAAAGAAAACAGCACATTATGGCTCTTACACTGGACAGTAAACTTAGTAGTAAACTACTGCTGCACTTAGTAGAGTGCTATTACACACTTTAAAAAAGTAAACATGTTCTAACTTTAATTTTGTCTTCAGCAATAAAAAGTGGATAGAAAATACAGTAATTCTGAAGTTAAACATAAATGTTTTCTAACTGTTGGTGGTGTTTTTCTCTTAAAAAGCCAGCAAAAGCTGAAGAAAAAGTCACCTTTCAAAGGGTGGTCATGCAGTACAGGTGAATTGGGAGAAAAGATGGTACCTAGAAAAGAGAGGCAGTTTAAACCTTGAAAAAATGTTTTAAACACTGGTAGCATTTGTATTGTCAATCCCGGCCTCATTTTTTTTTTGCTCACAAAGTATTCAGTTGTAATGTGTCTCCTGAATGAGCTGTTCCTTTGTGTCTCTGTGTGTCTACATGTGTATGGTCTTTATCTATGACTCAATTTAAAGACTGCTAATGTTTGTATTGGTAAAAGTTGTGGAATACATTATTGTGAGTAAGGCAGTGTAAACCTGAGCTTGGTAGACCTGTTTAAGTTCATTACTATTTACATTTTGGTATCAATATCCTAAAGAATGGAAGCATTATTTTTACTTAAAAGTTACATAGCTATGCTTTCCTCATGGGATTATAGAAAGTGTTGAAAATGCTGGTAGATGCACTGAACTTTCTCATGGTTCTAAATATAATACACAGATATTTAACACTGAATGAACACATGATACTCACAGAATGGTTTTTTATACAATGTTTTACATATACACCATATTCACACAACATACATGCAGGAACAGCCTCTCAGTTGGTGTAAACGTATCTGTAATTATTTTGACATTTAATGCCAGCTAATCACCTGCTTAAGCTATACATAAACATCCAGACATTCACATTGTGGTCACATTGTCTTTGCAGTCAGGTTAATTTTAAGTGTTTACCTACACAGACTGAATCAATTTGAGTATTTCAAAAAGGCCTGGAAATTCAGCTGAAGTGAGACAGTGACATACTGTCAAAGCAAAGTTGTTGGCATGTGATTTATCATATAACTATACATTTACGCAAATGAATATCAGGATGAAATATCAAGATTTTTCTATAGAATTCTCACATTTTACATTTTATAGCAATATAATTGTAACTCAACTGAAGTAGGATGTATCCAAACCTCAGTGCAACAAATTCCTCACTTGTTTAAGACTGAAATTTCATTTGGAGGAGCTTAGGTCAGAACTGTAGTGCTAATATGCTTTTTAGCTACTATTTTCCATGAAATAATACTGTTCAGAAGCAGCATTTATGAAAGGTTAAATTTTCATAAGCCAATTCAGTTAAAAATTTAACCGTAATTTTTTAAAGTTTTTGAAATATACTAGAGTATATTGGTATTTACTTTGTGACTACATTCCAGACCTGTCCAATCTTCCTAGCTGTCAGATTTGGATTTAATTCCTGCCATCTCTGTTCTAGTATTCTGAGAATGTAAGAGCAGAGAATCAGAGATAAGAAAGTAGATCAGTGTGGGACCTTGCTTTAAGAGAGAAACACATATCCAAACAGCAGCAAAGATCAGCTCTGCTCTGCTGAAATGCCACAGTTGCTTGTTACCAGCTGTTACTTTAAAGCTCTTAAATTAAAATGTAATTTTGTACAGCTACTTCCAGTAAGATGTGCTTTATGTATCACACTTTGTTAATCAGCTATTTTTAGATTATTTTTTAAAAGAGATTCTATATGGCTCTCTACTGACAAGATATCAAATTTGCTTGCATTCCTTCTAGCACCAATAATTTAGCTATAGAATTAATACACTATTTAAATTATTAATATAATTAATGATTAAATGATTAATAAGCAGTGTTAAAGAACACAGTTATGCTTCTGTAGGCCTTCCTCATAGAATATTTTTATTCACATTTTTTTCCCATCAATAAGGTTACAGAAAGAGCTCCTGTTTGTCTCTGGTGTGCAGTAGAACAGACAATTTTCTGCTGCTATAGATATCATGCATTTATTTTAAACTTTAAATGTATGTTCATTTTGTATGTGTTACTTAAATTAATGATGAGTAGACAAAACAATGATAGATATCCTAAACATCTGTGTTATAAAAATTTGATCTCTTTCCCTCACGCTGGTTTTCCCAGCAGGTTTGCATGCAGCTTGGGGTGCTGACCTCAGAGCTGAGGCTCCTGAAGTGCACTATGTATTCAGAGCATTAATAATTAAATACCTGGAATCAGTCTCTCTTGCTATTTGATATGAAAAAAAAAAGAAATTTACAGAAGATGAAAAGTAGATGGTATGTTTCTAATAAAAAATATTTTTTCTTTAGATCAAAAAATGCCATTATTATAGAAAAAAAATTTATAAATATCAACCCCAATTATTGATTGCATTTATAATCGATAAAATTGAAAGTCTTACTAGCTATCTTTCTATTTGAAATAAATTTTAAACTACATTTTTAGAATTACTTTTCTGCATTTTTAAGCAAAAAAGCCC
This sequence comes from Certhia americana, assembly GCA_018697195.1. Lineage (NCBI taxonomy): Eukaryota > Metazoa > Chordata > Aves > Passeriformes > Certhiidae > Certhia > Certhia americana. The sequence goes on from CM031870.1 coordinate 9,078,402, forward strand.
AACGAAACAAAACAACAGGAAAAAAAAAAGCCTTTAAAAAAACAGCTTACAAACACACTAAACCAGCAGAGGATTACCAAATGGCCTAATCTGTTTACTTTTGAAATTGTATTGAAAGCAGTGAAAAGATCAGGATCTCCACCAGAATCCTGCAGCATGATTTGGAGATCAGTCTGGGGCCTGCATTTTCTGAAGCAAGGCCTCAACCTTTGACACCTCCTGACTCCATGTTGCAACAGAAAAGTTTTGTGACTCCCCTCTGATTCAGCCACAGAAAAAGAGAGAAAGAGGTAACCACCCCAAGTTTGGAAACTCATGACCTGGAACAACAAAAACTTTTGCCTTACTAAAGGCTACAGAATCAGTTGTCCTTTCCTGGGAAGCTATCCAGAGATTTTCCAGGGCAAGAACACAGACACCAGAGGTCTGATTTTTAAACTGTGCACTGTTCTTTGCTCCTTGTTGCAGCATCACACATCAGCACTGCTTCCCTGAGGAAAACCTCATGCCACAAAGAAAGTCTATTCAAACACAAGCCAATATGTTCAGGCATATTTTCTAAAGACATCACTCAAAAGATCATTTTATCCACCTTGGAAATTGTATTCAGAAGCATATCAGGCAAAAATGAAACAAAGAAGTGGATTTTTTTAAACGAGTTTAAAAGATTAGGGGAAAAACACTGCTATCAACTGGAAGCTGCAGCTGTAGTGGAAGATGTGTTAGAAAAGTGGTTCAGACCATGTGACTTGAGACTACGAAGCTTCTGGTGAAAATAATAAATTTAAGGCTTCACTTGCCCAGTTCACAGTGCACATCAGTTAATAACTACACTAATCCCTTGCTGCAATGCCATATGCTATTCTCAATCAAACAGTGCAAACACATAGGGAATTTGGTAAAGGTATAAACATGGAAAAAAACAAAGAATCAGGGGGTTTTGCCTGTTTTCAAAATGCCCGAATAGTTTCTGTTAACAAGTTTTGGGGGCAAGGGCAATAATTCTGTATTCAAGTATGAATGGATAGGCTTTATTCAGCTTGGGAATTTTTTTCAGACCTTTCTTACAACACCTACAGAGTAAATAAAGTTGACACCAACAGAAACAAAGCCCCACACATTACTGAGGCAATTTGCTTTGTGAGGTAGCTGACTGATGGAACTACACGTAAGCATGTGGTTGCAGAAGGTTGCCCCTGACTCCTTGTTGGAAATAAGGCTCTTTAATGAATAAGGCTCTTTTTTAAATATTGGAATAATAATTCTCTACAGACAGCCTCCAGAGTTTTGGGGTTTTTTTTCGTTTTCTGTTTGGAGCATACCTACTCCTAGCTGAGCTCAAAAGAAGTCTTAAAATTTTGATTCCTATCTGATTTCCCAGTATGCTGAATACTTACATTCTTGATATATATTAAAAACTTTTAAACAAGATGATTTTGATATTTTCAATTAATACTAATACACTAATTAATTACTAATAACTAATATAATAATATATACTCAATATATTAATTAATTACTACTACTACTCAGTTATACTAATACAGTTAATTTTAATTTAGCTGTTAATAGGGGAGACTACAATTCAACAGCATAAAGTAGTATTGATGCATTTTTGCTATTTGAAGTATCTCAGCTTCAATCAGACAGTCCTAATCCTTTTACAGCAATCATGATCTTCCTATATGAACCAATATAAAATAGTATCTAGACACTAATTTTTTAAGTAAAGTAATTTGTAGGTCAGGACAAGAATTAAAACAGAACACACATGTACACACACACCCAAAAAATTAAAATGTGTTCTGTCATCTACAACAAGACATATATAAAGGGTTGTAGGACAAGGTGAGAAAAATAATTTCAGGATGTTTCAGGACTGGCCCACATGAATCAGGAAAAATAAGTGAATGCAGTAATTGTACTGAAAGAGCATTTCTGGTTGTTACACATTGCTGCTGTTAAAAATTTCTAGTTTATGGTCAGCAAAATCTTGATTTTTGTTTTGATGCTACTATGTTTGTATTAAAGCTTCCTTTTGTAATCAAAGGCCTATTTCAAATCACACAAAGCACACACACCTCTGTCCATAGGTGCTGCTGTAAGTCAGAAGTATCTCCACTGAATTAACTGGATCTACATCCATACAAATGCAAGTGAGATCATGTTAACATTTCTTGAACCTGAGAAAAGAATTTAGTTAAGTTTTCATATTTTAACATAGTTCAAATGTGCTACCTGTTTTACTAAGGATATTTATAAATATGGATAATTTAGCCTACTAAATTAAGATTCCACTTTGTATTTTCACTCTGACTGGTCCTTCTGTATGTGTAGAAAACTGTCCAGACAATTCATTGGAAAATATTTTAAAATTCTTTAAAATGAAAGATGCTCTATAATTCTATTGTGTTATAATTTTCTTCTATAAATAAATGTTTACTCTGTCACTGAAATATCCTTAAAAATGACAAATGCAGGTCAACAGTCAATGATGATTATCCTGGGGTTTTGTTTTGTTGGTTTGTTGGTTGTTTTTTTTTTCTTTTGGAGAGCTGAAAGAAGAAAAATTGTTCTGTATTGTCTGGGCTTCATGCAAAATATATTTCGCTTCCCAATAATTGTATTTCTAAGGCAGCTGCCTCAAAATTCACTTTATTGCATGGACATCCAGAGCTAATGAATTAGAGGATCCTTGAAAAACTGCAGTTTTCCTATCCAGTGGACTAACAGAAGATGATGAAATCCTGAGGTATTGTTGGAAAGTTGATCTAACTTAAGAATCTTTTCTTTATAGTTTCATTCTTCATGTTCTACAGCATTCACCACTTCCTGCATGGCTTTTAACCGCAGGGAAAATGAGGGACTTTTGGGGGCAGATGTGTTTCCATTACACTATCATAATGCCCCTAAAAATCCTTATTGCTCTTGCAGTATTCTTCCATATTGCTGGGCCTGGTGAGAACTACTTGAAGACCTAGCTTATAAATACAGCTTTTCTCATAAAACACTTAGAAAACACCACTGAGTTTTATTCTGCTTGTCTTATATTATTTTTAGTTGTGTTTACTGTTGCTTAAAATATAAATGGCAAGATATGCAACCACCTGTTGGTAAATAAATGTCATAAGTCATAAATCCAAGGGACATGCTGATAACTACATGGGATTATGGAGAGGGATCTGTTTTGGCTTTCGAGTGAGAGCTTCACTTTTTTGGTACAACTAACTTGGTTTTTCATAAGAATTTAGCATTTATGTCTCTGAAAATATGACAGATGTTTTGCAAGCTAACTTGAATGACTGCTGTAAGTGAGCCTTGCTTAGAATATTTAGTGCTTTTGGAAACACACTTCAGACCATTTATAAAATGCATAGATCTGTCCAGTACATTTATTTAAATTAAATGCAGCAAAATATTCAAATCATGTTTTTATACAGTCTCAAAATAAAATTATGATTAAACCTGATGAAGAAATTGTGGGTTGTCATGTATTCTATGTTCACTCAATTCAAAAGGTCTTTGTGTGGCCATACCTCTTGCTGAGGCCTCTGTGGAAGAGGAATTGGGAATTCATTCATTGGGAATGCAGTCATGCCCCATGGCTTCTCCCATGAACAGAGAGATGGCCAGGGATCTCCCAGGCACAGTTTCTTCCTGCTGTGTGGTAGGTTTCCCTGGAGCCTGCAGTCTTCCAGTTCTGGAAGGAGAAGGCAGAACATACACATGCAAACAGTTTGTTGTTGTCGTGGTCTTGCAGAGCAGCATATCATCAGTTTGACATGTGCAGTGCTGGTAACATTTATTTCAGTAGCTGAGTGTGGGCACACACAGCAATGTCACTGCTTTGTGTTGAATGTACTCTTGACTTCACTGTCTCGCTTAACAGAAATTATAGATGGTGTTGCATGGTCCCTCTCACAGTGTCTGCTAATATCTTTAAATGCCCTTCAAAATATTTGGTGGCATAGGAAAGAAACTAACTGGGTGGATTCACCAGACCACTTTTAATATAGAGTTTTATATCCAGGGAGACGCTCTTCTTCATTCTTCTGTAGGAATGTGTCTCATTTTTCATGCAGCAAAATCTTACAGTCATAGGTCAAGTCATGTCCTACAGGTCACAAAGCAGGCTTGCTAATATGACTGAGGTTCAGAACTTTTGCTGCCCAGAGAAATACAACAGTAACAAGAAAATTCCTTTCTAGAAGGATGGAATGAGCAGTGTTGAACAATTTTGTATTCACAAGTCAAAACACTCTGGAATATGTTCTTCAACATAAAACACTGCAAGATGCAACAGCATTTCAGATTAAATGATAGAGAATAGAAAACACAGTTGTTACATTAATTTGAAATGTTCATATCAATATTTCAGTGTTTCTGTTTGGACTACTGATGACAAGATGATCGCTAATACGTTCTGACGTAAATGGAAGGTATAACACAGACTGGCTTGAGGCTTATCCAGCCTTTATAATTACATTTACTTACAAAGTATGAAACTAATTGAACTATTAATATTAGCCATGGAGGGTTTCTGCATTTTTTTATTCTAAACATGCCAAGGTCTGTATGTTCAGCATTCTTTTTAGTTCCAAGTGACACTCCTAGGTAAAGTCTCTACATCTAATTGAGAATGTTTTAAAAATAAAGCACACAACAGCAAATATTCTGTGGAGCTCTGCAGTATTAAGGACCAGTGAAGGGAGCACTCTGTGAATTTGTATCACCTTTATCCAGAAGACTTAATATGAACAGTGTGGAGATTTTTGTAAAAGCCTTTTGGAGACTATGCTAGTCATAATCCTATGTAAAGAATACTGTAATAGATTTGAGCATTAAAAGTGATCTAGTTTTCTATTTTTCCTAATTTACCATCTTATCTTACATGTAATTTTTCAAGGTTGTCCGAATTACTTTTTTCCTAGCATATGCAATCATTCATATAATTTCTTGCATGAATAACTTCTTGATTGAACAGCTGATTCTTGCATATATACCTATTTATATACATACAGGTAGTATCAAAAGTTAGATTCATTCTGAATGTGTGCTCTGTAAATATGTAAAAATATATTTATCACATGACACTACTTTCAAGAAAAATATATGCTTAGACCAAGCAATTCCGAGATTAAATTCAAGGAACAGGATCAAAACAAGTAACATGATATTCCAGTTCCTTTTACATCTAATAGGAATTACGTGGCATATAACTGTCATTTTGTTTTACACATTTTTATCACTGAAGAATAAGCATTAGAAAATGAGAGCCAAGCACATGGTTTGAGATGTCTACTTAAACTTCTGAATTAAAATACTTGCTTCAAATTGTTTATTGTAAGTATTTAAATCATTTTGGTATGGACTAGAATATCACAAGAATCTTTGGATCTGATATAGCCTCAGAGGAAGGACTGCAAAACGCATCTGTAAAACTGTCCACTACAGCTGACAGCACATTTGGAATAGGCTGTGAATAGGTTTCAGTATCAAATATTTTGTAAAAGATAATCTTTTTCTCTGATTGTTTTCCTAAATATTAGCAAAGCACAGATTTCTATTAGCCTCTTCTTAGTAATTTTGATTTAATTATAGGGCCAAGAGACATTAACAGGAACAAACAAATTGCTCTAAAAGTTAGAACAGAAGCAAGTAGGTAATTTTTCAAGTAGAACTTCCACAGTGGAAAAGATATTAAATAATTTTTTATGTGCCAAGAAATGCGTAATATGAGAATACATTGATTCTTTTACAAAATGGAAGAGCATTAACAGCATTTTAGGTTTTTAATTATATATCAAATTCTTGATTACCAACAGTCTCATAATAGATAAACAAAAATAGAAGAAAGGACATGCAATTATTAAATAGGCTGAATAAGAGACACTCATTTATGTATCAAATAAGCCCATTTTTACCCCAAGTTTTGAACACTGCCTCAACTGTATGTACATGATTTAAAATGTGATTCAGAGTATAGAATTTGTCTGATCCACTTTAATAGTGTTTATTTATTTACTTGCTATATTATTTTATTTCCAGCGTGTTAGATTCAGTTTGTTGCCGAATTAAGAGAGTGTCAGTTCCACTCCAGCCTGTTCTGGGGCATCCCTGTGGAGCTCCCGTGCTGTCACCTGTGGGGACGTGACTCCAGAGCCAGGCTTTGAGCACAGGCAGCAGCTCAGGGCTGTGGCACAAGGAGGCTGATCAGGAAAGCTCAGATAAACCCTCCTAATTCCACAGTGGGCTAGAGAAAAAGATGGGAAGGGGAAGAGCTATAGCAAAGAGAGTAGCAACTGCAAGAGAGAAACCACTACTCAGATGCTATAAATAAATCTACAGAATAAAGCAGCAGAATGTGGCCAGAAGTAAAGGGGAAAGAAGGATTCATCACAGCCTGCAATGGAGCTTTTCATTGAATGCTTAGTTATGGGGAGCAGTAGTGCATTCAAAAATAAACTCCATCAATAAATGGTCACTACTACATTTCTCAATTATATTAAACTGTTTCACACTTTATTAATTTGTTGCCATTTACGGCTGATTAAAGATGTGTAAGTGGTTTTATTTTTCCTTAACTTTTGAATGTAAACAAACAATTTTATTCCCATATTTAAATCATTAATGCCAAGATTCTGACCAAAGTGGTTCTTTATCATTGTATTATCAGCAAGTGCAAATGTCAGTTATGAAGTTTATGGCTGACATAATTTCAGCTATAGCTGGAAAAAAACTGTGTACATACACTGTAGCAACACAAGGAATCAATGAAAGTGAATAAAAATCATTAAAAGAAACCACATATTTTATAATCAGACTTTAACCAAGATATGACCTATTTTAAGAAATTAAAATAGAAGCTGAAATGTTTGGAGATGATTAATTTAGTAGTTAGACTTAACAGGTGAGATTATTCAATAAATAATCGACTGGAATTCTTAACCAAAGTTATTTTTTTGTTGACTACTGGGGCGTGTGTTAGTTTCTTTTAAAGGAAAAAACACTTCAAAATTTTCCTTACTTTTCCAATGACAGACTGTATTTTGTATATTCCTTTAAAAACAAGCCTTGTTATGACTGCTATCTGAGGCTTTTGGAGATCCCAGCTGTGAGAACATTGTAAGTACCAAACAAGATTGCAGCAGGTTAATTATGATTCAGAGGAAGAAATAAGACATTCCTATATGAAGCCAGGGAATCTGTGCTAGTCATTTTTGGAGGGCTGAACTAATCCATACCAAAATTATCCCATGATTAGTGTTGGCAATATGGGAAACTGAGTGAGCCCACAAAACCCCCAGAGTGTAGTTTGAATCAAACACAGACTTTATGATACAATCTGGGCTCATATTCAAATAATCTAGATTTAGTATTTTGATTATTGATGTGAAATCATCTTATCATATAGATTTATTCCAACTTGTACCAGAATCTAACAATTTTATTCTTTTAAGACTCTGTGTGTGTCTAAAACCAAAAAGGAAACAACTCCCTTCTTAGAGCATATCTGAAATGAAAACTCTAGAGTTGTGGTTCCAGTCTGAGCATCAGGAGGTGAATGTTGCAGCAGGAGATTCAAGGTCTAGGCTCTGATTTGCCCTCTGGCACTCTGGCCAGTGACAGGGAGGTGCCAAATGCCCTGACCAGAACCCAGGTGAGTTCAGGTTGGGCATGTCCCAGCACTTCACCTGTCAGAGGGAGCAACACAGCTGCCACCTGATTCCAGAATGTTTTGATCTGGAATAGTCAGCTCTGGCCTTAAACCTCATATCTTTCTGTACCAGCTCCATTCCTATCTCCTCCTTTCCAGATTATCCAGTTAATAAACAGAAAGTTCCAAGAAATAAAAAAAACCCACCCAAAACCAGAGGTAACTCCTCCTGCCAGGAAGTAAAGACAGAGCCACAGCTGCAATTTCCTGATAACACCCCTTGCAAACATCCCGCAGGGGGCTGTGTGAGTGGAAAAATGACACCAATTAGGCAGCTCAAACCTCTGGATTTTCGTGTAAAGCAGGACCAGGCCGTGCTTGTAGCGTGGACGCAGTGTCCCAAAAGCCACCCTTGCCGGACTGTCACACCACACCCCAAGAGACGGTGGTGGGGTCGGGGCCGTGCCTGGCAGCCCCCGGTGCCCATCAGGACATGGGGGACTCCAATGCCTCCTGCAGGGCTGCTCTGTGCCTCTGTCCTTTGTGCTGCAGCTGTAACTGCCCAGCAGGCACTGCACACTGCACTTTTGTTGTTGCTATTTTATGTTTTCACTGACTTTCTCTCACTTTCTCTCTTTCTCTCACCCGCCAGATAGCAAGAGATGGTGAATAGCTGCATTTTGAGTTTCATCTCACCCAACTCCCAAAGAGAATTTCCTCTATCACTATTAATAATGTAACTGAAAAACTGCCTATAACTCTGATTAGCAAACGAAACAGTTCTTCTTTAATGCCACAGTTTTAACTGTTTTCACTAGGACATAATACAAGTAGAGTATTATATATATTATATATACCCTTGAACAGCAAATCCACAGAGTATATTACAATTCCTGTAATAGCAAGTTTATCTCATTGCATAAACCCCCCCCCAAAATATTTCTAATGAAGCACAATATTGGGTGTTATTATCATTATTATATATTTTCATCTTTTTATGAAGAACATAAAAATGTATTTTCCTATTCTGCCTACAGAACACTTGAAAATAATTAAGTGCCAAGACATCAGACTATGATAGTATTACAGCAGAAACATGGAGTTTTAAACATATTTGGGAGACAGGGACTTTGTTTCTGTTCTGTATGATGATTCTGCATCTCCCAGTCCTGATGTATGTGTTTAACACTCAGGTGTTAAAAGGTTGGAATGAACAAATAATAAATTCAAGTTGCTGCACCTCATTTTGGAGTATTTTTGAGGCTTTAAATAATCATTGCCAATCTTTAGCATCAGGAATATAGAAAAAATTGGGCATGTGAGCAAAAAAATAGAAGAGTAAAGCTAAGTTTCTAGACTTCAAGCCACTTGCCAGATGCTTCTTACATCAACTTTCAGTTCTGCTGCTTGCTTTGACTGTAGCAAAAAGATAAATACTTTCTTGTTGCAAGTTAACAAACACTGCCGTGAGTGACAAGTTGATAAGGGGTATTAAGAGTTGTATCAGGCATTAATAGTTCATTTGAGCAAGAGATAAACATGGTAGTTCAGATGTGCTGCTGAAAGATGAAAAATAACTGGTCAATGCCAAAAACAGTTCTGCTGAAAAAAAGGTTTCTATTCTTAGTGACTGGAGTTTTCATTGTTATAGACAATTTTTCTTTCTGTCTGTAGCAAATTCCTCAATGTGTCTGCCTCCTTTGTAAACTTACACCACTGCTCTGTGGGTCTGTATTTTCAGGTGGTACAGATATAGCAGTCTGAATTCTACATTTATAAGGAACTCTGTTAAGGTCATGGCATAACAGGCAGAATTTGGTTTAGTGACTTAGTCATTTCGGCTTGGTGTCTTTTCACATTAACTGTAGATGTTGAGATCTTGTCTTAGTCTCTCTATTCTTTTGCGTTACTCACCAGGTGCAGCCTGGTACCTGAGCAAAGACAACTCCATGGATGGGATTGTCTTTGCTGGAGGCAGAATTAACTTAAACAGTTTTTCCTAGCATACCTCTCATATGTACTACTGGAACTTTGTACATTTGTACTGGAACAACAAGAATCTGTTGTTCTTAAGGGCACAGATTGGGTAGGGCCTGCTCAGTTACTGGAACCTCAGGTATTCACTAACCATGTGACCTTTGCTAAATTAATTTCCTAGGTCTTTAAAATTTTCCTACTTAAGGTTTTTAAGGTGGTTTGAAGCAGACTGTTGCACTGTTTAACTTTCTTAGCCACTGGTGCATGATAAGGAATATGGTACACCTATTCAATGCCATGTTCTCTAGCCCAGGTGTTGATAAGGGTATTCTTGAATTGATAAGGTATTCTTGAAATGAGTCTTGTTGTTTGACTCAGTTTTTTCAGGGGTACCATGCTTTCACAGGACTTGTTTTTAAGGCCCAGGATTGCATTCTGAGCAGTAGCATGAGGCACAGGGTAGGTTTCTAACTATCTAGTGGTGGCTTCTACCACTGTGAGCACGTAGTTCTTGTCTTAGCAGGTTTGAGGCAGTGTGATGTAATCAATCTGCCAGGCCTCCCCATACTTGTACCCCCCCCATACCAGAGGGGCTTCAGCCTCTTGGCCTCTTTGATGGCAGCACACGTCTCACAGTCATGGATAATCTGAGGAATACTGTCCATGGTTAGGTCTCATGTTCACTTACAGGTGGCATCTCTACCCTGATGGCCTGAGGCATCATGAGCCTATTAAGCTAGGAAGAACTCTCCCTTGTAATGCCAATCTAAGTCTATCTTTGATATCTCTATCTTTGCAGCCTGACCTACTTGCTTGTTGTTTTGGTGCTCTTTATTAGCTTTACTTCTGGGGACATGGCCATCTACATGGCAGACTTCTACAGGTAGCTTCTCTACCTGAGTGGCAAAGGTCTTTCTACTCATTAGCAGCTCAGATTGGTTTTCTTTAATGCTGCTTGTTAGCCTTTTTTTGCTTTTCCATCTCACTCTACAGAGCATTGGCTACTATTTATGAATTAGTGTAGTGGTAGAGTTTTGGCCACTTCTCTTAGCAATGTCTAGGGCCAACCAAACAGCTTTGAGTTCAGCAAGTTGACTTGATTTACTTTCTTTCTCAGTAGCTTTTGTGTCCTGTTGTGTGGGGCTTCATATGGCTGCTTTTTACTTCTGGTTTATTCTTACAATGTGACAGGAACTGTCAGTGTAAAGAGCGTAGCGTGGATTTTTTTGCTGGTAATAGGTTGTATGGTGGAGATTTTTTAGCTCATGTTACATGGTTTTGGTTTTTTTCATCAGTGAGACCAAATTTTTCACCCTCAGGCCAGTTTGTAATTATCTCTAAAATCCCAGGGTGATTTGGGTTTCCAATATGGATGCACTGTGTGATGAGAGTGATCCATTTGCTCCATGTGGCATCAGTGGCGTGGTGGGTAGAGGGAACCTTTCCTTTGAACATCCACCCCAGCACTGGTAGTCGGGGTGCCAGGAATTGTGCTTTTGTCCCAGTCACCTCTGAGGCAGCTTGAACTCTTTCATAGGCTGCCAAGATTTCCTTCTTTGTGGGAGTGTAGTTGGCTTCAGATTTTTTATAACTTTGGCTCCAGAATCCCAGCGGTCGGCCTCGAGTCTCTCCAGGCACCTTCTGCCAAAGGCTCCAGGACAGACCATTGTTCTTGGCTGCAGAGTAGAGCACAGTCCTCACCTCTGGTCCTGTCCTGATTGGGTCAAGGGCTATTGCATGAACAATCTCCTGTTTGATCTGAGAGAAGGCTTCTTGCTGTTCAGGCCTCAGTGGAAATCATTCTTCTTGTGGGTAACCAGGTAGAGAGGGCTCACAATCTGGCTGTATTCTGGAATGTGCATTCTTCAAAAACTTATGGCACCTAGAAAAGCTGTCTGTTTTGAAGGAGAAAGAGCAAGGGCTTTTTTTCCTCTGTATTCTTAGATACTGAATCACATTCTACTGCAAGGCAGAAATTGTTCATGTGCAGATGCTTGGCTTCCTTGAAAATACTAAGTTTTCTTGGTAGCTTATTTATTCACCATATTAATATTAATCAACTAGGGGTTACTATTTTTGAAATTGAACTAACTCTGAGGCTAATAACAGAAGTATTGCTATTGATGTTAGATGTTTTCAAGTAACTAAGTTCAATAATTTAATAAATTATTTTTTACTCAGTTATTTGTGAAATTCACATATTTAGTTGCTTATTCTGACTTCCTCTGATTCTTCAATCTAGAATATTTAAACTTAGACAACAGACCAGACAGTGACATGTACATATAAATTCAGGTGTGGGATATGGACTTCAGAAAATAGGACACTAAAATTACAGGTCTCTTGATACAGAAGACAGTTCCACTATTAAGCAACTGGTGCTAAGAGCAGTTCTAAGATTCAGAATGTGAGCAGTCTGGGAAGATGGTCTATAAGGTGTACATTTCAGTTTAGGTCTTCTGTGAAATTAAAAGCTTCTTGCAGTGTAATGAAATTTCTCCAAAGGGTGTAGTATTTAACAGCAGCAGCAATTTGTGTTTTGACAATCAGAAGATATCCGTTTTGTCAGTCTATATTGTGATAATTAGCAGGTAACACATCTTAGGAGAAACTATTGTACCTTGACTGTGACATGAGGAAAGCAGAATATTAATGGATCATTATGTGAATTTATGCAGGCCTGTATCATAAATGTGAGAATGCAGGAAGAAGGAGAAATGTCCCATATTAGCTGACTGGCTGCCTACAGGAGCATCACGCTGCTTAAAGAAGCAACTGTCTTTCAACTTTTCACCAACAACTCAACTGAGAATTAGCACCAGTTGCTTAATAGTGGAACTGTCTCCTGTAATTTTAGTGTCCTATTTTATGAAGGCTATATCCCATGCCTGAATTTATGTGTACATGTCACTGTCTGGTCTGTTGTCTAAGATGAATAGATCACGTGGCAAGCACAGAAAACAGACAGATTGCATTCATCTTCTGAGGTTTAAGAATATTTTGCTTAGTTTGTGCTGGAAGGAGCTAATAAAACAAAGATAAAATGGATGAGAATATTGTTTGATAACATTTGTCTTATATTTGGTCTGACAGATTTAATGTTTAGGGTAGGATGAAGCTCATATATCATAAAAGATCACTTATTTAGCACTTTTGGACTAATTTTCCCACCTAAAGAAGATTTTTTTTTTTTTTTTTTTTTTTACTTTTTAAATCTGATTCTATTAGATTAGGTTGGATCTCACACATCATTGCAAAGGTAATCTACAAAGGCACTTCAATGACCTGGTCATTTAAAACAATAGGACAACAGGTTTGTGAGGTTTTTGTTTGGGTTTTTTTGGTGGTTTTTTTTGTTTGGGGTTTTTTTTGTTTTGTATTGTTTTGTTTTGTTTTGGATGCATATTGGGAGTAGACCCTGATTCTGAAACTCCTCATTTCAGAATGTGAAGTAGTGAATTCTTTTTATTTGGAAGTGGAGAAGTTGTTCTGAAATAATGGCTCCGAGATAGTGTACCAGCAGAACTGCACAGGAATTCATCCCAACTACCTCTGGTGTTTATCTCTGCTCAGATAATGCACCTAGACTACTCTTACATCATGTATTCCAGTTGTGATTAGAATTACATAGAGTTCCTTCTGAATTTTAAAAGTAATACAGTATGAATTAAGAATCCTCACAAATTATTATGAAACAGACATATATCTTGCAATATATAAATTGCAAGAAATAAACAGCACCTTTGATGCAAAGGTGCTATTTAGTTGTACTTGTAGCCTTACTTACCTTTTACAACCCCAAATATACTTTGATCTTCTACATATTGAAATTGTTTCAATAAGACATGTGTTAGTTAGGCATTGCTAAACATATATTATGTTCTTGAGTAATAATTCTGTCTTTGTTACTGCAGTAAAGAGCTCCAGGACACAAGAATGGGGTAGTAAAGAGAGGATCTTCCCAAATCCATGCAACCCAAGTGCTGTCAGAATCATTCTTTAAGTATGTGCTGCTTCAGCATGTGGTTTTTAATCATTAAAAAGTTCAGTCTTTTGTAAAGTGAAGATCAGGACTTTAATGAGATTTTTTGTGAATGTATTACTTTCTTGTTATAATACTTGGAATGCTTTGTTATAATCCTGTGTGCCCTAAACTAGGACATCCTAGTAAAGCAGCAAATGGAATGTAAAGATGAATGGAACTGAAAGAACATAGTCCTCCTCTATGGAAAAAAAAATACTACAGAGCTGAATGGTAAATTCTTTACAGAGGAGTATAAACTGAGAAGAGTATTAGAAAAAATGCCTACAGAGCATGACTAGAGTTTAGCTCTTAGTGAAGTAACAAATTTTAAAAATGTAATAAACCATTAAGTGATTTTTGATAATATGGGAAGTACATTATCTGTACTCCTATAAATGAAATATCTATTTCTACTTAATCTTTAGATTTACTGCCATATAGATTGTTAGCCAAGGTCTAAATGTAAGTGATTAAAATAATGAGCAAACATTTCAGAATGCAGGTAATGTATTATACCTGGTTCTGCCTCAGGGAAACAAATGATCATTTGAGGAGCAAGACCTAACCAGTACCTATATAGTTATATATAGCTATATATACACACTTATGGTTTTCTCCAGTAGATGGAAACACCCCTTTTCTATAAAACCCACATTTTAATGTTTGTAGGGTGACTTAACAGCTTAACACCCCCTAAAGATGGTGTCTGGTTTTGTACGTAAATCCAGATTCAGAGTAGAATCTCTCAAAACTCAGCAAATTCTTCTTTGAGTCCTACCTACCTTAGATGCTTATCGTGTGAGAGGATGAATAACTCTGACAGTTCCATTACTCTTCACTCATAAACAGTCCTCTTCATCATGATCCCTAGATTTTAGACAGCCAAATTAAGGAGGGATTAATTATTCTTAAAGTCACTATGTTCCTTAGAGATTAAAATATGAAAACTCAGCACATTAATTTTTTTACACACAAGATCAGAAGAAATCTTGAAAAAAAAGAGTATTCTAATATTGTCTCATTGCTGCTGCCTATTCTGACGCCACTTTATAAACTGCACAAATCTGCTCCTGCAACCTACAGATATGCTAAATGACAAAATAAAATTGAGCATGAATATAGAAAACATAATGCATTTACCATGTGGAAATAATTTCCACCTATAAACACATCCTAAATTGAATTAGTTAAGGCAAATATCACATAAAACATAAATCACCTAGACATTTAACTCAGACGAAGTAACATGATCAAAGATAAGGTCTAAATGACAAAACAGTCAGTAATTGTCTCTGTAAAATTACTTGCAGTAAGATTTTGATGTCATTATTATTAAATTGGTAAAACTTTCTACAGTATAAATGTAGACACTAAACACTGTGTTGTAAAAATCCCTGTGGTACAAGTCATAAAAAACCCAGCAGAAACAGGTATCTCTATTACCTGACATCCATCTCTACAAGGCTTTGAAATCATAAACTGATCTGCACAACCATAAGTTCAGTATGCCTTTAAATGAGAAGGTTTGTTAGACCATTTTGCTTCTAATGAAATACAGCAAAATGTTCTTTTGACAGAACATTTTATTCTGAGCGCCTATTTCTATATTTCACCCTAAAAATCACTTTTATAAATTACAAGTGTCATATAGATCAGTGTGAATTAAAATAGGCTGTTTTGCTTTTCAAATCAACTGGAAACCCAGACCAAATTCCCTTTAATACGTTCAGTGTGCCTAAGCTGATTTTGGTTTTATTTCAACGCAGGAAATAGTACTGGTGACAGGCAATAACATGAAACCCGAGAGATTTTGGCCATGATTCTTGCAGAATCTGGAGAATTAGTAAATCTGAAGTATGTGAAACCAGTACAAAAGTGAAGGAATTATCCACATTTACCTTTTCATGCCTAATTATTTACCAAAGTGAAACCTTTTTGCTATATTCATAAAACTAAAATCCCAATTCATACAACTGTGCTGAACAGGAAGAGTCCTTCTCCCATTAAATGCAGAGTGATTTAACATTGGAGACTGTAAATGCTGGTTAATAAAAATGGCTATAGTGTCTGTCCCAGAGTAAGATCTTTCTGGAACACAGCTGGATTAACACACAGAATAAATAAGGATGATGACCTTCTAGATATTACTACTGGCAATTTCTTTGTACTCATTCCTCTGGAACACTCCTATTGGTTTAGGAGGAGTACACAACAAATTAATCATAAATCCTTAACACTTAATTCCACATTTAAACAGGGTCCTTTGCTGCAGTGGGAGTTGCCACTGTAATGAGAACTTGTGTTTATGAGGGCAGTGTCCCATGTCTGTGTATCTGCACATCTCTTCACACCATTGCCTGGGCTGGGCTGTGACCTCAGGCAAAAATGAGATTGCTTGACTTTCTTATAAAAAAACATGTTGCCTGATAACTGGAAAATTATTTTTGCATTGTTCCACTAGTTTACTAGGACCAAGTAAAGAGCTGTTGTGATGTAATCCCAGCGACACATGTCAGGTCCTTGCTTTCAGCGACACATGTCAGGTCCTTGCTTTCAGCTGCAGAAAACTGCCAAATGAGTAGAATAATCCAGAAATCATCTAGGAAAACTGCATTTTGTCTGTAAAACTTACATACAGAAGTATTGCTTGTAGGTGTTACTTCACACTTTGCACAACAAATAATTGTTGTAATTATACAAATACATATTTTCACTCTATATTTACACTCTTCATACGCTCCCATTATTAATGTAACCCTTACTCCCTATTGAAGAATGGATTTTTACCTGTAGCATAAGGTTCATCCATAAGCAACTGCTTGACTAGAATGAATAATGTAGAAAGCACGTCTACAGTGCAGCCACCTTAAACAATGCCCTGCATTAATCACTAGTGGTTAGTGACAGAAAGCAATGTGGTTATAGTTTGCTGTAAGGTCTCTTAATTCTTAAATTGAAGTTTTCTGGCAAAATCTTCACTAGCTTGAATTAATTGTGATAACCACTTATTCAGCAAAACAGAGATGTACACATACACAATTCCATTAGATTTCCTCAAGTCTTTATCAGCATGGACAAATTGCAATAGAAAATCTTTTAAGGATTTCCTGGAAAAGGCAAACTCAGTTGTTAACCTAAGAGTCTGTCCTAAAATGCAACAGCTTAATTAAGAAAAAAGAGAAGCCTTCATGGTGCTCGTTGTACTTGACTTGACTGCAGACAATCCTGTTAATCCTATAATGTCATAAATACTGTAGGAAAGACATGCTAATAAAAAAGACAGCATTGACACCATTTATCATGTGTGGGAGTATATAAATACTGCAGAAATCTCTCTCAGTGTTACTAGAAAATCAGTTTTACAACAATTTTCTGAGAGAATTGACTACAATTTCACTGCAAAAAATATTTGTAGTCTGAAAATAAAAGTCTTTTTAAATAACCACATGACTTTATTTATCACTGTTATATCTATGTCAGCTTTTAATGAAAGACTTACTTATGGATATGTTAGTGTTCCTGCTATCCGTTCTGTTTGTGGGAAAGTTTGATCTAGTAATGAAATCTGCTCCATTTGAAAAATGCATTCCAGCCTAATGTCAGAGCTTTGTAAACCTGGATTTGTTCAATATTTAAAATGGCTTATAGTTGCGAAAAATGGGTATCTCCTAATTAAAACACATTACAAGGAGATTTTTCAAATCAACTACTGCTGACAAAAATGCCCAAGTTACTTATATTTAGAAATTATGTAGCAAATAGCTGTTCTCTGATACAAGCTTGCTGCAGAGCACTCTGTATGGAACCCCACTCTGTGGAATTTAAGGGCACCGGTGGAATTAACAGAGTCCATACACCACATTCCTAAAACGTTGATAAAGACTAAGTTTCAGTTAATTATATCAGATTTTTAAAGGTTGTCAAAATAAATACTACAAGGTAAAACTCAGAAAAATGCATCATTGTTTTTACAAAAATCTCTATTTTCCAGAGATTTTTCTCTATTTGTAAAATTGAGTTGTTCAGCCCATTTCCTATTATGAAGAAATCCTTTATAATTCTGAGTTATAGATAGTGGCAGTACTCATAAAGAAGCAGACAATAAGTATAGTGGTGGCTTTGGCTCCAAAATCTAAATCCTAAACCTGTATAACATTGTAGAAGGAGTTTTTATTTATGATATATAAATGTGCTATTCTTCCCAGTGCAAACTATGCTTTTGCAAGAAGCCCTGTAATCTTCATCAAATATAATTCACTGATGGAACTTGTCACAGTTTCAATTTGAAACCAGATAGAAACATTAATTTTGTATAGTGGTTTAGGCTTGTCAATTTGAGATTTCCCAACCAATGCACCAATAAATGTCATGGTTACATTTTTTGCTGTGAGGATTAGGAGAAAAGCAAAGCATGTTTAAACTTGAAAGGGTATAAAGAAAACTTTATTAACAGAATTAAAAGGAATATAATGAGAAAATCAGAATAAAACCTTCAGAACACCTTTTTACTCCCTCCCCACACTTTTTTCTTTTCTATTGACAATGTAAAGAAACAAAACTTGGGACTTGTAGACAGTTTACTACCTCTAAAATAGTTTCATTCAGTTCACTTAGGGAGAAGAGTTTCTTTTGCTATACTATGGGGACTTCTCTACAAGAAAACAGTTTTTCTTGTGGCTTTAATGTCACAGTGAATCAGACACCCACGACATAGAAAAAAAATCTGTTTGCAGTGTGAAAATCCTTCCCATCTTTGCAGTTTTCTTACAGCTGCTTTCATGGGCCATTTCAATTTATTGGGGTGCTATTTTAAGGATGAGCTGTTCTAGCATAAAGTAAAAGTTCTCTTTGTCTATCTCTGAGACCAGCGGTTTTTTACTACTATCTCTAGGACAAGGTTTCTCATTGAATCCACAGTAATATCTATTTGTTTCAACTACTGGTGCCTCAACTCACAGCTGTGCTAGAATGCTACATCCCCACAATGCTTCTATGAGTCACAAGGAGAAAAACCTAAAGTCTGAAATACCAAATATATTTTCACCATGGCTTTACAAAAGGATTTTGGCTAAGCTCAAAGCATCTCTTCAATCCCCTCCACCTAGAATTAACTCTTTCTTTACTGACCTCAGAGTCCCATTTTATTGTTTCTATGTGTCCACCTTTTTTTTTCCTTTTTCTAATTCAGGAGAGAAATTGTGCTCGTAGAGTCATTTGTTCTCTTTACCATTAATTGAAACAGTTTTCATAAAGTCTTGTAGTACTGAAAGGTTAATCTGGTCCAAACTCTGCATTGGGAACATGGCTCACCGTGCCTCTCTGTTGGCCACGTGGTCTCTGCTGGCACCATGTGAGCCATGTGAGCCATGTCAGCCTGACTCTGCTGGGGTGCTGAAAACAGGAAAAGCTGCTGCTGACATCTTTCTGTCTGTAGTAAAGTTGGCTTAAAGCAGCTGAGCAAATAAAGTTCATTGTGAGCCATGCCGAGGTGGCCGTGAGGGACTGCTCTGGCCAGCCTGATCCCGGCCACATGGCTGCTCCTGGTCTGTAATGGTGGTGGCTGCAGAGCTGCTCCTGGCCCCCGGGCCACTCTCTCCTAAGCTGCCCTCGTTGCTAGCAAAGTCTCTGTCTGGCATAGTCTGGCAGGCTCTGCTAGGAAAGAGCTTGAACCCGCTGGCAAGGAGCCCCAGCTGCCCGCTGGGACAGGGCCCGGCAGGCTCCCTGGTGAGGAGGTTGGCAGCCTGCTCACCACCCCTCCAGCAGCAGAAAATCTCAGCCATGTGGACAGAGCTGGGACTAGTCTGGACCCAGCCTGCCACCTCCTCCAAGGCCGGAAGTCAAGAGAGCTATTCCTGGGTTTTTTTTGTCCTGTAATGCGTATTTACGAAGGTGTATCCACCCTTTTCATTGGCCCAGTCAGGCATCAATATTACAAAATTGTCAAATTAGAGCCAAACTAGGACAGAACTCCACAGAGGAACAAGACTGCCCGGATACAATGCTGTGTAGAACTGAGAACGTTTTATTCTTTTTACTTAACAGAAAATAAAAGTATATTTTACTATTGTTTTACAATGCTTATGGGAAAATCAAAGTAGCTAAATTTTGTCACTGTCCTCATATTTCTTATTCTTTTCTTATGTGTAAAGTATTCTATTCTGTTATTTAAAGTTGCATTGAAAAGTGAGGTAATTCACTTGTCTGTACAAGTGTCAGTGTTATGTATATTCTGTATATTTATATATTCACAATGAATATAACTTCAGAATGAAATAATTTTCCCAATACAAACTGTACAGATTTTTGAAAGACTATATAATCTTCACAAACCTTTTAGGGCCCACTTTTGTCTGGGACCTTCTTGCACATACACTGATTATACAAATAGAAGCTATTAAATAAAACATGTCTAGCCAATAGTACCAAAGATATAATTTGTAGTAGTAATGGAATTTGCTGTATGTACTGCTATGGAATATATTTTTCATTGTAAGACTTTTGTATTTGTTGGGGATTGGGTTGCTTTCTTATAGAATTTTTTCCCAGAAGTTGCTAAGAAGCTGATTGCTGGGTGCTTTTGGGTGCTCATGGGTGCTTGGGAACTAACAAACGAAAGCAGCTAAGGGAGAGACAGAGAGGCACCGACTTAACTTCGCTCTGGGCAGGTTTTGCTCTCGGAGGAAACTGCCAGGGCTGCTCATCTCTGCGTGGCAGAGAGCTCTCCCCATCCCTCACCTGGAGCTCAGCTCAGAGTGACCCACCACCATCTGTTCGTGTGTCCCCCTGGATTTGGGAACCTGTTCTCTCCCTGCCCTGCCGGGAGCTCCTCCCCCACTGCCCTGCACCCGCTGCTTCTTCAGTTCTGTTCGAGGTTTCCCCACGCTGTGTTCTGCACCCCCTGCCCAGCCGGGACATTTCTACAGCTCCAGCTCCAGCTGCCAAGCCTCGGATACATCTCGTCCCCCGGGAATCCTGCTCACTCTGGCAGCTTGTGACAGTACTGAGGGAAGGAGGGTACCAGAGGAGAACTGTAACTGGGTTGTTGTTCTGTTGTTTCTCTAGTTCTGTTTGTTATCCACATTAGAGTTATTGTTGTTAACTTACCATAATAGACTCACTAGTAAAGAATTGTTAATCCTAGCCTCACATCATTGCCTGAGCCCCCTTCAATTTTAGAATTATAACAAGTCCAAGGGAAGCTTCCATTTTTGGTTCCCTAGCAGACACCCCTGTCTTTCCAAACCAAGACAGTGTTTCAACCACACTCAACAGAATGGCAAAGGATGGTGTGAATACAGGTAAATGTGAGATGTTGTGACTAAGCACAGGAGTGTAACGATGGGAAATTTTTCCTACAAATCATCTCTTGGCATGAAGCTTTAAATATATTTCCTCCACAGAAATCAAAACACCCCCGATGTAATATTTAAGTGAATGGCCTCTCTGTGTATGTCCCTTACATCATTATTCCTTATAACTTTTTTGTACAATACAAGACTGCACAGAAAAGAGTTTGCTGTGACCCCACCTCTGCAGTTCCCACAAAAGCTGCCACTGAAACTTTCAAATGCCTGCCAGAAATCTCAGCATTGGGAATGCTAAGGAATTTGCCAGTGTGGTTTTTAAAGAAGCCAAGAGGATCATCAGTTATATACAATGATTATATTGATTATATTTTTGCCTGCTGATATTAATCCATTTTTTAAAATTAATGAAAGCAAAATGTGTTTTACTTTTCTCATGCTTGTGACTGTAGATTCCAGTTAAAAAGTGATGATGGTTACAGCTTTTGTTCTTTCATTTTCCCCTTCAATCTGTCAAATGCAGTGAGAGCACTAAAAAGAGAGAAGAATAAAGGTGGAAAGGCATCTAAATTTAACCAAGATGGTTTATGTCAATGAGCTCTGCAAAAGGATAATGTGTTTATGTGACTGTCCTAGGGAGTTGGTTTACAATGTTCATTTTTGCTGTGCATCCTTATTGTTCATATTTCAAAGGCCTTTTTCTTTTTTCAAGGCTCTAAACATACAGATCAAAAGTTAAATTATTAACTCAGTTGTGAAAATTGAAGTATTGAAGCTGACTGACTCTGTCAAGTCAATATTTACTATTAGAAGAAGGATTAGAATTCATTAGAAGAAGGATTAGAACTCCAAATCTTACATCCAGAAGTGTCCACCTATCACACTGTGACAAATGTTCATGTGTTTGGGTTTAAGTGCTTAGTACCCAGAGAATTGCAATCAGGCAAATGACTAAAAATTTCTTAAGGATAACTCAGATGTTGAACATAAAACCCCCTCACATTTCATGTTACAATTCTCCTCACTACCATTTCTCAGGAATTTCCTGATTCATCCCTGTGGAACACTTTGTGTGCTGCAGTTTAACTTCGTATTTCTATCATGGTACCAGCAATGTGCCAAAACAGTGATTTCCCTATAGCCCATGTGTTGCTTGCTGCTAAGCCAAGTGTATCCTGTCTGCTCCCATCCCCACTGTCTGTCTATCACAGTTAGGATTTTTTGTAAGATAAGAAATTCCCATTTATTACCACTGGAGAGCCAGGCTGATTAGGTCACAAGATTCTCTTGGCTTAATCCTTGTGTATGAATCATGAACTTTCCCTAATAGCATTCTTCAGATGATCAAGCTAGCTTATGAAGGTTTCCAGAGCTTTCTATATTAATTATCACCATGTTAAAAGGATCCAAAGTGGCAGCTAATTAAGAATTATAAAGACTATAAGTTGTTTATTCTTACTTTTCCTTTTGTCCTCTGTTCCTCACTCTTATGTGGGTTGATATTGTAAATGGCAATAATACAACCCCGTTAAAAGAAAACAACATATGAAAAACATAAACTGAATGGAAAATTAGCTATGTGAAAAATTTGAAATAAATTTTCTTGCTTTCTACACTAAAAAGCATCAAAAGTAAGATATACATGACCACAATTTCAGTTTAGAAGAAGCTTTTTTCTCAAATTAATTATCGGAAGATTGTAAGATAACCAGATTAATAGTAAGTCACTACTCTGCAAATAAATGGCTTACAAATTCTGCAAAGTTGCAAAAGCACACTGTTGAGAAGTCATAGTAAATACCATGTGATTAAGTAAGTGTTCTTACCTGTTGTTACAAATAAATAAGATAAAGACTTTTAAAAGAGAGAAAGGTACTATTTCTTAACATTTGAAAGTGGAAACAGAATACTCACTCTAGATTCAGAGTACAGAAAATTGCTGAAGTAAGTCTGGACTTCTAAATACTTTCAATCTGCAAATGTAACGATACTGGGAACTTCAGAAAAAAATATATTCTTGCAACAAATTCTAGTCTAGTAAAAGTAGAACAATTAAAAGTAGAACAATTAAAAGCCTATTACTTATAGGTAACAAAAAAAATATATTTTTTTATATTTTACCAGGATGAGTGTACCTAAATAAAGATTGGACAAATTCCTCAAACACTATTTTAAGTGTGGCACAGCATGATAGGAAAAAAGTGTACTTTATATTTGGAAAAAAATAAGGAGATTTGTACTTAACTGGCAGTTAATTAACAACCTGTATAAGTGGATCAATTATATATGAATGAATAACAGGACACACCCAAGTCATAGTCAAAAATCCTTTGGAAACTTCTGTGAAGACAGCAAATATTTTTACAATAGCAGTGATTAAGCCTGTAAATAAAAGGAGAAAGCCCTGAAAGGAAATCAGAAGTGAGTCAAAATCATTAGTGGTAACTCTCATATTTATCATCCAAAGTGAGTCAAAATAGCAGCATTACTCTCATACTTATCATTATAAAAACTGTAGTGTAAGAATGCAGTCAGAAGGAAAAGAAGAAACAAGACGAAAGAGCAAATCCATCTTTAGTATTCTTTCCAAAGAAAGAATATTTGAGAAGAGTACTGAAATTTGAGAATAGTACTACTAAAATTAGCATTAAATAGAAAATTCTTCTTTAAGCACTCAAATGAGTTCTGAAAAAGAACTGAAACCAGTGGAATAACATTCAAGTTTATGTTTTCCAGACAAATCCTTTGAAATCAAATTCAGATACTGTAGGTAGATATTTACAATTTTTTAAAATGCACAAAAATATCATAAAGGTTCAGTACAGCCCTTTTTTGAAGCATAATTCAATGACATACTTGAACAAGTGAGTAGCTGAACAGGTGCCTTGCTTCTAAGGACTTGCAGAATTTAGCACCCAGGTTCAGGAAATTACTCTAGGTAGTACCAGCCTGATTCAATAAACTATTTGAAGACACAGGGTACTGAGCATTGAATTTGCTATGTTTGCTATGTCTGTAATCAGGTAAACAGAATTTTAATCCAGAATGAAGGTTTCTTTGCAGAAAAAGAAACATTCTCTAGTTCTAGTAACTTCCTGACAGAATACAGCATACAGAAATCGGGCAGAAAATCTAGCATCTGTGCTAGAAATCTATGCCATCCCTGTCTTAAAAAAAAATATTTGTTAGGGATAAGCTCAAGCCACTTAAGTAAGAGCTACACAGAATAAACCAACACTTACAATAAAAAACACTACTGTATTTTTTCCAGACTTAGTGAAAAATACTGCAAAGTCTTATAAACCCTTCATAGCATCGTGCAAAAATTTAAATTAAAATTTTAGGCTATGGCTATGCTGAGTGTTTAGAGGAGACATTTAAAGTTCTCCAGAAGCTATACTGTTTGATTGTTAACTCTTTTTGTCCTGTACCTCACTATCTCTGAAAATATTTTGGATTTTTTTTTATAGAAGGGTACAAATGTGCATAAACTGTTTCATAATTCATATTAAAAAAACCCCAACTCTAAAACACAGCATAACATCTTAACCTAATAAAGTACTGTCCTACTTTCTGATTTGCAGACCTCACAAAAGGAATTAAAATATTTTACTTTGGCACTGAGGCAAAATTACTTCCTAAGACAAAAAAAAAAACTTGAAAAAATTGCCTTATCTTGGTACTCCCTCAAGTCCTAGAAACTGCAAGACCAGAAACTGTTTCGAGACATGGGAATGTACATGATGCAGATCAGTAACAGGAGCCACATTCAATTACTGTTCTACAATGGCATTAGGTAATCAGATAGGACAGAAAACAAACATTTCCAATGCTGGTTTTTTTTCCTTTGGATGAAGCGAGCTTGTGTAGAGTTACAAAAATGAACTAAAATTATAAGGCCAGAGTACAGGCATGGCATGCTTCTAAGAAGAATGTTTCTATGTTCCATATGCTTTACAAGCACAAAAATAATGATGTATCTGAGCAAAAGTACTTTTTATTTACGAAGAGAAAATTATTAATAAAACTATTTTAAGATAGCATTAAAAGCAACAATTAAAAAAAATAAAAGTATGTATATAGAAAAAAGCAAGATAGTTTTGAATGCTAGACAGGTATACAAATGATTTCCTAAAACTTCTATCAGTTACTATTAAGTATGTCATTCTTTGCGGCTCATTTTTGCCCAGAGAGCTCCATCATTGATCCAGTGCAAATTGTTGATTAATTCTTCATATTCTCTGTGTATGACTATATTAAAGTATAGAGAAGTAAAGATACACAGGGCTTACACCATCTTTCTTTTCAGTCAGCAGTTACTTCTTTTATTTGTTTTGTTTAGTCTCTCAAAGGGACAAGGGAAAGAGAACAACAGATTTTCTCTGAAAAATACTGCTCATAATATATGATACCTACTTCCAAGTATTAAATTCAACTTAATATATGCAGTGATCAATAGATATGAACTTCATGGGGCAGTGGGGCAGCAAGGCTACAGCAATTAAACTCTGCCATAAGTCACAACTGCTGCTGGTGGCTGTTCTCTTTCTACCCTAAGGGTTTTCTCTTGCTTGATGTATCAGGTTTACATTATAAACCTAATTTTTTTCTTACACATGTAATATATTTTAATATATAAATTCAGCAATGGCAATTGCATCAGTTTAACATTCAACACTTACCTCTTCTTCATGATCTTCATTTATCTACCTTTATTATCAGATAATGCATATGTATATGCATAGGGATTCTTACCACATTACATTTCTGCTTAGGATTTAAAAGCAAAATAGTTAATTTTTCCTTCATAATAAAGAATACAGCATGTTATTTTTTATGTACCACTAGGAGAAAACTGATAAAGAAGAAATGAAGCAGGGCAACAGAAAAACAAAGCGAGAAATGAAATACAAGTTACTAATGGAGCAATGTAATGCCAAGAAACTGCTCCAGAGAAGATGACTAACTGCCAGCTTTTCTACCTGTTGCCAAGAAAATGTTGCTGTGTTCACTGATCCAGTAATTAAACTGAGTATGTTCTGAAACAATTTTTTTTTAATTGTGCCATCGTCTGTGAAGGGGGAGGGAAATTCATTCCTATAATACACCAATAGAAAAATGGTTCTTCTTGAAAAAATTAGGTAGAAGAGCAAGCTTGGTTTAATCATGTACACACATTCTTTAAAGAAAAAAAAAAAAACATTTGGAAAGAGAAATCTTATTGCCTACAGACTTTTGGAGGGAAGCACAGAACTGTAATTTGCATCGTTCAAAATACTTAACGTGCAGGGGAAAAATTTTAATAGCTATCTTTTAATGTCCTGTAAAAACAACAGTCTTGCTGACTTCTGATGTTTTATCAACATTTCAAAATGTGAGTTATTAATTGTAGTGTCTTGTAGCAATTTCTTGCTAGGACTTTTAATATTTAAATTATTGCAATTACCCATGCTAATCAAGGTATTTGTATACAAGCATGTCAATAAACCAGATCCTACCAGTATAATTCTGTTGCCACATTTTACCTTGTTCAGCCCAATGTTGGTTAACCAAGGTTTTGTTAAGGCTGACTATATTCTCTTCACCTCTACTATGGTCCTCTGGGATCTTCTGATAAGTTTTCTTGTACTTTGCACATGTTTTCTGCATTTCTCATGCGTTTACACCTGATGAGTTAATCAAATGTTTGCTTTTCTTAGCTGAGTCATTCTTTGCTCTGTGGCTGGCTGTGCTAGGCAGGACATTGCAGACATTTGTGTCTCACAGAAGCACCAAACAGCTGGGGTTGGAAAGGATCTCTGGAGATTGGGCAGTCCAATCCCCCTGCTAAAGCAGGTCCACCTAGAGCAGACTGCAAAGGATCACATCTTTATTGGACCAAGAAATGTCTGGAACACCTAATAAAAGTGTCAGAAAGTCCTTGCTTCTGAAACAGTTCCCAAACCTCTTCCTTACATACAGTGATAGCAACTTTCCGAACGTGCAGGCTGACAGGTTCACTCTGGAGCAAGAGCTGGGCACAGCTGGCATCTGCACTTTGCTTCATTTGCAGGAGAGTTGCTTTGTTTTAATTCTGTGTTGGTTTGTTTAGTTGATGAGTAACAGATCAGAATCATTCACCAGACAGAAAACTCTGCTACTAATCTACCTCCAAAACAAAACTCAGAAGCAGAGCCAGGTCACTCTTACTTTCCTGACTTGCATGAGACCTGCTCTCCCTTGCTAATATCAGCACTATCCACTGACCTCAGTGGACATGAATATGATCAGGTGGCCCATTATTGATCATTGCTTCTAATCCTGACATCAGCTAATTAATTCTTGTACTTCTAAGCCAAGCTTTGGACAGTTTAGCAGAGAATGAACAGTTAGATGTTGGTGCTGATTCGTTCAAGCTGTCAGCATTGATTCCAAATACATCTCTTTACATTTTCACTGCTGAGCAGTTCCACTTGGTATGAACTAAGAAGCAACTTTGAACAAACCACACTTTGATAATATTATGAGTACTTTTCAGCCACTACTACACTACATTTGTACAGTAAGAGTAACACAAAAACGTATGTATCCATTTCAACTTGCTGCAAGAAAGGCCAGAAGATGGATGCACAGTTATATTACACCTGTTCAAAGGAGACCACATCCTGTAAATATTGGGTTTTCAGCAGCCTTCCCAGTTGCCATCAGGAGAGCTAATAAAGCTGGCTAACTGGAAGAGCTATTGCTTGTTACAGTGCTCTCACTCTCCATTTGTGTCTTTCATGCGTACTCTGCCAGCAGGACTCCTGCACACTCACAGGAATACATGTGAGAAGCCACTGCCTTTCCAGAGGTGACATTACCAGCACAAAGCATTTTGTGTGAGAAGTGACATCTCACAACTTGCACAAGGTTCTTAATCAAAGAATTTGGAGAGGGAGATTAAATCTGGCATACAGCCCTTAATGTTGCCAGTGTATGACCTAGATTACATTTCCCTTGATGGTTTATGAGAATGTTATTCGAGACATTTTTCAAACGGGTTATTAAAATTAAAATATACAACTGCCTATCCCTCATTCACAAGAGCTGCTACCTTGTAGTAGAGGGAAATTAAACTTGATTAACTTGGTTTGTTGTTCATAAATCCATCCTGTTACTCACTTCCTGCTTATCTTCTGGATGAGAGCAAATTTTTTTTTTAGTTTATTCTACAATTTTTTATTTTTTATACTTAGTGAAAGAGAAACTAAGTTGGATTAATGAATAAAAGTAGTATTTGCAGTTAAGTTACAGGAAAATTCACCTGTTCTTTGTAGTCTGCATAGTAAAAGACATCTAATTTGATCAAGTGCATTTAAAATGGGTTTGTTTCTTCATTTTTCCTCTTCTCCTTATATTGTCTTTAACATGCCTGACTACTCTTTACAACTGGAACAGGATAATGCTGTAGCAGCTTTGTGTTCCTCTGTCTTCTTCCTTTTTGACCTTTTTGAAAATTCAATTTCATATTATCCTATTACTGACAATTTTTAAATCTTCCACTTTGTTAACAAATACATTACTAATGGCATTATTATTACAATATGTTGTTAATATTACCAATCTTCAAAATGGTTTAAAAATCCACAATCAGTTCATGCCTAAAATCCTTTGCAATAATATTGTCACATGAAAACTCTTCTTTCTATTCCAATATATAGAAGTAAGACCCTTACAACTGCATGTGGCTTTAAGAAATAAAAGAAAAAACACCCTTTTATTTATGACACGTTTTGATAATTCAGTTTTGCAACAGGTGAAATTGTCTTTGATGTTGAAAGTCACACCAAGCTCTTTTAGAGCCATGAAGATATTAAATCATCTTTTTGTGAGGCAGATTGCTTACTTGCCATTGTTTTACTATCTTATGGGATAAAATTAATTTGCAGAGAGTTTCGGATTTCTTTTTAACCATCAATCTTTATCTATCTACAAACTATAAAAACTAAAAGTGTTTTTTCTCTATGGATGTTTATTTTATGTATCACCATTTGCATCATTTGGAATATAATAGTAAGAAGTGCTTTTTATGTACTCAATTGCATTAGTTTATAAGAAAAGGTTTGACACAAAGTGTATAGGTCAGTTCAGTTGCTTACTTAACTGCACTGATTGTAAAATGCTGAACTCAAACCAGCTCACACAGGATTTGTTTTAATTTATCTCTGTTGGAAGAAATAAAACAAATAATTTAATCCAAATTCCAATGCTGTGCTCTGAGTGTTACTAGTACCTGCCATCTAAATTGTACTAATAATGCCAAAAAATGAAACACCGAATGTTTCTATTTATTATCTTTTATTTATTCTCCATGTATCATTTTCTCACTTTGGAAATCAGACTCTGAAGTGCTGGCAATTGAAATAGTCTGAGCCATAAGTTTATGGAAGCTATTCCTTAATATAGACCTTGATTACCTTTGTGGGTGGTGCTTCTTTGTACCGATGTGAAAATAAAAAAAAATTATCATGACTCTTTTTTTTATGCCCCACCTACAGCTCCCTTATTCTTACTAAAGGTTCAGATAGAAGGCTGTGTTTTTCTCCCTAGATTCTTGATAAATATGACAAATACACTGAATAGGCTTCAAGTATGAGAAAGTAATATTGCTACATTTTTGTTGGGCCTGAATTGTAAGGGATTAACTATTACGTTTATAAAGATTTCTGGACTATTACAGTAAACACATCTTTGCTCAATGGATTTAGATGAAAATTTACTAAGTAAATCTGCAGGCTCATTCAATTACATTTTAGAGTGAATTTAGAGTGAAGCAAGGATGTGGAATTATTTCTGGATAGTACAAAAGAAAATGTCTTTCCTTTTTTAGTTCCTACCATATCTGCATATTTCACACAGGATTTCTAAAGAGGACTCTATCAGCATAAAATACTAATTGGAAGACTTTCTCAGTGCTTTCTATCATTGTAAGAAAACAAGGCAGAAGAAGCAGGAGCTTCTTATCATGGTCTGGGGGAACTGTTTTTTTGTAGATAGGCCAATAAAATTGTTCATCTAAATCTGCACTGTCTGTACAGTCTAGGGAAAGATGGAAAGAAGAAAAACAGCCTTCCAGAAGCGACTGCTTCTTTAAAGGAAAAAAACAGTGGTCATTTCCTGGGAACTGATTCTTCAGGAACTCTAGAATAACTAACTGAGACAAAACAGCCAATATTTAAAATGGTGGAGTGAGAACATTGTTAGGGAAGAGATACAAGCTTAATCTCTGAGTCCAGCAAGAATGAGAACAATCAGCTCACAGAAATTACCTGGGAACTGGTCCATCAGAAATGGATATTTGAATACACACAACTCATAGCTCTGAAATTAATGGTGGGGTTTGGTGGTTTTTTTGGGTTTTTTTGTTTGGTTTTTTTTTTTTTTAAATTTGCAATTCCCTAGAACCAATCCTGCAGAACTACAGACAGCTGCAAATCAAATATAAGCCTACAGGCAGTAGGCCAATTCTTATGGTGTAGCACATCAAGTAGCATAGAAGACTATCACAGCAACAACATTGCTACTATGGAAATTTCTTTCTTGTAACAGTAGCAAAAAAAAAAAAAAAATAAAAAAATTAACTCTTCAAATTAGCAGCTAAATGCAGCTTTAATCTGAATGCATGTAGGGTAATGTTGTTTCACCTCCCTCCAAAAGTAACATAAAGGATGCATTTTGACTTAACCAAAAAATTGCTGAGAAGTTTAGACTCACATTCTTCACAAGTGAGAAATGTTCCTTAACCTTAGCATTAAAACTTTTTCATTCTGAAAATACTACATGCCACAATACAACTGTGACTTTAAAACCACACATGCATATAAATAAATGCAACCAAAATGATTGGTAACAGTAATACTATGTTTTCACAGTGCAAAGCTTGTGCCCAGAAGTTTAGAAATCTCATACTAGTACTATAAACATTCAAATGACACTGCTCATCATTACAGCTACATTCTTAGTCTGATTTGGTCTATTGCCTTCAAACTCTTAAAGAGCAATTCTCATGATCTAAGTTTTCTTAAGAATTTTCTTTCTTTCTCCCTTTCTAGTACTTTGGCACTTTAGGGCTACTGCTGTTTGGCTTTAAACCACAAAGCTAATAGTATCTCAAATGTCATTATTTTATCAATAAAGCTTATCAAAGTCTGTATGCCAGGAAGCCAGAAAATCTGCTTTTAAGCACCAATATATCTCTGAAGCCTTAGGTGTTATTTCTGGAAATTACACACATGCATGACAATAACTCTATTTTAAGATGCACCACCTTCTGAAGGTAGCCACAGTATGATTCAAGAAAATAATTGTGATTACCTATATATGCACACTAAAAGATACCCAGCTATCCTAACCTTGTCCAGCTGTATCCATTTGAACAAGTTCCTTTTCAGCTTTCAGACAACACAGCCACTTCCCTCTCGATATTACCTTTTAGCTTTTGTAAACTTCTGATACGTTTTTTCTATTTTCCTCTCAACAAGAGCAGCTCCTTCACTCTGTTTAATAATAGGAGAATTCTGTGATTAATACAGTACATGAGCTTAACAACATCCTCAGAAACATCAATTTCAAGAACTTTCATATGTTAATTTGACAACATACTCATTTTTAAGCGTATTGCACACATTCAAGGACAAATAAGATTTCCATTAAGATAACAGATTGAACTACATGATGTGAAAATTGCAAACAGGAGGGAAGGAGCAGTAATGGCAACTGGCCATCATTAGAGAATGTAGAGGCAACAAAGGGGCAGGGAGTAGGTACCTGTTCAGAGACAGATGCCTTTGAAGTACAGAAAGAAACAGGACAGATACACAGACCTGTGGAAGAATTGCAAGAGTTACCTCATGATATTTAGCACAGCACTTATTTCAAAGTAGCCTGGATATGTCAAGGGCCATAAAACCTGAGATTATGTAGTATTTCAGTCCTGGAAGCCTTCTGAACCCAAAATGCTTTGTTTCCTCCTGAACTATGTGGGTTGGTTTAGACAACATTGTTATTTGCCTAAGAACAGGAAAAGCTACAGGGCACAGATCAGCTTGTGGAAAGAGCTCATGTTTCTGACATTTTCTAGTGCCAAGCAAATGCCTGGGAATCA
The DNA here is from genome assembly GCA_018697195.1 of Certhia americana. Taxonomy (NCBI): domain Eukaryota; kingdom Metazoa; phylum Chordata; class Aves; order Passeriformes; family Certhiidae; genus Certhia; species Certhia americana. The sequence goes on from CM031870.1 coordinate 9,110,489, forward strand.
CCTTCTTAAAATCATAAAGGTGTAAAACTACTCCTGCTGCTCTGAGTGATCAAGATAGAAAAATGTGTCAAAATCACCCTTTAATATGCAAATACTAGTTTGCTGAAAATGTAAGATAACAAAAGCATACTCACAATTGCTCCAGGAGTACTTTGGATTACTGGGAGTAACTTTGAATTGGCTTTTTAAGCAGCAAGTCAGCATTTCTCTGTAAGCATTCCTGATTAGAGTCATGGCTTTGTTTTTGGTTTTGTTTTTTAACTTTTTTGACCTTTTCTATCTGGGACAACATATTTGTGTTTTGTGAGCTTCCAATGATGGTTTTCTTTCTTTCTTTCTTTCTTTCTTTCTTTCTTTCTTTCTTTCTTTTTCTTTCTTTCTTTCTTCTTTCCTTTCTTCTTTGTTTTCTTTCTCCCCTTTTGTTTCCCTTCTGTTTCTTTCTCTTTCCTTTCTTCGTCTTCTTTTTCTTCCTTTTTCTTTCGGTTTTCTTTCTTCTTTCTTTCTTTCTTTTTCTTCTTTCACTTTCTTGATCTTTTTATTCTTTCTTTCCTTGCTCTTTCTTCTTTTCTTCTTCTTTTCGTCTTTCTTTTCTTCTCTTTCTTTCTTTATCTTTCTTTTCTTTCTTTCGTTCTCTCTTTCTTTCCTTTCGTTTTTTCTTTTTTGCTTTCTCTTTCTTTTTCTCCTTCCTTTGTTTTCTTTCTTCTTTTCTTAATTCTTTCTTTTTCCTTTCTTTCCCTTTTTTTTTCTTCTGTATCTTTCTTTCTTTTCTTCTTTCTTTCTTTCTTTCTTTCTTTCTCTCTCTTTCTCTCTTTCTTTCTCTCTTTCTCCCCATTCTTGTGTGAGTAAGACAAATTCTTTGGGAATGAATAGAAGCTATCTGGCCTGCAAAACTTATCCTTTTTTGGTTCTATCTTTCTCCCATGATGTCATACAGTTATTTTTCTGAATGACTTCAATGTGTTTGCCTCAACAAGTCTGCTATTTTATAATTATTATTGTACTTTTCATCTTTTTAAAAGTAAAGTTCCACCTTTTCATTAAAAAATCCTCAAAACCTACAACAAAAACTCCCAAACAAGAGCATATTTTTCTTTTCTATTTTCCCCTTCTGGTTTGTCATAATATTTTGGAATTGTATTGTAAGGAATATATAAGATGGCAAGTACTACATGTGTCCTGCAAATATCAACTCCTACTACAATTTCTGTATTGATATTCTCTGATAACATAAGGTGACTGTAAATAATTAGTAGGACTCAATAATTTTAATCTTGCAGTTTTTCAATCTATTATTGTCAATGCCTTTCTGCTCCATTCTACTATTTTATGATGATGATGATGATGATGATGATGATGATGAAAGTATATTACATTTGAATATAATTGTACATTTGATACAATTATATTAGCAGGAACTTTTAAAAGATTCCTTCCCACTCCCTCAAAAAATTAATTAAATTTCCTAAAAGAAAGGATTCATTAGAAAGGAAATTATAGAAGAATGGTAGAGATTTCTGTAAAAGATTTCTGCAACTAGAAATATACAGACATCTCCCTCTCATCTGGCTTCAGAAATACAGGGGCCAAATTCCATATTGCTATAATGGAATTTGTTGATGTAGAGTTTGGAACAGCTAAGTGGGATAGCAAACCTAAATCTGATTAAAAGATAATTTGTGACTCTGACAACCTTTCCTGTCTAGCTTCTTGTTATAATCTGATTGTTGGTCTACCAGTGCTAAAAGTACAAAGTATTTCCTGAGAAGCTTGAGGAAAACCGCTCTGCTCCTAGCACAGCATTTTTCCTCTATTAATGAGAATTTATAACAGGATCTTGTCTCTTGAGAGTACACTGGATTTAAATGGCTACTGTGTACACATTCTGGTACTTTAGGGTGGATACAGTCAGAGAAAACCCAGCCAGGTGCCCCAGAAGGTGTGCCAGCAGCAGTTCTGACCTAGGGGTCAGAGGTATCCTTTCCACTGCACTTTCCTGGGATGGCTGTTCCTCCGGAGGAAATGACATTCATGGAGGGGAATCAGGGACACATATGGCTATAGACTACAGTGTGGAAAAGAACTCCCCTGGGAAGAACACCAACAACTGCACAAATCTGTCCTGAATATCTTTGATATACCCTGTAACATTGCTTTAAAGATGGTACATGTCATTTATATAATATTCAAAATCCCCACACATCCTCAGTTGCTGTTGGCTTATTTCCCCTTTATCCACTCAAGTCCCTGACATAGTACAGCTGTTCAAAGATTCATTTTCATATCTTAAAAATTAATTCAAAATCACACATATTCACCCATTTTTTTGTTCCTCATTTTCTGAAAGGCTTATAAAACTAATATATAATCCTTATGAATTTTAGTTTATTTTGACATTGAAGATATATTCTTCCATATAATTGATCAGTGACAAAATTACATACCTTTGCAAAGTCTGTTAAACTAGCTTTTAGATTTGAACAATTTGAAATAAAAACATCTGAATGAAACACTCCACAAAATCCTGAGTAATTTCAGAAGTTTTAAACAAGACTTCTAATTCATTTTCCATAGTCCCAAATCACATGTTCAAAATACTGCTCCTCAGAACATCTTCTTTCTGAAATGCTTTATACACCTCTGTTATGTGCTATGCCTTTATTTGTATTATCTCACAGTGCATGCACTTATGAAACAGCAGATAAAGGTAAGGAGGAGCTGGCTGATAATAAAACATGAGAAATAACATCTTTGTGCTTCTCTCATGTTCTTCAATACCTCTCTAGGAAAAGCCCAGAAGAAATCCACATTAGAAAGTTAAGGATTAGGCAAAAAAAGAACCAGAAAACCTAGTCACACAAGTATTTGCACTACAGGAATGTGGTGAGTATCTCTCTCTGGTTATCAAGATAAATTATGTTGTAACTGCCATTTCTCTCATTCTCCAAGTTTTCAATGAAATTCAGCTAGTTAAAATTTAAACTTTCCAATCAAAGCTCAGACCGTGGTCTCTATGAGTCAGAAGTTGCTCTGTGAAATAACTACAATTGTTTTGGGGGGTTCTTTTTGGGTGGCCTTTTTTTTGTTAATTTTTGGTTTTTTTGGTTTTGTTTTTTTAATTCATGCATTTTCATTGCCACTCATGCAAAAAAGAAAACATCCCGTTCTCCAAGGGAAAACATAAGGAATGGAATCTAACACTTACATTATTTTTAGTCATTTATAAGTCATGCTTTTGGCAGCAATGCATGGGATTGTCTATGTATTTCTTTTGTTACTAAATGAAGATATTCTGCTTTATATTTTCTGCATATTTAAAACACAACTCTTCACTACCGTAAATTACCATTAACATACAAAAAACCTGCTTAGTTTCTTATTGGAATATATAAATCTTATATATAAATATATAAGCTGTTTGAATACTTATGTTGTGGATTAGGGGGACCATGGAATAATTATTCACTAACTGGAATGCTTAAAAAGAAAAGCAAAAGCAAAAATCTCCTTAATTTTCTGTCTTTTTAGTTATAATTTTCTAATAGACTGCCCATACATATCAACTGATATAAAGGACAAATTGTTAACTTCTTTTAAAGTAACATTATGTAATAGTAATTTCATATTTTTAAATATAAATCAACTTTCTGTTTTCAGGAAATGCACTGTTACTGAAAAGATGCTGAAAAAAAAAAGGTTGGACCTAATAGACAAGATGCAAAGGATGCAGCAAACTCACTGAAGGCTAATTATGGCACTGACTTAGCAGAAAGCCATTTACCCAAAATATTTGGAGTCACTAGAAAAATAGGATTTTCCCAAGACTGACAGGAACTGTGAAGCTTTTTAGCACAACCAGAGAGCATTCTTGGCAGACAAGCCTAATATTGAGGCATTCTAGAATCCCTGCACAAACTTTGCAAATATTCAATTGGCTCAGAAGAAGAAAGATAATCAACATAAAAGAGCTGTAGATAATTAAATTAAATTAAATAATTCTAAATATTATGTTTATGTCAATGAAAATGAAAACATAAATAAAAACTACCTGGAGTTAAAAGGAGGTGATTTTTGGGGCCTTATTCTCTCCTTCGTAGTACTTGATATACATATTCATTTGTGTGCAAACTTTCATGTGTGTAAGTTAAACGAAGATTTTGTACTCAGTATTTCTAACAATCATTTGCATTAATTTTTGACAGACACTGGAGACAGCACGAAGTGAGAGATGACTTCTTGATTCCCCTTTGCAAGCTCCATGTGTAGCTTTACATGTGCATTTATGTGTGCTTATGAGACGATTGGAATTTTGTTGTTTGAGATTTATTTCACTGCACAGTTTTGTATGAATGATGAATTCATTCTTATCTCAGTTTAAGATGTAAGCATCTAGACTGCTTAGTCATAGTGCAGTCAGGAACCCAATATTTAAACTGACTAATCATAAAAAATTAGTCACCAAAAATCTTAATTAAAGATGATGAAGGCTTGAGAAAGATATTAAACTGATGTTCCCAGTGAATTATTTCTTTTAAAAAATGCTTTATTTCAAGCATCTGTATTCTTACAGAAATCCTAAGTAACAATTTCTGTAAAATTAAAATCATAACTCTTCATACTTATTTAATAACTACTACAAGGAGTGACAGCAATTAGAGAGCAGAATTAATGCTAAATCCTTGAAAATAATTAATTTATACAGCCACCAGTAACTCAGATAAAGTGATTCATACGTTAAGTTGATTCTGTAAAGAAAAATCTCTTGTTCACAAAGTAACTTCAGAGCTTTTGCAATTCAGTAGTTTTGCAGAATTCCTTGGACAGAACACATTTATAATCAGATTTAACTGTTGTGTCTCAACTTTCTTAACAGCAGGTGAAAAGGCTGAGTAACTGCAAACACTTTGTAACCATTAACTGCTGGTAATATCAAATAAGGCCAACCTTTCACACACTACTTTTTTCATGCTAGCCACATCCAGAATTTAGGTTCATGACCTTTTATGCTAGTTCCTCAGGATTAAAACGGGGGAGGGGAATCTACAACTCAGTACTGTGCAAGTGAAATGAAACAGCTATTTGCTAAATTTTAACACAGACCCATGACTTGTAATGACCACAAAGCCAACATTCCTTTAGTTCTGCAGCCCTGGAATGGGACAGCTGAGCTGCAGAGCAAATGAATTGAACTCTGGAACCAAAAAATTCACCTATCCAGGTTCTCCAGCTGTGGTCAAACACTTCAGAGATTGTTGTGATAGGTCTTAAGATGTCACTCTTTTTACTAACTTTTTATCATCCTCAAGCCCCAGTAAATGGAACTGCCTTCCTGAGCCAGGAGGGTTCAGCTGAATTACCTTCTACAGCAGTTAAGGATTTGTCAATTCATTATGCCAGGATATCTGCAGTCCAGTCACACTGAGACCTGTGAGGGGACAGTGTATCAAACAGCTCAGTGGAGCTTGTTTCACAAGCTTCATGTGAAGAGAGGTTATGGAAATAACCTGGAATAAAATTATCAAAGATTTCACAGTTTAAATCTAGCAAGCAGAAATCATTCTAGGAGTTATGCCCAAAAGGGTTAAAACTTGGTGGAATATGTAGATTTTTCACAGAAATAACAAAAAGCACATGCTCAACAGGCAGGTCACTTTCTTGCCAACATCAAATCTCAATTCCAAGCCTTTGGGTCATTCCAGTATTTCAAAGAATAAAGTTGTCAAACCTTTGTTTTTCAGTAAGGACAGTATAGAACACATGGCCCTAGTTTACTTTTAAAAAATTTGGAGTTTACCATGTTGTTTTTCCAAGTTGTTTGGATTTTGTATGTTTGCTTGTTTTATGAACTGCTATGGTATTCATAGTTCAAACTACATCCCAGACTATCCCATGTGGATATTGGGTACAGCAGCATAACTTCTAGGAGTACTTATTTAGAATTTGTAGACATTTGGACTGAGTGCCAGAACATTAATTCTGCAGAATTAGAAGCTTAAAATTTCTTTCAATTATTCAATTCAATTCATATGGAGGAAATATATTTAATGTCACGAGGTACGAGCAGATATAATGTGCACTGATATAAAACTAGAACACTTAAAATTGCCTCAATATTTTTTCCTTCGCAGTGTCCTTTCAATTTCTGAAGAGTTTTTAACACAAAGAGTTTTAACTAGTAACTTTGTATGTCCAATAGTATGGGAAAATCTAAGTAAAGCAATTTAATTTGAAAATGCTCAACATGACAGAGAAAGTGGGGGTGATGGAGCTAATGCAATGCAGCTCCTTAGGTACTAACCTTAGGGGCTTCCCTTGTCTCTGATCACATATTTTTATTCCCTCCCCCCAAACCAGCGTCTCCTGACATGATGCTGGTCAGAAGAACCCTGCTCATCTTTTTCAGTAAGCTCGAGGAGCGAAGCAAGCAAGATGTTATCCTCACAAAAAAGGGAGTTATTTTCTGCCAGTTCACTTCCCTGAACTGGTATAACAGTGACGTAGGAATATGAAGCCAGGATCAAGATGACCATTCCTGTCTCGACCTTTACTGTGTGCAAGTCAAAACCAACAGATAATGCTATTTGAAACAATAGCAGGAAAAAAAAAAAAAAAAAAAAAAAGATATGGCTTTGGAAGCCACAACTTCTGAAGCAAAATTATGCTTCCAAGCTGTCTTAGTTCGGAAAGACAGGTGTCTGCTAGGGAAAGAACAGGAGCCTCCCTTGGAATGGAGAATGCAAAACCTCCTGCCTCCGAACTGTTATAACTCTGAAATTAAGGGGTTTTCAGGCAAAGATGTGAGGATAGGAAAAATATTTCTTTACTGGTGTGTATAACAAGGAAACAAAATAATAACAATAACTATAGCATTAACAACAAAACAGAACCAGGAACCCAGTCAGTCTTCTCGGCTGCAGGCACTTCCCCTTTTGGTGCAGTTACCATCTACAGGCCGGAGTGAGCAGAAAGTCCCAGGGCGCTGGATGAGATGTATCAGAAGCTCTGTGGTGGTAGCTGAAGCTGTGAAAACGTTCTGGCAGGCAGGGGTGAGGGTTATGGTGTGGAGGAAACCCAGAGCAGGAGCGAAGGAACTGCGGGCGCAGGGGACCGCGGCGGCGCGGCTCCCAGCAGGGCAGGGAGAGGCACGGTTCCGAATTCCCGGTGTAACAGATGATGAAATGGTGTCACTCCGAGCTGAGCTGAGCTCCAGTGGTGCCAGTGAAAACCTCCCCGCAGTAAAAACCCACTGTTCCCTCTGACAGCCAAACTCCTCAAGAGCGAAGTGCAGTCCGGGTGCCAGCCTCTCCCCTGACTTCAGCCACTTTTTTTCGTCTTTCTCAAGCACCCATAAAGTACCCAGTAATTAGTTCCCTAGCAACTTATGGGAAAAAAATTCTAAGAAAGAAACACAACCTCCAGTATAAGGTTCTAGCCTTCTATGTGTCTACTAGTTTTCCTCATGTTTCTGACTCATAATCACTGTGCGATTCTTTTGCTCAGAGAAGTACTGGCTATACCTTCAGATTTATATAAAGCAGCTGCTGGCTTTGTAAATCACCTTTCTACTTAGAAGTTATGCGGTGTGATAATTCTCACTTTTCATATTTTATTCCACTCTAACACCTCTTACATACCCTGATCATAAGAAGCAGTGAGGTGAATAAGTACTGCATTATTTTATTCTTATGAGAATGCTACCAGTACACCTTTTAGGTAAGATACTCAGAACTGTTAAGAAACTACCTTTGAAAAAGCATCTGTGCCAACGTGGGAAATCAGTGTGCAAAGTAGAATTGTGGTTATGAAACTGCTGTATCATTAAATACCTCAAAGGATATGAAATCAGCCATAAGCTGTCAGGGCTGAGTCATCCATGTCTCAGACATGGGGCTGTGGGAAATGTCCCACCCTAGCAGCTCCCAGTTAAGAGGAAACATAAAACAATGGGATGTCTCAGCCAGACAAATTCACTCAAACTGTTCTGGCAAGCCAGTGTCTTAAGCTATAGATTTCCCCCAGAACTGAAAGCTACAACCAAACCTTAAAGCTAAAGTATTTGAGAAACGCTGTGAATCACAGAAAGAAAACTTGTGCATGTAGAAGGAACAGTGAGCTGTGCTTTGCTAACTGAGGGCCAGCCATATGAGAAGGAAACTGGCTTCTTCAGAACTGTGACACAGACATGTATGCAACATAATTTAGCAAAGTTATGTATAGAAGTGGATGGCACAGAGTGCACAGACTAAGCCCAAAACAACATTAGAATCGAGGAAGTATATACAGTATATCCAGTGTTTTCTCAGCTGTATGATAGATGCCAGCTAATACAAGGAATCATTATTTTATGAAAATTTTACACCTGTGCTTGTCTCCTTCAACTATCACATCTTTCTAAGAGGTGAACTATAAACTCTGAGTGCATAAAAGGGGGGCAAAAGGTAAAGCTGTGTTTAATCTTTCAAAAAATGTAGCAACACAGCTGTCAGTGCTCATCCTTGGGGCAGGGGCACATACGCAAGCAGCCAGCAAAGTCTCACATTTACCAAGGAATAGAAGACAAATAATCTGACTAGAAACTGAACCAGAGAGAAATCTGCTTTCCACTTAGATCAAACAAAGCTTACGGGTATACGGGTTCAAGAGAAAGAATGGAAACAAAGCAATCCTGTCCATTTCCAGCTGACTAGACATTATGCCTGTGACAAGCCTGTTTCTTCTCACTATTGCATCAGTTGTCAAATATTCACTTTCAATAAAAGTTAACATAATTATCATTAGTTTAGGAAACCTTCCATGCAGTCATACCTACAAATGGCCCTTCACTCTACAGAGATGCTCTTCATTAAATAACTTTTACAAAATTCTAGCTGTTACTTGTCTATTCTTCCTATGGTTTTAGTCAAATGCCAGAGGAAGATTTTCTACCTGAGACAAGTACTTGTTCACAATGAAATCTATATTCTTCCCTATATTGTAAAATTACACCCAATTTCAAACCATTTGTAGATATACCAAAAATAGGACCAGGACAACATTCAGAGTTATTTTCTTGACATTACAGGTAACTAATTCTGTCCTTGGCTTCTTTACTCATAATTTCTTTGTAAGACAGCAATTTGCATTTTTAGTGTTTTCAATGCCTCTTCATTATTATGCATTTCTTATTTTTTAGTAGGAAAAAAATATGAGGGTTTGTTGTGATTGTCTTCTTTTTTTCTGGGTGGAGAACCATAAGCAAGGACTTTGGAAATCACACATTAGCACAACATTCAAGTCAAACCATGTCCAAACAGCTCTGGCTGCCTCCACTTCAAAGCACTGGCAAAGCCCCACACAATGTTCTTCCAAAGTTTGCTTGACTGCCATAGTGGTGAATCATGACCATAAAAGAAGCTGTGTTGGTTGGGTTTTTTCTCTCCATACAGGAAACAATAAAACATTAATAAAGAAGTGAAGTTAAGAGAGAACTACAGAACTGTTCTTCAGTGAGCTCTAAGTGGCCATTTTTTTTCCCACCTGGGACACCCAGTCAAAATATTCATTATTGAAGATCTCACTATGATTCACATCTTAAAATTCCAGATACAGATTTAACTTACTCCTAAATCTGACAAACTGTGACAAACAAACCTTGAAATATTTTATATCAATAAACCTGACATAGTTTGGTGAAAGTCACTCCAAAGCACTCTAGCTTGTTTTGAGTTATAAAGTATGGCAAAATTTATGTCACTTGGCTCATAGAAAATTTAATATTTTGCTAAATTAGATATCAAAGCTAATGAAGACAGCATTAACATATATTATGGATTTGCATTACCACAAATTCTGATACAGAGATTATGAAAAGTTTCTTTTCTTTTGAAAGACATTTCAAATTTAATAAAAGATCAACATGACCTCAAAAAAAATTGCTCATCTGTCCAAACTTTCAAAAACAAATCAGTCTTTCAACTGTATGGCAAATCTTGCAAAATCTTGCTTAGTACAATACTCCTCCTGAAATATTTCCTCAATGGCATTTCAATTTTTTTTCTTGCAGATAAAAACCTGATTTATTATTTCAGCTATATAAAGGAACAAACTTATTTCAGTGTAGGATAGGATATGCTCTATAAAATCTTTATATGGAAGAAATCTTTTTTGAAAGAAAAAAAGGATTATGTAAAGCACATGTCCATTTAATTACAAATAAATAATTGTATAGTTCAAAGAGCTAAGGCCTGTAACTAGTACTCTTAATAGTACAGAATGCATTCTAATTTTTTTTCTCTTCTTTAGAGAAATATTAATTTTCTATTTACTAAAGAAAACATTTGAATTGGAGGCTTGAATTGGAGGGAGAAGAACTCGGAAAAGCAAAACTAAGTGAAACATGAAGTTCACATATCTTTTGGAACTCCATACTCATGTAGAAAATAGCCCTTCACTTCAGGATACCAAAGGCAACATCGGAGATCATTCACTGAATTACCACTTTTGTATACCAAAAGCACACAGCAACAGTACCACAGTAGTTGCTGTGTACTGACTTTCAAAAAAATCTGTCTTTATGGATAATCAGTCAGGTATGAAAATAGCAGTAAATTTAAGACTTCTGTACAACATTAAATATCACCCATTCCACTGTCAGTCCTACACAAAAACCTGGTTTTATTTAATGATTTTTAATGTAAGCATTAAACTAATAAAGAGCTTTCAGCAGACAAATTTTACAGCTTCAGCTCGTCTAAATTAAGGATATTGAAATTTAAATAACATAAAAATGTAAAAGGAAAGCTGTAACATTTCAAATAAAAGACTTCCTATTTCCAATGAACATATATCTGTACAAAATGTGTTTGCTGTTGATAGGGGCTGATGAGAGCCAACTGGATTCAGTGTTAATTTACAATTGTTTCAAACATACATAATAGAGAACATTATGCCAAATTCAGATGAGAACAGTAAAGCTCCTTTACAAAGCACAGCTATGTTTAACAATTTCCATTAAGTTGTTTTTTGGCACCAGAAAGATTCCTATGACCCAATTTCCACCTGCTTATTTGCTTTATACACGATCCAAAGTAAAGTACCGAATGGGAAACTGCTAAGTAAAAGGTAACAAAACATGAGATTTTTAACAGTCTGCCATATGTATGACATTATTTCTCCACTTAACTTATGAAAAATAATTATGAGTTATGAAAGTGATGAATACTGTGAACATTACAGTTCTTTAGGGAAATGCATGTTAGGAGACCAACTGATTAATGCTCTGACAATTTATAGCAGGAAACAATCTCAAACATTTATTTGAATTACTATATAAATCCCCATATTTTTATATCCTGCATGTGGGTTTCACATAATTACAAACACAAGAGTCAACAATGCAATACTAGGTAATGCAAACCCAAATATTAGATTCCAAGTTCTAGATTTTTCTTAAACAGATGGTTTCCTAATGGTTTTATTTACTGAAATAAAATTCCACTTGAACTTTTCAGGGGAAGATTGTTCAACTGAACCCTATTTAATAATTTCTAACTGTATATGCGCAAAATAGTTCAAGCTAATGTGCAGTAAGTTAGATGATTTCATGCTGCAAATATGACAACATCAGCAAGTGTAACTGGCAAATTTATGTTTCAAATAGAAAATTTCCCCAGGAGGTAAAACTCACATCTTAAAATATTGTGGGGAAACACACTGAAAACTGGCCCTTATGTGCAGCCTTTCAAAAAGCTTTAGCTCAGTCTTGTTCAGCCTCCCAAGAAATGTCAATAATCGAATCCATTCAAGCCACTTCAATTGCACCTGTTTGCACAAGGCTTGAACTCTGAAGTTGATTTGGTTACCAAAATCTGATTAAATACTGCTGTTTATTGACTCAGTAATTTCAAACATCTATTGGTTTGTATAGGCTGCGCAAAAGTAAAATTCTTAGCCCTGAATACATTTGGTTGAGTGTCTTGTTTATAAAATTGGTCTTTTAATCAAAACGTATTTAATAACACACAGTACGTACTTACTCTATAAAAAAGTCCCCAAAGGCTGAATTCTGCACTACAGAATTTTTAAACTGAGGTCAAAGAAATTAGTGTGCTTTTGGGAAAGAAGCAAAACTCTTCAGGAAGGTCAACCCAATGAATCTTTGGAAACCCTGGCCTTAATGTCCTAATTAGGTCATCCTGAAATAAGTAGCTTGTTACATCATTTGGCTCTTCTGCAAATAAAGATGTTATTTTCTTAATTCCCAATTATTTATTATGTATTTTCATGGAATCATAGAATATCCTGAGTTGGAAGAGACCCACAAGGACCACTGAGTCCAAGTCCTGGCCCCGCACAGGATAGCCCAACAATCCCACATTGTACCTGAGAGCATTTTCCAAAAGCCTCTTGAATTCCTAAGCATCAGACTGCAAAGGAAAATTTGCTATCTACTTCAAAATTATTTTAAATAGGTGCTTTAAATACACTTTTCATGCCTGCTATCTTCCACCAAAGGGAAAGCTTGTTATTTAAAATCACGCAGATGTTTTAACCACAGTCACATTTTGATGTGTACCTTTATCATAAGGGACTTGTCATGTAACAGTAGTGAATTATCAATCACGAAGTCCAACTCTGTTGCATATAATCAATCACTCATAAAATCCAAATAATTCAATGTTAGCATGGTTTGAAGGTTAGTCTGATTGCTTTTAGTGTAATGCCAATTGCTTATCTAAGATGTAGCCAGCTGTTCCTTTAGAGAAGGTAATTCCTACAATACAGTTTGTGGCATCTTCGTATTCCCTCATCTTGGAAAAAGTCTTGATCCCATTTATGTGATCTTCACTAAAGAAACTAAAAGGAAGGCATCTGTAGTTTTACTTTATATTAACAAATCTACTCTTTGTATATTTAAGGAGAAAGATCTCAAACTGAAGTAAGCCTGTTACGTGCTGTGTCAGTACTGCAATTCTATTAGTCTCCATCACACTTGTTTTTTTCTATTCCCCCTTTCTTTACCTCCAAGGCTTCATAAGGTGGTCAAGTCACTCTTCATGCACATTCATTTTCCAACAACACCTCGTGTCCCATTGTCACATGAGGCTCCAACAGCCCAGCACTAGGACAAGAAAGATTTTTTTAGAAGTTCCTGTGATATTAAAGCTACATGCCTGTCAGCACACTACTACTTCAGGGCAAGGGAAATAATGTGAAAACTAACAACTGTTCACCTTTTAAATTGAGAGCATTGTGTCCACTAGGACTCCATGAACATTTCCTCAGAAGTGATAATTACATTATTTCTGTTTGCTGCAACAGAAAATCACCTTTATAATCTAAGAATGCAATTTGGAGAAAAAAAATCAAGTTGAAGGTCAGGAAGCTATAAATGCTAAAGTTAATTTGCACAGAAGTCCCTCTTACTGCACACATTCAACATTCATATCACAGAGAACTATTTTTAAACTTCATACTTGTTGTGGGTTTTGTTCATTTCTTGGCTAATGCATTAAATTTGTCATGGTTTCAGTTTGAAGCACACTAATTTTTGTTTTAGTTTTAGTTTGTCAATTCAAAAATTTTTAATTAAGAGCAAAGCAGGCTTAAACTTAACAGGAATAGAACTTTATTAATTAACTCTAAAAGAAAAAAAGAAATTAGAATGGAACTTTGAAACACTTCTCTTCCCCCCACTAACTATTCACTTTTTACTCCGATGTAAAAAGACAAAACTTGGGATTTTCAGTCAGTTATCACTCTTAAAATAATCATTTCTTAATTCATTAAGGAGAAAGGAGTTTCTCTTGGGTATTACAGAGATTTTTTACAAGATACTAGTTCTCTTGTTTTTACACTCTGTATCTGGCCTGCCCCGGCAGAAATGTTGCCATTTGTGAAGTCCCTCCCATGAAACACCCTGCCACAGCAGCTCATGGGCCATATCAGTTTATTAGGCTACAGTTTAAAGATGCCTCTTCTAGTATAAAACAAAAGTTCTCTTCATCTGAAGGAATAGAGGTCATCTTCCCTCATTGGGCATGGCTTTATCTCTCACTTTTTTAGTCTTCTTCTGTTCAATTTTCTCTAGTAGCTCACAGCTATGTTTAGAACCTTGCATCCCCCTAAAAAACACTCCATAGGTTACAGGGTATTTTAGTCTATTCTCTATGGCCTCACAAGAGAAGTCTAACTTAACCAGGCAACTCTTTTAATTTTCTTTTTCATTTGAGATTCTTTTCTCACTTTTCCTGATATTAAGTTTCATGCTGTGTCTTCTTACATTTAATCTGGTCTCCTCTCTTTCTTTTGGGTAAGATTCATGCTTTGAGTTTTATTTGGTCAAGGAAAAAAATTTATATAGGCTGCAGCTGGTACAAGGCAGTTACGTGATGCATTGTAGTGGTGCTGGAGCTGGGATCCTAGGATCTTAGTTACAGCCTGGCTGCTGCCCTCCAATTCTAGCTGTGCTGAGAGAGGGAGGCTAGGATCCCCCTTCCAGCCCGGTCAGGCTTTAGATGTCTCACACCTGGGCTTTCTCTCTTTTTTTTCTGCTTGGCAGATGCCAGGCTTGGCTCAGCCCCCGGTTGCTGCATGGGCAGTCCTGGATTAGCAGATTTCTGTATCCAAGGCTGGGCTGTGCCTTCCTTCCCCCCCTCTCTCTGCCTCTTTCTCCTTTGCCTGCCAAGGGTACCAGGGGAGGGAAGGGGGGAACCTCAGCCCAGCCCAGCCCAGCCATGGGGAACAGCCAGGCTGAGGCTCTGCCACTCACCCCCTCTGGAAACCAGAAGAAAGCTATTTCAGGATTCTCACCTTAAAATGTGTATTCACTAGAGGCATATCCACCTTTTTCATTAATTTAATCAGGTGTCAGTATTACACAATTGTCCAATCAGAGCTAAACCATGACAATATTGTAAATTAAAAAAAAATGTGTAAGTGACTTATGTATGGTCCAACTTTACTAAATTATTTTGGACCAAATTAAACTCAAGTTCAAGCTTGAGGTACTTCTGTTACAAAGTTGGATACTGCACTTCTCAGTCACTGCATGTATTACATGAAGAGTTTTATCCTAAGAAAATAATAAAAAAAAAATTATGCTACCTTTCTTTATGAGTCCCAGAGACTCTTTCTCTGCACTCAAAGAACTTTCTCTGCACAAACAATGGATTTTATGAGTTTCTACTGTGTGTGGTTTTTAAATCCCAGACGCTTTCAAGCCACCTTCATAAGCCCTCTCCTGGAGATATCTGGCTCACCAGCAATGTGCATATTTGGCAGATATACATAACCTTTAAAAAAAATCAACATTTAGTTTTTGGTTAGATGTCCTAATAAGTCTAAATACAGCACAAGAGAAAACACTGTACTGGAATAAAACAAAAGAAAGATTTTGTTGAAACTTTAAAAAAAAATCTTGACTGTGAAATTAATGTTAAAATTTTCATTCAAGAAATAAAACTATGTGGATACAAAGACAGCATATGTGGAAGTTGAAATAAAAAATAAGTTGAAGCATTGTTTCTTTTTTTGCTATGCTCTGTCTTCTACACAAACTCAAAAGCAGAAATAATAAGTAGATTATTGAAACAAACAAACAAAAATCCAAATTCAACTTACTCCCATTTGTAATGCAGTCAGAGCATTACAAATAAGTGGCCTGAACCTTAGAGTCCTGGCCTGTCTGTTAGGGAAGAGGGAATGCACTGGATATGAACATAAATTAGAATGTCTCACAACACTGACTCCAGGCAACAGGATAAACCCATCTCTTTGTGCTTACATAATGTTTATCCTACACCAGGAAAATATTTGAAGAGTACTGTAGCAGGTACTAAATGTCACTGGGAAGTATTTTTGTGTATTTATTCAAGGTATTTTAAAAACTTTGTGCTCTTTCCTACAAATATCAAGATGAAAAGGCTATGTTGTCCCACAGACCTCCATTCCTACACAAATACACAAATAGTATCCAAGAACACCTGGATTATGACTTTGAAGAACAGCTATTCTAATTGTTCTTTTACTTCATTTCCCCTGCCTCCTCCCAGTACTGCATTATTCCTGTGTAACATTCAAGTTGCATAAAAAACCCAAATTTTGTGTAGCAGTGTAACTGCCCAGGTTAAGTTTACAGTGAATATTTATCTGCAGGACCTTGGGGACACTTTCAGTGCCTACTGTTGTGAAGACATCTCAAAAAGTAAAAATTTGTCCTTTTTTTTTGCCTAAGGCAACTGCTCAGAGCGAATTTCTCTAAAAAATTTCTTAGTAATTAACTTTCAAATTCACAAAGCCTTAGTATGTATCGTTCAAACTAATGTCCTCACAGAATGAACACACATTTCTATCTTCATGCTCTGAGCTGGGAGTTTACAATACCAGGAAAAGCTGCATTTCAGGTATTTTCAGGACAAGAAGGTGGGGGGGGGGGCAGGGAGTGAGATAATTGCATAAACTAAGACTCTATAAAACAGCAATGTCCCTATGGATCAAATTGGAATCAAGAATAACAGAGTTTAATTAAATAACACAGTTCAGTTAAAACACTGTGGAGGCAGAGGGAAGGGACCAAGACACAAAAACATGGCATTTCACATATTTTCTGCAGACAGATTCTGGAAGGGTTTTAGAAAGAACAAATGAGGCAGAATATCTTTAAGTGCATATGGTCATACTGGTCAACTGAAATTGAAGAAAACCATCATATCTGATTTTGTCAAATACTTTATAGTAGATGTAAAACAATTTAATTCACCATGTACTGCTTTCATGGCAAAAAAATCACATAATGCCAAGTAATTAAGTACTAAATTAATTTAAGCAATGATTTTTTAAATATGCCATAATGCCTCCCATGAAAATAAAATATACTTATAGAGCTTAACTGAATTCAATCTCAGAGAAACATCAGATATGTAAATATCACTTCCATTTTACAGATGGAGAAACCAGAGATGAAGAAGGGTTAAAGTGTGCTGCCCAACAGCACCCTAAATACTGGTAGCGAAACTGACGGTGACAAAAATCAGATTATCCAGTGCCATCCTACCAGGGAAAAAAATTATCTGTGTCATAAATAACAGAGCAGCTCAGAAGTGTTTCTCCACTTTGCCAACATTGTGGATAAATGTTGGCAGTGTAAACGTGTAGAATTTGGCGTGGAGCCTCTTTCCTTACAATGTGTCATTCATCCTCATTTTTAGCAATTCAGTGGCTGCTCCTTTTAGGTGACTACTAAAGGGAAGAATAACAGAACAAAACCAGACAACAGAACACATTTATATTATACTAATGAAACATAAGTAGAACGTCCTCTAGTAAGTTTGTAGTCTTAAATAAGCTCTACATTTACCAACAGATTAAGTGTTGGAGCCGTTCTAGCCCTGGGATCTATTGAAATTAATTTTTCTGGTTTGATTTTGTTGGAAAAATGTGAAATTTATTGTGATATGATTATATAGTAAACTGAAAGAAATGCCAGTAGAATTGCCAGAGCAATTACTCTATCTAGAGCTAGCAAAGACAGGAAATACTGTACTGTTTCCCCTTACAATGATGAAAATTTTCACAGGTTTTCTGAAGAACCATTCTCAACAAAAAACTTTAACTGAATACAGTTCTAAATTCACATTTACATAACACTTTTAACCTCTGCAGGTTGACTCAGCATTGAGTCTCCCAGCCATAGCTACTTACATAAGGTTCCAGAAATTAAGGGTTTCTGCCTTTTGAGAATAAGATTATGTTGCAAGAATAAAAAGCACTGTGAAAATAAATAAGAACTCTCTTAAATTGTATCTTATTCTATACTAAGTTTGAAAATAGATTTGTGAACTGTTCTGGTTAAGTTGTATGCTGCTGTATAATCCTCAACAGAGCAGTGGAAGTACAAAAAAACTAAAAGTGAAGAAAAATTCATTATTCATACTTTTTATAAAATCTCAAGTAAGTACATATAAAAATAAAGATCAAAATGTTTGCAGATTCCCACCAACCACGAATTTCAGTGTTAAACTTGTGATAAACATCCCAGTTTAGAATAGAGACAAATCACTCTATAAAGAATTGATTCAGTTTTTGACAAAAGATTTCTAGAGGCTTTTTAGCTTCCAAGTTCAGGATTCTGTAGAACAGAATATTCAGTAGCATGGATGGCATAAGAATTTGGCGTTGTACATGGGAACTCATGCAGCTGCTCAAACTCCAAGCCTTGCATTTGTAGCTCCCACACAACTCAGTGCTAAAAGGAAAAAAATCTTCCAGAGCATGAAAGGTGAGAGACAGTTGCAGCCACCTGAGAGAGCTGGATCACTGAAGCACATGAATTGGCATGTCCAAATAGGATTAAGTGCCAAGCAGTTTTACAGTGATTTAAACAGGGCTCAAACTTCAGGAAATGAAGGGGGAGTGGGAGACTGTGCTTTTGAATGTGGCATATTATTATTTAATCACTAAGCCATTACCTTCTTCTAATGAAATATAAGTAAAGCACTCATGATTTTCAACTCAATTTTGTCCATTCTCCAGTTATTATTCTGTTTGGATATTTTTAATTTTATAAAGGCAGTTAAGGCCCTGCCTTGGTTTTATTATTAAGCAGATACTGTGTATCTATGATTATGGATGCTTTAACTTATTTATATTACCCATTTTTCCCATTTCAGTTTCCAGTACTAATTTCAGTTACCTAAAACCCACCCAGAGCATGGTAAAATGGACCCACCCAACCAGAGGGATCACTGGCACAGTTCAGATTTTCTCTCAGGATCTGATCAGGATCTGATCAGGACACTGATATCTATTCCACAGAAAAAAATCTGGAACAGTTAGTTTGTTATCTACCATAATAACTCTGTACCGCTTATGCTAAAAGCTTTGAAAATTCAGTGAGATGTGGTTTCTTTCTAGTTTGGATGTGGATAGATCTTAGTAGGGCTCTCCTAATCTAAGGAGTAAACACTGATGTCTGGTAGGTCCAGAATAACAAAGCAAGAGCAGCAATGGAAAATATGTAAGTTACAAGTCCTGCAAATTTTTCTGATCTACTATAAGTACTTGTGTTTACATCTCACTACAGTAAACATTTTTACTTTCTGTTTTTCTAGGTTAGACTACATTAAACTTGATAAGCAACTCATTTCTCCTTAGAGGAAACTTAAAAATCATCTGACCTTTTTGCCAGATTGAACTCTAAACCTATGTGAGATGCGAATACATTTCAGGGTTAAGATAAAAGGACAAACCCCCAAGTTTCCTGTACATGAGTTAGCTGGCTAACTTACATGACTCAGAACATTAGACAAGAATCAGCTTCCTGCTGTTTTTTCCCCGAAGTTTCTCAGGACTGCTAGCAAATATACCTCCAGTCAGATCTATAGGCCAGAAAGAACACTTACTCTGTTCTGTTTCCCACAGTACTGAGATGCCAATGCTTGGCGTTATTCTTCCTGTGCATATCATATACACATCTGCACTCATCACATACTCCCATCTAGAGTTAGACAGAACATTTTTGTACCTTATTTTTAGAATGTGCCTTGCAATACAACCAAAACCTCCCCAAACCAGGATGGAATAGAAATTGAATATTCTTTTCTAAGACTCCTCAAACATATCTTCTTGTAATAATGTCTTTCTCAGCAAAATCTGCTCACAGTCTCAGTAATTATCTATAAACTGAAAAACTAAGCAGAAAGCTGAAAAACGAAAAGTATATACAGAATCTTCCAGCTGTCTCAAAGAAATATACAGATAGTAAACCTACTAGGAATGCTTGATAAGAAAACATTTCTCACCTTTACAAACTAAAATTAAATTATTAAATGAAGTGCCAGGGATCTTCTTAAGAATTTAAAAAGAATAAAATAAAAGAATTTGGACAATACAAACCATTTCATTCATTTTCCTGCGTCTATTTGAATAAATGTTTGCTAAAAAGTAGGTTCTTGTAAAGGTCTGTGATATAAATTCATAGTACTGGCATTTAATAGAAGAGCTGTGCAAAGAAGTAGTAGTAACCTTAGAGCTTGGTACACTATTAACACATGTTAAACAGTATGTCAATGACAATGAATTAGTTGTCCCTAATAAGGACAAGACACATAATATCTTCCCCAGTGTGAAACATCTGTATCTGTGGTCCAGCTGAGTGCTCAACACTTCCAGACAGTGTTGATAGAGTTTCATGCTATTCAACAAGACAGAAAAACAATTTTACCTTTTTTCACTCTAGTGCCACTTTGTCAAAGGGTATCCCTGCATGAAATCTTACCTGCACAAGACTATTCAGTTCTGTCTAAGAAAAATTACATGTGAAGACACAGAGAACAGTTCAACAACTAATTAACTTCTCATATTTACTGATATCCTCTGTTCATTTTCTTTCAGCAGTAGGATTTTTTTGGTTTTGGGTTAGCTCTTCAGCCTCCAAGCAAAACTCTTGCTGTTTTCTGTAGCTTTTATCACGTTTTACAATGTTCAGTTCTCAGGTTGTTAGATGAGCTGTTTATCAGTGTCCCCAGCCTTCCTGCTTGCAGGAATCCCTTTGCAATGGTCGCAGCATGGCTGAACACAATCCTTGAAGTATGTTAAACAGTTTTTATCGTGCCAGATTATTCATTTTACCTTCCACTTCACATAAATATTCTGCACATGGAAATATAGTGCTCTAGCCAAGAACACACAGAGATTACAGCGGTTGTCCAAGTCACACAACAGCCTGTGAGAGGTAAAGAGACTGCAATTTCAAACACAGTGATAATTTCAGGTCTTGCAGAAAGAAACAACGTGAAACCTATTTGCCAAAATGTGTAATGGAACAATAAATACTGATTACAGTTCACAAATCTACCTGAAACTGTGTGACTACATTTGAAATTGTACTCCATGTTCAAATCACAGCAGAATTTTTATCCCAATAATTTATTCCCAAATAGAAAGGTAAAATACACACAAACAAATCTCTATTCAACATTTTTCAGAGATTTTTTTAATGCCTTTATAAATGCTATGTTTATGTGTGTGCTTGTTTTTCAGAAATGTACTCAAGAAATAAGAAAGTGTTTGCTTTATTTAACATAAGTGGGAATTTTGTATATAGAAATGGATGAGAATGTGATAGCCACCTTTAAATTTATTGTGCATTACCTTAAACCTTTGAAATATGCTTGGGACAGAAAGCGGGGAAGTACCTTTATTTAAGAAACTAGAATTCAGAACTTATCACAATTCTTGTCTCATCTGAACTGCTGTAGAAACAAAGCAGAGAACTTTCCAAATTCCTCATATGAACTAAAAAAAACATCTACACTAGATTGAAAAGCATCTACTGACAAAAAATCTGTTTCACTAAAATACATGGGCCTGAGTGCCTGTTTAGGCAAGCCAGAATAAAAAAGTCTGTCTACTTTCTAAGATCCTGGGAGACATGCACAAAAGCTCCTAGCTCTTGCTCATCACACACATACCCTAAGATTAGGCATCATACACACAAAAAACTCCCAGACAAGGTCTCTTCAAATATGAGTTTGTACTTTCAGCAAGTCTTTGAAAATTGCCAGACTATACTGGGAATACTCTCAGAACACTGAAGCCTTTTTTTGCCATGAAAAATACTGCACTTTCCTCAGAAAGTGCTAGTTTTTACTGTTGCTTATTATACCTATTTCATATATTGAAGCACAATTTCAGATGCATGTCTTTTAGATTACTTCCATGGCAAAAAAACAACTCCACCTGCTAACATTTGAGCACTACTACTATGGAAATATATTAAGCTGAGCATCATTCTATTCTTTAGTCTTCTTAGAAATCCAACAGTTTTATAGAATTTGTATAGCTGCTGCTGTAATTTTTTTCAGGATAAACTACAATAATGTAGATTTTAGTATGAGCTAGTACTCATATGGAAATTACTTACTGCTACTGTCATTGTGTTTCAAAATATCTTTCAGAGTAGTTGTAAGGAAAAGAGGTATTTGCTAAAATTATCAGTCTAAAATATTTTCATATTTAGCTTGTATTTAGTCTAATTCTTCTAGATCTTTCTTCAAAAAGCAAAAAGAAGGCATAAAAAGGCTAAAAGGTATTAAACAAGTGATTTTGCCACTTAATCTCCATTCTGCTTTAGACACATCCTCATCCCAAATTTCATGTTAGACATGAATTAAATGAACAATTAGATGTTAAATTTCTATCTTTGGACATGATTAAAACCAAAGGTATGAGTCTCAAAAATTCCTCTGTGCATAACTGCAAATATCCATTAGAAATTATTATTCAAATAAAATACAGTGATCTGTTCTATGAGAATGGAATATTAAACACTTCAAGCAACACCTCATTTACCTCCTAAAATTTGCCAGTTCCCATTAACTTCTTCACAGACTCATCATTTGAATCTGTTTTAGTAAGAATTACTGTAAAACCCCAGGAGAGTATGGCACAACCCAGCAGAAAGGGTTATTAGGGTGAGGGAGTCCAGTAATACTGAGGGGAAATTCTCTGGCAAATCATGTCTTTGCAACACTGCATTATTCATTGAAGACAACATGCTCAGCACAGGAGCAAACAACTGAACTATTATTTCCACTTTCAGCAGTTCTACACCATTGTAGCAAGTTTCTAATGGTAACTGGCAGCCTCTCAACAGCACATCAAAAATTGGATAGCTGAAATTAAATCGAGCATATGAGAGAGTTGAAATGAAAGGCTGAAGTGTAGACCTTTTCTGAACAGAATGGAGGGTCAATTTTAAATTACTGTGGTATTGTTAGTAAACATGTATCAATTATTGATTGCAAATAAGGCAAGCAGCTTCCCCTAGTGCAAAAATTTTAAATGGTAGACACATGCATATGCTTGGAGCAGACTTATTTTTGAAGTAAAAAGCATCCTACAATTAAGTCACCTAATGTCTTATTAAAAAAAACAAACAAACAAAGAAACCCAAACCCCACCCCACTTCATGAGTATATACACAAACTAAAACATGCTCAGCCATCTTTAAACCTTCTAAGTTAAAAATCCCATTTGAAGGAAATAATCAAAGTTATAATACTTATTTAGAATCAAATAAAATAGCCATTCTTAGTAATAGTGCAAAGCTTTTTGAGGCTTATAAAAGGAATCGGTAATTTCGAAAGATTTTTTTGAAGCAATCAGTTTTAATACAATTTCATTTTCTGTCATTTGATGGGTTGAAAACAGGACACAAATTAGGGTTCAGGTGGCTCAGCAGAGTCACAACCTCCAGACTTTCATGTTCAGACTACCAGCCCCATCATATTGTGTCACTCTGCTAATAAACCACATTTGCAAAACTTGCAGACTGTAGACTGCTCATGTACAAATACAACTATCAGCTCTTTTAAGAAATTAATATAAGCACAGGAAATCTAGCTTTTCCCAGTTTGGCTGAATGTTTTCTGTAGTGCATTTCTGAATAGATGTGTTCCATACGAGTTTGTCTAGAGCTGGGACCAACATGTGATCTGCTATAGTGCTCATAGAAGCACATGGCTGCCAATAATTACTCTGATAGAAAGAAAATTATTTTTTTAATGAGCTTCCTGCATAACTGTTAAAGCAAAAAGAACATCCTAAATATGAATACATTGACCCTATCAAACTCAATCTAACCAACCATCTATTTCTCCTTATCCAAAGAATGTGTGGCAATATATCTGTAAAGCACACATGGAGTGTTAGTTTAGTGCAAGTTTAAAGCTGTAACAGTACAATACAAACAAGCAAATGTTTTTTCCTTTACTAAATGTACTGTGGAGTAACTTGAGGAATCTTCTTCAATATAAACATCTGCTCAGCTGGCAGCAGTCTAAACACATTGGAAGCCAAGAACTTGATTGTCAGGAGTCTTCTTTATGGTCCGACACTGAATTACACAGAACATTTTTGTCTGCATTACATTTACTTTGATGTAAAGATAGTGAACACATCCAGATTACCAGACATTTTCTGGGCACCATGACAGATTTCAGAAGTTTAAAGAAAGAAAAGAATTACAACATTTGCATTTTCCCACAATCACTAGAAGGTTTAGTTATCTCTCTCTTGGTTTTACCATTGGTTCCACAATAAAATTTAGGACTCCATCTAAATATCATCTAAATCATCTGAAGCTTTTAACTTTTTGCTCCAAACCATAAGCTCAAGTCTGAGACCAAGAACAGACCGTTGCACTCACAGCAATCTTAATTTCATGTAAGATTCATTCTATCTCTTACCTACCCCTTTTCAAACCCATGCTTTAGAGATACATTCTTCCCCCCTTAGTCTACACCAAACAATTATATCTATTTCTCATTTACCAGCAACATCCTATATCCTCTGCTACAATCCTGGGCATTATGACTCATTAACACTTCTCGCCCATAAATATTTGAGAGGAATTTGAAAATTATTTCAAATACAGGTTCAGTGTGCTTTTTGAGGTAAACAATGAAGTACTCTATAACCACAGCTAAATTATCACTTTTAAGTCTCAGTTCCAGCCAAATAAGCCCATTCTCGTTCCTCTGCAGCGGCAGGGTTTCAGCTCACTTACCTCACTTGCTGCTGAGCCATTCCTCCCTCATTTTTCTCCACACCATTTCATCAGGTACTCCCATGTTCAGGCCTACACTTCCAAGTGCCCTTTTTCCCAAACATTTCGCACAAAATTCCCTCAGTTTCTCAAGGCAATTCCTCAATTCCTTCAACGCCTACTTCCAGCACTTCTATGCATTGTTGCTTGCTGCTTCCTACACCCTCCTCAGCATCCCCCCAGAGCCAGCCGTGAGGACCGGCCGCTCCCGAGCCTGCCCCAAGCAGGGACGCGGGGACACACCGCCACAGCAAACCCGCTGCACGGCTGCGGTCAACGCTACCGAGGGCAAGGTGATGCGGGCTCCTTCAGACAGTCAGAGCCTGTGCTGGCCGCTGCAGCTCCCAGCCGCACACAGCCGGTGGGGACGGACAGGCGGCAGCCGTGCCGCCAGCGCCCGCGCCGCCCTGAGGGGAGCACCGGAGGGCGAGAGGCACCGGGACAACGCTCTCGGGCACACGGCGGAGGCTCGGGGCTGTCCGGTGCAGGGCCAGGAGATGGACTCGCCGATCCTAAGGATATTGTATGATTCACTGACTTCTGGAGTCAGTAACAGCACAAACCCCCGGCGACTACAAAACCCCAGAGCCATCATAACTAGTGATGACAGCTTTGCTTTCCCCAAACAAATTCGATGCACATAATACATTACGAAATAAATGTGGATCTAATTTAAGCTACATTCTTTCCCTCCTAGAATTAATGATTTCATTTAAGGTGCAGTGAAGCGGACCAAACCCCACACAACAGCGAGGTCTTGTGCAGGATGAGTGGGGTCAGTCCCTGCTTAGGACACCACTGGCTTTTTGACCTCTAACACTCATCCACCCAAATTTAGTGACAGAAATATTACAGCCCCATCCAGCAGAGTTTTATAGCTTACCTAGGCGTCAACTGGTAAAATCAAAGGCACATAAAGACTAGGGAATGCAAGAACAGTTTTCTTAAGCGGTACTAATTACTGATAGAAATCAGTAACATCCAGCTTCTCAAAATGACAACTGAGAGGAGGTGCACAGAAATAGTGGGTATAGCTGTTAACCTTTGTAGTGTAGGGAAGTATGTATGTAGCCTACTCTGAAGAAACAAGTTTTAAGGGATTGTATTGTAATGTAATTAAGACTTATATTTTCCCTGCATATATGTAAGTATTGCTGTTCAAGAGTAAAGGAGATCCTAATGGCCTTGGGGTAGACACCAGGTGGATTCTCTGTGACAGAGTAGTGCCTCTGTATCTCTTGAGCAGCTAGTTTCTTGCCCCTTAACCTGTACTTCTGACAATCCCTTCAAATGCTTCTGTACCCTTTTGTCATCATGACCCAAGCTCTGTCCAAAATCATGCTACGCCAGTTCTTTAGGATATACAGTTAATAACTCACTCCAACATTTGGATAGAATACCATGTGATTTACGTGAATCACCTCAAAGAAAGATGAATAATCCATACAACCGTTATTAGGTGTTGCACATATTCTGAGAACTAAATTTACAATTGATTTGGATACTCAAGATGAAAGTGATTTAAGTATTTAGTCCTAAGGTCATGAGTCTTGAGGAAGAAAAGTCTCTGGATCCTTGAAAGCAGAAGAGTTCAGTTACTAATTTTCCCTTGCATCACTAATAGCAAATCTTCTTTCCCACATTTTAGTGTGAGAATGTGATAACAGAGCTGCTATTAAGCAATGTAATTATAGTACTTCTGGGAGTATTCTAAGGTTAGAAATGCAACATTTCACACCTAATATCTTGAAATTATTTTTCCCTTTGCAATGCAAGTTCACAATCATTTAAAAACTCATGAATTTTGACATACCTTCAAATAGGTTATTCCATGTTTAAGTGACAGTGGTTCCCACTCTAGTGTAAATATAATATGATGAAGCCTTCTTAATATTCCACTCTTCCACAGAAATGGTTCTGAACTTGCTGATTTGAAGAAGTCTTTTGTTTTCAGCCCTCCAAGGGAAACACATAGCAATTTAAATCTTATGACAATAGGCTTGCTTTTCTTGGTTACATTTCACAAATATCTTGAAAATAGTCCATGGAACAAAAGGGTTTGCTACTCACAGGATGACAAAAAAATCATTATATTAGGAAGAAAGAAAAAAAAAAAAAAAAAAAAAAGAAGACTTCACTCAAACCATTTCAGATGCTAATAAAAAAACCCAAACCAGTTCCTAAGAAAATGTCTTTAATTTTCATGTTATGGAAATACATATTTTGGTTTTATTTCCATGATACAAAAATTTAAATATCAAACATTTTCTGAAATCTACCAATGCAGATCCTTTTTTTAACAAATAATGAGCTGGTGTAGTTAGCAGGTTTATCACAGGTACCAAAAAACATTTCTTACAAAATCAGAATTTAGAAGTGGAAACAACCGATGTGAAAACAAAGAAAAACTACCTCCAGGAAATTAATGTTTGAGAAACTTTTAAGTTACAGTTTTTTGAAAGGGTAAGGTATGTGTAAGGCTGGTATTTAGATGAACATCACCTGCACTGGGGGTGGTAGTAGAGAATAGAAATTCAGAAAATGTTCCCGGATAAAGTAACAGGTAGAAAGCAGTATGTGAAACTGCAGTTCTACATATTTCTAGAATGCTGACAGCATACTAATGCTGCCTGAAAAAATAGCTAAATATTAGGAGAGCTGTGGTAACTTCCCAAGCAAAGGAAGCAGCCTAGCACAAAATCACAGCGTGCCAGTTCTTGTACAGTTCATAGCCAGCATGCCAAAGGTGGTGACCAAAGGACATTGAGTCTTGCTTCTTAAACCTAACATCAGTTACAATAGCAAGGATTTCACTGGATCAACAACAAGTCATATACTAGGTGGTATACACACGATTAAAATTTACAGTGATTGTTCAAGAAACAGTTTAAAATAATTAAACTGATTTTCAGGACACATACTGCTTTGTTAACACCACTTTATTTAAATAAAGTATGGCTTCCAAGAGGTGTATCTCTCAACTGCTTTCAAATCAAGTCCACTTGTTAAGGCAGTTGTTTCCTACCATGTTTCAGGGACCTCAAAAATTCCAGTGGAACCAGTTGTGAGGCTTCCTAGAAGACAGAACCATGGAATAAAAATTAAATGAAAATTTCTTTTTGTTTTTGTTCTTTCAGAGGATATTAACACATATTTTTCCTATAGAGGGGGGCTCTAGATATATTATTGGCAAGTCAATATTTACAAAGAGAAACTGAGAGACTGCTTATGAATAGGTACTTTAAAAAAAAAAAAAAGGTAAAAAAAAAAGGTTAATTTCAGGTTTCTTAGATAAATGGTAAATACTGTATTTTTAACCCTAGCAATTAGATAATTTTGGTTTTGCAATTACTGGGATGATAAAGTTAAATACTGTTTTCCCAAGTGTACTTGTTATTTTTATTTAGGCAGTTAAGACAGGGAAGAGTATTTCCATCCCAAATTAATTGGAGAATAAAGATGAATCACTAATACTGATAACACATATTCCCACAATGCAAAATACAGAGCCTGAATTTTATACTCAGCATTACCGTAGACACTCTTGTCATTTTGCATATGCTTACAGGCCCCAACAGCCCTACTGAATAAAAAGAAGAAAACAATTTCCAAGCATAGCTTTTGAATCAGCTAAGAAAGATTTTACTCTACCAAGTTAGGAGAAAGGATGCATAGTATACAATACCACTTTCTGGATAAACGCTGCCAATGCAGTTATTGAAATGAAGCTTTAATTATGAATATACTTCAATGCAGGCAGTGCTCCAGATGACTAATATGGTATGGTCATCTGGACCAAATAAGGATATGATTTAATTTTTATTATAGTCCAATTTCTGCAAGAAATTACTAACAAACATTGAAATAGATCAACAAGAAATAGATCAATAAAAATAAAATCTTTTGATGTTTAAATTCATGTGATCTAAGGTTAGTTATTAATTTTTTTGTACAAACTGCAATAACTCACAAAACAGCAAAAATTACAAGGTGAAACATCATCATCTGATTGTAACCTGCCTGCATTTAGTCAGACGTTCAGTTCCAAGTATTTTGATTTTAAAAAAATGAAGATATTAAAATCTGGAAACACCCACCTTCACACTAACCCTAGGTGAAAAGTCTTCAGCCAAATAAAGCACAATAAAGGTTAATGTTACAAACACTACACAGAACACTGAATGCATTAATACACACGTCAAAACATAGCACCTTCAATTTTGCTTACGATATGCAAAACACACTGAGTAACCTTAACTAAATGTCACATTAAAAAAAATTAAGAATATCTAAAAAAATATTCAAAAAGCTTTATTTTAAGGAAGAAAGTAAGCAAAAGTAATAAACCAACTACATTCTGATTCCTTTGGTTGGTGTCAGATTGGGTTTTGATTGGTTTTAAGTTTTTTGGTTTGGGGTGAGTTCTTTGCTTTTTGATTTTGTTTTGGGTTTGTTTGTTGAGTGTTTTTACGATTTTTATATGATGCAGTCTTCAGTTTCAAGAACTTGGAATGTAATGGAGTAAATTACTGCTAGAAGTGAAGACTTTCAAGAAAAGAACTTCAGTTCTGTTCAGGCTAGAACATTTTCAAACAGAACAGAAAATCATGTGCATGAATATTGCACTTACCTGCTGGAACTTGTTTTGTCTTGATCTTTTTCAACTTTTTGGCTCTCTTCTTACCATCTGGAAGGGACTCTGCACAGGAGTCTGTCTGATAAATTTCTGGATCTTGGCCTTCTCCCTCTTCCATATCATCAGAACCAGTTTCTTCCTCAATAGGACTCATGCTTCTCTTTCCCACTGTACTGGTACCTGTAAAACTGGAACATAGAATAATGATGATAGTAAGATAGTTGAGAATAACTATTACATATATACATGTTATTGTACATCTATTAAACACTCATGAATGTAGAAAAATAAACTGCTGTAAATGGTGTACCATGAAAATACATTATCTGAAAGATCTGGCTTAACTATAAAATTCCATAAATTTGCTACCTAATCCAATCTTATGTCGATCAAGGTATTCATTCTTTGTCCAATTGATGTCTCAGACTTGGCTGCTATTCTGAAGAGATCACACATCTGAAATGTAATTAAATCAGTTCTCTATCCCTGCACGGTTTTACATTTGATTCTCATAGTTATGCAAGCTCTTTAAAGCACTGTCAATAGACACCAAATCATGCATAATTGAAGCCTCAAAACCACGTCTTGAAATTGAAGGAATCTACATGCTAACTTCACCTCTCTCCAGGTGAAAAAAACAGTAGTTTTAAAAGCATTTCTATATAAAGCTAGAAAAACCATCAAGCTCCACATATAAACTTTAAATCTGGCTTTCAAGTGCAGAGTCCTATTATTCATGGGGCCAGTAAAATAAAAAGCACAAAACCTGCACACTCATTTCATTAGTAGCATTTGAATGATGTCTGACTAACACAGTATAAAGACAAACTCAGAGCTCTACTCCATTCAGCACACACTGAAATAACCTTGCGTGGGCTTTTGTTCCACTGAAATGCTATTGTTAAATTTCCTTAAAAGACAAATGACAATATTAAAATCAAATTAGCATGAGTATAAAAGAGAATGCAGTAACAAAGGGACTAATTAAAAATCAGTTCCCATTATGAACTTCTAGATATGTAAACACCAGCTACTTAAATGTCTAATATAATGCTTTTAGAGCAACCAATTTTAAAAAGGGTAGTTTTAGATTTATGAACTTCTATTTTTTCATTAGAACTACACAACATGGCTGAATGCATCTAAGCCATGTTCTATTCCGTGAGTTAAATAAATATTAATACTAAGTTATAAAACAAAGCTTTACAAGGTATTTTCTTTTTAATCAATAGCAGTGAATTACGATGTTTCAGTAAGGTTTCAGCTAAAGGGAAGAACTGTTAAATTTTGCAGTATAATTTTGGCTTTGAAATGGAATTTTTTCAGCTGAACATTTTGCAACTTAAAACAGAGTCTGGGATGTCCAAAGGCAATAAACAAAGATGAAACATATGATTACATCTCATGCTCTTACTTCCACTTTAGGAGCACAAACACCATCTACATTGATGAATAGCTGTTTTTTCCTCCAAACATTCGGACACAGAAGGCCTTCTTGCATGATTTCTTACAAATAATCATTTTGAGTCATACCACAACTACCACCAATAAAAATCTGGACAGAACTGTTAATCCTATGTACACACTTCAATATTGCAAAACAGGCAAAAACTAGGGCTGGAAAACTAAAAAAGTCTAGGGAAGACAGAGCATTTAGGAAATTAAAAACTACTGTATTTTTAAAATATAGTTTAGAAAAGCTTGTAAGAATTTTACTTTGGGGAAAGCTATTCTGAAAAGTACATTAGGAAGAAAAAACTCAGGAGCCAGAAATTATGATCCCAGGATTTCTTCAGCACTTGGCTCTCAGAAGGGAACTTGCACTAACTGTAGGAAGAAGATCCTTTCTTGAATGGTCTTATGGATGAATTTAATTTTCTTCCAACTTAAGACTCTGTGAAGTTATTGCACATAAAGAGAAACAAGTTCTTGGCCTTCAGTGCACATTTCGCTGGGTACAAAAGAACAACATAAAAATAAATTTTAGGCCTTATGGTCCTCCTGAAGAAACCTTATGCCCCCCCCCCCCCCCCCCCCAAAAAAAAAGTGGAAGCACAAAATAGAACATAAACACATTTTATAATGAAGAACCATTGTCTTCCTTTCTCCCAAATTATAATTTTATTTTATATTCATTCATTGATTGCATAGCTTCTAGAGGGGAAAGTATTTATTTTTTATGACTTCTTCTTCTTCAGCCTTAAGTAAGATTAAAGATAACAGCAACATTGTTTATGCACTTAGCAGTAAATGAGTATGGTGGCATATAAGAGTTAGAGCACCACTCAAAGTCCAGTTTTCTAATTATAATAGTTATTTTGGATGTGTCCACATATCCACCTCAACTTCTGCCTTCAGCTGAGAAACAACTGAACAAAGTTAAAGATTCAAACACAGCAATAGCTTTCAGTTGTCCAATGCAGACAGACTTATGATCCTTATAACCATTTAGAGACACAGATGTACAGCATCCTCAAGACACGCAACACTTAGGTTTCAAAACACACCTGTACAACAGCTATCCAGGCAATTTTTTTTTTTTTTTTTTTTTTTGGTAGAGAATATATTTCAAGAGGTATTAAATAGCAGCAATCCAACTAGTACTATGGTAATTAAATTGAAAGAGTCAGGAAGCGGACGGGGGCAGAATGTAGGAAAACAATTATTTAACATTTCCTGGTTTGGAAAAGCATGTCTTGAGTTTTAAAAGAAACACTTCATCACAAGGCATTTGGAACTGGCCTGGATATAGGAGGACCTACAATTTCAAATAAATTTCATTTACACAAAAACCTAAGTTCTCTTGACACTTCAAACAAAAAATTGAGGGGTGGGAGTAGATACTGATCCATCATAAAAATCAGTCATTCCAGCTGAAGAGCAGGTGAAATCACACTACAATGCAGGAACACTATAATAATTTACTTGCAATATTTGTTATCTATACCCTTAATACCTCGGGTTTTGCCAATTCTTATTCTTTAGTGGGTAATAAACCACTATAAACAACCATTTCTGTAATAACCTGTAAGAATCATCAGTAGAAACACTTGTCCATTTCAAAAATAACATAATCTTTGGCAAAATAAAGACATTCAAGGAAGTGGTACTACAAGCAGCATCCTGACTTAACAGAAGATGCAGTACTCATGGTTTTAGGTAGAATATCTGTAAGGCAAAGTGATGTATCCCTTTCTTGTACTTCATACGAGTCTTTTGCCATTGCACTTAAGCTATTTTACTATTTCCACATGATGATCAGGAGAATAATTACTAATAGAGCAGGGTACCTAGTTTTCCACAGAGCATATACTATTTGACTTTTCCCACTATGGTTTAGCACTATTTTGCTAAGGAAAAGCTCTTAAAGCCATTCATTTAACAGTCATGGCAGAGCTGGCATGCAGTCATTTGCTAAGCACAACATAGCCAGTTCCATCTGTTTCCTAAATGTGTTCTGAATAGCAACAGATTTGGACAAGGGGATCTTATTTACCACTTGAAGTTTTGTCAAATGCAGCAGTTTTTCCTCTACTTCTCCATCTTACATTAACAATTAGGCATATTTCCACTGAAATAAATTTTTATATTTAACAGTAGTATTAAGTTATATGCAAGGGATATATACTAACTATACATAATCTTACCTTGTGACTGCTATTAATACTATTAAACTTTATTTTCTAAAGAGAGGCTCCTCTACAAAATAGGACTACAGTCTTATCAACAAGACAAGAATTGAAGAACCTTTGTTACATTTTTATCAATCTGTCAATTTAAGACAAAATTTCCTTATAATAAATACTGTCCTGGGTTGATGCTAAATTGCATTCCCATTTGTCCTATATTCATCTTATTCTCAGAAATAAGTTTAGCACCTTTAAAACTGGATCTGAGAGTGAAGGAGAAGCCATGGAATGTCTGAGGTAGTTGTTTTTAAAACATAAAGATAGGAGTTTTCAGCTTTCCTTTACACACAGCCTGTGTTGTCTGGAGTGGTCAGCAAAACCCATTCACTCTTCAACAGTTGCACGTTGGGTGCCAATTAATTTATTCGTCCTGGGTCAAGGCAAATTTGGGAAGAAACCTCCAAGTGGGGTCCCTCTAGAAAGCAAATCCAAACAGCCCCTCCCCCAACTGGTTAAGGAAAAAGATTTCCTTGGAGGAAAGTGGAAAATAATTGTTTATTTAACAAGTAAAACACTTCCCAGTACAACAAATGAACAATACTAAACAACTGAACCTCTCTCGTCGCTCCAAAGAGATGATAAATTCAGCAAGTCTCTTTTGTGAGTTGTAGTTTGGCTCACCCAGTTGTTGTCAGTCCCTCTGGCACTGGGAAATGCCGGGCTCAGGCCAGGCCTGGTGGGCCATGGGTCTGAGCTCCTGGTGCTCTTCTGGGTTTTTTACTCCTGAGCAGGTACACACAGTTCCAAGGAAAAGGAAGAAAAGCCACAGTCCAGAGAACTTCTTTGCTTCAGCTAGCCAAAAACTAACAAAAAGCACAGGTGAGCTCTCTCCCACCGTCCGCACTGCAGACAACACAGGCTGTGTGTAAAGGAAAGCTGAAAACTCCTATCTTTATGTTTTAAAAACAACCACCTCAGACATTCCATGGCTTCTCCTTCACTCTCAGATCCAGTTTTAAAGGTGCTAAACTTATTTCTGAGCTAAACAGACGAATGGGGATACAATTCAGCATCAACCCAGGACAAATACTCAACAAGTTCCTTACTGAATTAAAAAGTAGCCAGGACACATTGCCATCATGGAGACAAACAGTTATCCTGCAGCTCTGCTCCTTGGCAGAAGCTGTTGCAGCAAGCTTATTAAATAATAAATAAATGAAAAATGTAGTAACATGAAGCCATTATAAGAGATCAGCTGCTGGATACATCACAGTGCTGAGTGCTCAGCTAGATATGACTTCAACTAATCTAGACAAATAGACAGGCACACCTACATATTTACCCTGATTGTTTACATAAATATTGAGATTATATTTTATATAAAATTATTGTATATAATAGATAAAAATATCAATATTTTATATACCTTTTGTCTGGAAAAATAGTGTTTGTCTTGAGTGAAAGACCATGGTTTGCAGTTCCACATTCTATCTAACCATATAACAATTCAGAGGAAGTATTTACAAAATATAAATAGACAAAGAATTAAATATAACTAGTAACAAATAAAAAATAAATGAAGAAAAATATGTCAAAAGCCCTGCGTAAGAGGGAATTTGGGACAGAACAAATCACTTTATTAACGGAATAATAATAAAAGAATAAAAAATTATGTACATCAATTACAATAGATCTGTCAAGAAAATAAAGGCTGCTATCCAAGGCCATCAAGATGTTGATCATGTGAAAACAAAAAGCTACTTCTTGCAGAATTTTACAACACTAGATGAAAAAAATATACTAAAATTTTTCAAGGAGAGTAAGTGCTTAGATAAACAACTCATTGGGCATGTCAAACATTTAGGGAAAGAGTTTACTGAAAATTTTCTTCAGCATTTCTCCAAATTACACATTTGTGGTGGATCTTAAACTTCTTTGCAAGACAACAGCAAATCAGCTTTCTGCATTTCTTGTTCTTCATGAGCTGCCACCATTACCATCTGCCTGGAATCTGGTAGGGTACCCAAACTCCCAACATTCACTGAGAGGAGACACTTCCTCTGGCAGAAACAAAACTAGGACTTAGTGTTTCTTTGTAACAAACTCAAGTAAGCATTTCCAAACTATTTAACAGCCCACCACTTTAGTTACAGAGCTAAGCCTTAGCCACTTGCAGACTGATTCCAGGACAATTCTTAAAGTTTCTTATCTCCTCACAGCATGGACTCCCCAGGATTCCTGAGTATTTGATACGCATTGTATCATCAGCTTCCTCCATATGTTTTTTTGAATCAAACATGTCTATAATACATTTAGAATTCCCACCATGACAAAAGCCATGAACATCTGCAGCTTGCCAAAATACACACCTGCAAAATCATAAGTTCATGAGAAGAATAGAACAAGTTTAGTAAATTTGATACATGACAGAATAACATTTACAGGAAAATATAATGAGAACTAGAACTGAATGTAGCATTTTCAAGAATGATAAAGCAGAAATACCTCAGCACTGGTTTTATGACTACTGAATTTTGTTTGTCTAACCACAGGGCAGGGAGGAAAAGGAGAGAAAGCCCCCCAAAAACAAACCAAAACATCTGATTAGAGAAATGTAACTTGTACGGTCCAATCAAACTTATTTTCATATAGAATTGATAGAACTGGGGGAACAGTGCAGGAGAAGGGAGGGGGAAGAATGGCAATAACTCGATAGGTTATTTATACAGTTATATTAACACAAAAAACTCTTCATGTGCTCAGCTACACAGATGACTGTGAAAGAAGCTGTCTGTTACCATAATATCCAAAAAACCTGTCATTAATATCAGTGGGTAAATACGGAACAGGAAATACACACAGCAACATAGGAAACATACTGTACCAGAATCAAAAGCAGCATGTCCTGAGTTAATTTTGTCCTTAAATAATGAACTAAAGGTATTTTCAAGTTTTATACTGGAAGCTTAAAGCCATTCAAGTATCATCATTTGCCATCCTATTTCTGACGCATAAGGACAACTTCATCAGGACTGCTCTAGAACAGAATTTAAACCATTCTTTGTGGCACTATTATCATCATGGAAAGTCAGCCAAAACCAACATAGCCTTTACAAGGATATATGATGACAACTAAGTGTCCATATGACACAAGCCATTCACAAGTGTCATATGAATAAGGAAAATAATTTTTAAATTTGGTTATTAAGAAATGGTGCTGCTACATCGAGCTCAGAGGCTGTGATGTGACCTGCCCTCAGGATCCCAGCATTTAAAAATCTGTCTGATCACATTAATGATGAAATTCCCTCTGTTCCTTTACCTATAATTTTGTGACAGCTGATGTACCACTACTGATTTATATGCAAAGAAATACACGTAGAAAAATGTCCTGTATTAGTTCAGAACTACCTGAAAATTGTTTGATTTTGGATAGAAATGCAGGAAGAACATGAGCTGGCAGTGCAGATGTCTCACCTGTTAACACAGTAGTATCGACTCTGGGAAACATAAGGTGTGCACTGGGTTTTTAACCTCTTCCTCTCCATCTCCTTCCAACTATCTTCTGTACATTTTCTCTTGGCCTGTTTTTCTTCATGTTTTTTCCCCACATATTCTGCATATGTCTGGATCCTATAACTTTCAGCATACCGGCTGGTGTTTACAGCTATGAAGAAAGAAAATGGTATTATATACAAAACACTTAAATGACAGCATGCCCTCTACTGAAATAGCTTATTTTGAAAAGCAGAAGGCTACAAGCTATTTGTTCTGTTCATAAAACAATTTCTAGTTCCATTGTTAGCAATTAAAATCAAAAAAAACCTCAAAATGCCATATTCTCTAGAAGTCACAATGTCTGAACTAGAGGCTCAAAGCTCTTCTCAAAGTCAGACTTTGTAGAAAAGGAGTTAAATCTACTCAAGGCGTTTCTTTTAAATTAGAAATGATAAATTCTTCAGTCATAACCCTCTTCCAGACTGCCTGTTGGCAAGAAAAGATCTCCCAGATTTTTTCCCTTTTAGTCTCATTACTTAACCCAGCAGGTTTATTTTGCAAGCCTGCCAGGAAAACACGACATTTGCAAAGCCTGTGCCAAAACTCTGTTTGATTGCTGTGAAACATAAGCTTGTTTGAGCTGCATTTTTGGTTGCACAAGATATCCATGGAAGAAGCATTTAACTAATAGCCAGCTGTTCCACCCTTGTATCTTTCTAATGTCTGATTTCCCTTTAACCAAAAAAGACTTCAAGTTCAAGGTAGAAAGATTTCTGTCAATGCAAAATTAGAAGCACTTTAAAACTAAAGAAAAAAAACTTTCACTGCCTTCACTCAGTAACAATTTAACAACATTCCTTCAAGTCCCAGCATCTCCACAGCTCTCAGCCTTTAGCCTGCAAGCCAAGCGCTGGCCTGATGCCATCCCTGTAATAGATGAATCAGCAAATTAAACTGACTGTCAACTGGTGTCTTCTGCTGCTTTCAGCCTAGGTCTCTGAAAGAAAGTATTGTAAATGAACCAGTAAACCAGTTTAAATGTAAACAAAACAAAACAACCCCCTGCCCCCCTCCCTGTTTTTCTGCACATTTTAGAATACTGCAATTGTAGTGGAGAAAAAAACCCTGATTTTATTATGTACTTCAAATTTTTCAGAGCAATTTCAGATGCATATTCCACTTCTGGATTCTTGAGCTGTTTTAAATGCAGGTATTCTGTGCTACCTCTGGTTCAAGCACTAAAGATGGCAAGCTCCAACATCAAATTTCAGAAAAGGTGAGGAAGATGGGTAGATGTGTTTTTGTCTCGTCTTTCATGATGCACCATCCATTCCCTATATAGAATGTATATAGCAGTGCACATTCTGTATATAGCAGAACATAGATGCTGCTATTGCAATGTACATAAAACCACGCAACAGTGTTGACGATTTCATTTTAATCCCAAGTATAGATAGCAGTAGTTATGATTAACAGCCCCATGAGATTGTTGCACTAACCAACAAATGTCAGACATACCTCCTTTCACCCCCTTATACTTGTTTGGAACTGCAAAGTTACAGAATCTGTTTATAAGAATTAGGACAATATTTATTGCCCATGAAGATATGGGGTAGGCATTATGAATGAATAAATAAGGCTTACTGGAATTTACTGCATGCCAGCTAACATTCCTTGAGGTAAAATTTGTTTAGTTAAATTCAAGCATGTTTTTACTTGCTAAAATCAAGCACAAAGTTACCATGGATCATCTGATACATACTCATTTGTTAAAACACAATAACATGATTTGTCTTGCTACAAGCTATGAACCAAAATTATGGATCTGCCATTTAATTCCCTGACAAACTCAGCCCCTTTCTAAGGAAGAAAAACAAATAATTTGAGGCCTAAAGATAATTCTAAAATAAATCTATGCAAGAGTCGGTATTTTTGTACAAAGACAACCCTGCTTTCTTGATATAAGGCATGTATTTTACAGCAATCCATTCATATGGCACAAACACACACAAATATATGTATATACATATATATTTAATATAAAATGTTACATGCTAAATAAATTGCTTCATCATTGAAAAACTGAAAGGAAGGCATAGGGAGAATTCTAATGAGCCACACAGATAAAACAATCTTGCATGGTCTTGAATTGAAGAGCAGCTCCCTGTAAGAGTTTAATACATTTTCTCTGATGCTTTTTTGATAAATGCTGTCCATATTGCCAAACTAAGTAAATACAGTTAGGTTGTTCTGCACTCCCAACAGAAGAAATGCACTGCTAGAATACTCTGTGAATTCTAAAAAACTGAAGAGAACTCAGGGGGGCTATTTACTTATTTCTTTAAATTGTAAGAGATGAGACAAACCTTTCTGTGAGAAACCTGACCTAGTAACCAATACCATGTGGCTGCATTTCACATTAATTGCAGCCCCAAAGTTTCTGTCTCACAGCAGAATAATAGTAGTTGCAAATTATTTTAGGAAAAGCATTTCTAGAGGATGGCAGGGAAGACACTGAACAGGCTGACTGTCATTGAGTAGTCCAAAAGGAATGTGTACAAAGATACCCTTTTGCCAAGTCCTTGCTTTTATGCAGAGCAACATCCTGACAGATGCCACTGACAATACTAAGCCTCTTAATAAAAAGGCAAATATGTTGGTGAACCATGCAGGTAAAAGAAAAGCCACAATATATAAATACAATAAACACACAGAGCTAAACAGATTAAGGCTGCAATACTAAATGCTTAAGCTTATGCAATACTGAAGTAAAATTTCACCTGTGAAGCCTTTAAGTGTCCTCTGTGTCGATGCTGCATTAATCTTATCTGATCATGCTCTACTTAAAACATGGCACCTCAGCCAGAGCAACAGTGTGCAATTAGTGAGTAGCTAACTCAGTATTTTGTTTTACTCTCAATACTCACCGTATGGTTCCACAGCCTTATTTATTGACTACTAGGGCTATTCATGCCAAATGTAACAATCCAGAAGTTTGCCATGATGACAAAAGTGTACATGCATAGTCCAGTATTTCAAAGTAAAACTCAGGAGTGGAAGCAGCAGTGCTGTGTGCCTATTTTATTAACAGAAAGCAGAAGACTTAACATCCCAAATTAAGAGAGCATCTTTTAAATTAACCTAAATGGAATTAAATTGTCCCCTGCAGAACAATCAGGGCTGAGTTCTTCCACAGTAAATGTACAAACATATTCCCAAAGAAGGCATAAATACTAAATAAACAGTACATGATCAGGGACATTATCAAGGCGTAAGCAGAATTCAACTATATTTAGTTAAATATTAGTGAAATAGTCAATGTAATATTAATGGACCCTTTTGTTAGTCTATATACAGTTTTCAGTCTTTCAAGCATACCTCAACAATTTCTGCTGCAAGGCATCAAAATGTTAACAAACATGACTAATTAGCTGGACCAGTGTGTCTTAAGTATATTTGGTAACAGCAACTATCTGCAGGCTGCACCCAAACTGAAAACACCAATATGTACATGGTGCTGCCCATCCCTTTGTTTTCCTCTCCTGTATCAGCTTAAGATAATAGGTGCCTATACAGATTCTAAATAAAAGAGTATTGTACAAAGGTTATCCTCTCTCTTGGTAACTGAATGCAGAGTAAGGAGCAGTATTAATGCAGGGACAAAGCAGCTCTTCACTTTGCAAAGGAGGATGGCAAGTTAAGAGAGCAAGCCAAAATGAGCTTTAAACCTCCATGTTGGAGAATAGAGGAAAATGGACAGGTAATCTGACAGAAAATGGTTTTATAGAAGGAAGATAAAGTGCTAAGTACAAAGCATGCCAAAGAAAGAGGAAGGATCCTTATAAAAGCTTAAACTTTAAATATTTTCTTTAACAAAGAACAGAGATGATAGCATAAGTCTGCTGAGACATTTCATGCTATATACATATATGTAGATTGTTATAAAGGACTTCAACGCCGTTATAGAGGAAGTTACTTAAGTACTGAAAGAATTCAAGCTACCCCTTCCTTTTAGACCAGCAACCTGAACAGTCACAGTTGGATGACAACATTCAAGGAAACCATGAAAAACAAGGTTTTAACATCAATCCAAAGCACTAACAGGACTCACAAAGTTAACTGCACAGAACAGTTAAGGGACTGAAGTGGTTGAAACACAAATACTTCAGGTTACACCAATTTATTCATTAAATAAAATACTGGGTTTACTTGACAGTTAAGAAAAGCTGAAGTTGCTCCCATTTTCTCCACCATTTCCAGACTATCTGGATGAAGTCTAGACCCTTGTAAGTCATAGGACTATTGAAACAGCACTTATTCCATACTAACCTCTCCAAATGAAAATCCAGCTTCATAAATACACAAAGCTGAACAGCATCCAAAGGCAAACTTACCTAGCAACACAAAAATCTTAAGAGCCAGAAGTTGTATGCCAAAAGTTAGTTCTGAAGTTTCTTGTGTTCATCAGCTCTAACATTGCACAGTGTTTATCTTTTGCCACACACTTAACAAATATGCGCTTCATGTTTGACAGAAATGATGATGCCACTTGCAGTGCAACTTGGCAGAGAGTTTTGTCTCCCAAATGTCCAACTAAAGGAATATCAACCATTTAACAAATTCTTATTAATTACCTAATTTGAACAGCAAATCCCAACAGAACATAGTCTGTGTTTATTGTCCATTATAGTTTTCAGGTGCTTGCAGCCTGGAAATCAGTTTACAGCACAGCATACTGCAAAAAGTTAAGACAAATCAGAGCCACTAAACCACTTTCATAAACCTGTTATTTGCTTTAAGATGACATTGTGGCAGCCCAACAGTAAGAGTGACACAGAGCCCACTGAAAGCCAAGAACCTTCCCCTGGCAAGGGTCAGGTCCAGCTTGCACAGACAGGCATGGCAGGGTGACTATGCAACTGTTCCCCAGCTTCCGTCTGCTGCAGCTTCCACTTCAAGCTGTAGAGAGCAACATGACTTCATAAAAGAACAAGCCTTTTCTACTCATAACAAATCTGAGAGACTGCCAATGTGCATGAATAACCAAATAAAGTGAAGATTCTTGGACATTATCATAAGAAGAAAAATGAGAAGTTTAAAGTATTAGACTCTTGTTTCCCAAGATTTCTGGTTTGTGTGTTTTAAAGCATGCCATATTCAGTTGGAAAGTTAGGAGCAGCTCCAAAATTGCCTATAAACATACTGCCCTTTTCCCTACTTAGTTTTTCAGAGGAAATAAAGTGGAAGAGGAAACAAGTCTTTTTATATTATGCAGATTCATAGGTCCTTGAGGGTAACACTTTAACAATTAAAACATGGGAATGCACATCCTCCCTGGCAACATAAACACAACTGGTTACCATGTGAAATTTGAAGAACTGCTTATTAGATAAATTCAGCTAATCAAATGTACACTTTATAAACAGCAAATCTTATGGGACAATGTTTTATCAATCAGTTTTGGATTAGGTGTTAATGGTTGCCATCCATATTACCTAACACAGGCACATTGTTTTAAAGAGCACTGGGGGATGAAGAGATATATTTTATTCCCTACATACTCAAAATAGGGTTTTGAATTTATGAGAAATCCAACATATTCCCTGGATGCTGATGAACCATTTTTTAGCCCATTTAAAATACTGAGGCCAGGAGAGTTAGAAACAACAAAAACAGCATAGCATAGCAGCAAATATAAAAATATAAAGTATATAAAATATAAATATAACAAATTATAAAAATAAATATAAAATAAATATTAAAATATATAAAATATAAATAGTAAATATAAAAATAACTCATACAAAGTATCACATTTTGAGAGGTCTGTCATTTGTAAAGGTTAAGCATGATAAGTAATTATTTGAAATATGAAAGACAACTATCACAATTTCAAAACTACCCTTAGATACAGTTACACAAACTAGTCATGTAGACAGATCATATTTCAAGTTGTCTTGTAACACATATGAAGCTGAACAAAATTAAAAGGGATTGGAGCTAAATTGTTAAGAAACCAGGCAGATCCATGAACTGGTTATGTTGAGCACATACATCAATGGAGGATGGCAGATTGGTCTTTAAATGATCTGCTGTTCAAGTCTCTAACTTCATCTTATTTCAGTCAAATATTCAGTATTTGAACCACTGCTGCAACAGAAAAATAAAGATATCTCCCAGATATAAATGGGGTTTCAAAATCTGATCGATTCAAATCAGTTAATACTCCGTGCAGATAAATACAAAACCACTCCCATTTTCATTGCTTTTTCACACACTATTTCCTTATTAAAAAGATGCAAAGCAAGTCTGGATGTCTTAGACTCTTCTGTAAAGGAAATCCGAACACTTTAGGGGGAACTTCCATACATTTTCATGTCCTCAATCCATTTATGTCCCACAGATTTCTTGTTGCACTTTTGTTTTCTTAAGTATATATATGTATTAATACCAGCTCAAAGTCAGAAAACCCTTCAAGAGGTAAGCATAGAAGTAAACCCATAGCAACATCTTGCCTTGCATTCATCTTGTTTTGGAGTCCTCCAAGGCTTTTTATTAAGTCCAGAAGATGCAGACATTTATAGAACCAGGTTAAAAAAACAGGCCACATGATTAGCTTTTCCTAGGTTCTTCACTTAAGCACATCTCATTTAATCACACATACGAACAGTGACTTTTATTACCAAAACAATTCATTAAAGAATTTAAGATCAGGAAATAGAATACATGTCGCCTCAGCTTTGCATGTTTTCTTTCTAACCTTCTGATGTTTTTGAATTCCTGGAGTCAGTTCCCATACACATCTCTGTAAACAACAATTGTTTACATTCTTTTCTAAAGGAAGTGAGAATTGGTGGACTTTTGGATTGACCAGTGTGGTCTGAGAGGAGGCCACCTGTTAAACCAATCAAGGGACAATATTTGTAACCTATATAAATTGGAGTTTTATAATAAACTTCCTCTTTTTCTACTTCCTTGCTCGAGGAAAGGTGGTGTGTGTGTGTGGTTCGTTTTGTGTCGTAGCACGACAAATACCAGAATTGATTTTATCATGTATTTATTACAGAAAAAAACCCCAAACCAATGAAATACCAAGAATTTTAAGCAATTTTACAGTAAAAATTGCACCAATTTTGGTAATTGAGGTTACTTTAGTTTATCAACTTGGCTGGCTTACTGCTTTCAGTATATAAATTTCTACTAACCCGATTTCATAAAAATCTATTAAAGACTATAATCACCTGAGCTTTTAAACAAATAATGTTTCCCAGCATGTAGGCCACAGAACAAGCCTCCCTGTTTGTCAAAGCACAAAAAAAGACACAGAGCAGTGCCAGAAAGATTCAGTTTCAATATTCTGCAGACATACAGTTCTTTCTAAAATATGTAGTTTCTATAACAAAAACAGAACAAAAACACCAAAACCAAACCAAACAATAAAAACCAAAAAAGTAGTGGTGATAATGTCAAG
This sequence comes from Certhia americana, assembly GCA_018697195.1. Classification (NCBI taxonomy): domain Eukaryota; kingdom Metazoa; phylum Chordata; class Aves; order Passeriformes; family Certhiidae; genus Certhia; species Certhia americana. The sequence continues at coordinate 9,154,306 of CM031870.1, forward strand.
CATTTAGACAATGGATAAGTAACTGAGGTGACAGCAGTGGGGAATTTACTGTAGCAGCATCTAGGAAGGCTTCATTTGACATAATTCTTTATCTGGAACTTCTCATTAGAAGTTATTTCATTCTTATATCTACATATAGATGTAGAAACAATGGCTTTGCTGCTATGGAGCAATTGTTGGAAGGCGGCTGCTGGTGAGCAGAGCTATGAATGTTTGAGGAAGTATAATAAACACTCCTAGGATGTTAATAAGCAATTAGAGAGATGCACTGATTCTACATCCAGATCCTCAAAGCTTCTTTATTTGAGCTTAGTAAGGGTAGATGATGGTAAACTCAGTGGGGTTTACTAATCTGTTTTATTTCTTTTTAGAACTTAATTGTGCGAATTCTACCTGGATAGCTCTTCAGTACAACAAAATTTTAGGCAGTTAATCACAACTGCTATACTATACTCCAGTGCTACTGGAGCACTGGCTCCACAGCATTTTGATGCAAGTGTTTTAGTAAATGGGGATGATACTACCAGAACATATCCCAAATGATCATCTATAATGTCCTACTTCCAGCCATTGTTACCTGAAGTAAGGTTATGGGTCAGTACTCAAATATATGCCCAAAAGAACTATAGAAACCACTAAGAGCTTGTAGATTCAGGTTTGGAGAAACTGCACATTGTTCATAAACAGACTGTAGGCACATTAGCAGTCCAGGCTCTTCAGACACTATTATCTTGCATGTGTTCTACAAGGCAACAAAAGGCTTCTCAATGCATTTGTTCCTTGCAAATGTAAACCAAACTAAATGTGTGTCAGTCCAAAGGGTATTTGGAGGCAAAGACAGCAAGAGTCATTGACAGTTATACTCTGTGCAAAGTAACAGTAAACAGCCTCAACAAAAGCTGCACCAAGTGAAGAAGCCATCACTACTCTACCTACAGGTTTAGGCATTTGGAGGATCATGGAATGAAACAAAAAACTCCCAAGAGAGTCCAGTTTGGGCTTGTCTTTGCTGCCACATATGTGCTGCTGCCATGGAAGTTAGTGGTTTTGCCATTAGAATCACAGACACTGCTGGCTCAGAGCATTTTGCAGGAGCCAATTAGTCTTAATGCTGAAGTAAATCCAGCAACACTTACCTATTTGTACTTGTTCTGGCTGGCTCAATGATACAAATGCTGATGTATCATCAATCCATGAAACCTGAATGTTACCTAGAAAAAGCAAAAGAAATTATTATTACTATTTTTATTTTAGACTCTGTCACAGATTTTTATCTGATATGCCATGACAAAAAAAGCCAACTAAGAGTAACTGCACCTGAGAAGGTTTTTGTCCACTGTACAGGTGTGTAGTTCATACCCAGCTACACAAGGGCCTGGAACTGTTCAGCAAGTCAGGGCTGCATGAGCATCCTGTGTACTCCCAGACCCTCACATCCTCCCTTGATGGCTTTTATATGATACTATGAAATAAATTGAATAAATTGGACTGATTTCTGGGAATTTCAGCCCTTTACTCAAGTAAATAACAGATCTTTGAGTGATGATAAATTCCAGTTGAAAGCGGTAAGTAGAAGATTGATCACAATGGAGAACTCCACTGTTGGGACACTAAATTTTCAAACCCTGGTTTGTTTGAATCCCACTATACATCATTTCCTGGATGTGAAATAAAAACTTAATTTGAGTCACTATGAGGACAAATGCACAAAATCATGGACCTCATTTGGAAGATGTTACAATGGAAGAGTCACTGGAAATAAGTCCCTCTATTCATCAAGCAGTTAGTGCATTTTCTATGTGAATGGCCTAAAATGTCACATTAGCACTAAAAGAACTCAATTAAACAAAAGAAGAGGAAAGGATTCCCATTCCAGACACAAGATCTTATTATAGTCTGAAATTCATTTACATCTCCTCTCCTTATCTAAGTGTTTTACTGTTAGTACAATTCAGATATTGAAAACTGGTGCCATTTTTTCCATGCAGACTAGAAAACCAAGTTATATATAATGTTACACTATCATTTAACTTTCAGACATTACAAGGTAAAAAAAAAAAAATATGCAGAAGAGCTTAAAATATATATTAATTCTCAGTTGTTTAATCTATTGAAATCTAATTTAGTCTACAGATTACAAGGTTATAGAAGTCTCTTCTGAAATCCAGCCAGAGTATAAACAGATTTTCTAATTATAAAAAAATAAAAACCTAGATAGATTTCATTCACATGCTATACATTTGAGTAGCCAACTATTTAGGAGTTTAAGTTATAATCATTTTGATAATTTCCATCCCATAATTAATTCAGTATGGTTTCTGATATCTCCCTGTATTGAAGGGCTAAGGTTATGATTATGATGAGCCTACACCACGAAGTTAGAATTTATTTAAACATTTTTTAGGGCACATAAATTCAGTTTCTAATAATTCTGTCTTGAAGAACACAGAACTTTGCTGCCTATGGGTAGGGCTTTTGGTGTAGGGAGAACATCCTTTTGGAAGGACACTAACATTTCACAACACAAGAAAAGCCCGAGCTGACTCATGATTGCACTCAGAACTGTAGTGCATTTGGTAGGACCCTGACATGGAGTTGCCTTTAAAGGACAGAAATCACTGTAAAAATTCATATTGCTCTACATGCATTGACAAGTCTTTCCTCTAAAATTATTCATGTACTAAGTTCTCCATTTTTGTATTATTAATTACAAATTTTTCTAACAATCATTTCAGACATTTGAGACTATATTCTGTTGTAACTTTGTAACACAGAAATGCTGTCCAGATTGCATCCCTTTCCTATATATACAGTTAATTAATTTCAATCCTGAGCAGACTGAAAGATAGATCAAGAAAGAAAAATTCTCCTGAATATCTTGCAATTGTGCCCTTAGTATAATAATAACGAAGAGGATCAGTGACAGACAAAAAAAACCTCCTGAAGGAATTCAGCTACTATTCAAATGGACTTCAGTGTTATATTTTCACTGTGCCAAACAAAAATAAATTAATAAAAATCCAACCTATTGGTGGCACATCATTTCAGTATTATTTATTGTTGCAGAAAAGCTGCTGCACTCTGTGACTTCTGACTTTGTATTTTTAGCTAATAAAGGGTTTCGATACCTGCCAACATATATTGTTTTTATACTCAGATTTATACATTTTAAATATAGAATTTAAATAAAGTCAAACATTGAATAGAAGACACTGAGTTCCACCCTGAAGTGAACTGCAACAAATGCTCTTATGCAACTCTCCATGCTTAAGAGATGCTTCTTCAGACTATGCCACATTTCATGATTATTAAGAAGTAAGAATTTAGGAGAGATAAGATTAATAAATTAAATCATTCCACAATACTGCTGAGCACTCAGTAAACATTGTGCATTTCAGAAGTATGGTGAAATGCAAATAAAGATCTGGAAAGCAAATGCAGCTGCTCTACAGTGTTTAGCAATCACCAGAGCCCTGTGACAGCTCACTGCAAGGCCAGCACAGATAAGCAATGGACAGAAATGAAATGGAACACCAGCACTAGAGAAATAAACATGGAAATTTCTCTCTCTGCACTTCCAGAATACATCCAGTCTTCAATACTTTGATGAATGCCACTGGTGGACTATGACATGAAGGTGCAAGTAACATATATTTCTTCTGTAAAGAAATTTGAAAATTCTCCATATATCAACTCAAATATGCAAACAAGATTAAATCCACGGAATAAAATTATAGTGATGAATTACATCATTGAAACATTTTCCTTTTTTTATATTATGTTCTTATACATTTCCTACATGACTTTTACTGGTAATTAAGCAGTAGTTTTCATAATACTTTGATAGTCTGAGCTTTAATCAAAAGCCCAAAGACATTAATTTGAGTAGAACTTCAGGCTATACACTAAAGCTGTATTACAGCAAATCCTATTTTAATGACTTCATATTTCACATCAGCATGAACAAATAAACGAGGCAAATTTAAAAATCTAAAGTGTTCTAAGAGACTGCATAGTGTTGCAAATACTTGTACAGTGAAACTACATTCACCCCTGAGACTAAAAACATCTTACATGAACACTTGTCCAGTTGGCATGTAGGCAGTCCTGAAGGATTTCAGAATCATGACCACCCCTTTCAGAGTAGCAAATGTAAATCAGTTCCAAGTGCCACACTGCAGACCTTTCAGCTGTTTCACCATATTACATTAGAAGCTTTATACATTTACATTACAAGGAAGATTATAACTGCTTCAATTCATTCTACAATAATTTTTCTGTAAAATTAGACTAATACCTGCTTGATTTCAAGACACTTTGCTTTAACTGATGTAATAAATTAGGATAATTCATGTCTGTTGCTGCGGGTTTTTTTGGGATTTTTTTTAGCTTTTGGCAGATACTCAACCTCACACTGCACCACTCTGCCCCTATCCACATATAACTGGAAAAGCATGGGTACTTCTCTATTCCAGAATTTTGGAAGGAATAATCTGCAGTTTATTTTGAGATACCATTTAAAAAGGAGAAACAAAAAGGTTAATTATCCAGTCTGTACTTTGTAAATCGAAATATAAAAACATGCAGCTCTAGAATCCGAAGGCGGGCATTGGCAGGTCCCAAGGCTGCGTGTGAGCGTGCCCCTGGCGGCGGTGCCCATCCTCCATGCAGGGAAGGCGGCGGAGCTGAGGGTTAAAATCCGCCGGGAACTGTGTCCAAACCATGCTCCTTATCCCGCAACAGCAGCTCCGCACGACACAGTCATTTCTACGTTCTCGCGTTCTACATTTCCCAGTCAGGGCTATTAAATCATATCCGCTACACTGACCCGTGCTGCAGTGAATATCGAATGCTCAGGAGGAACTGTGGATGTTTCATACAGCTCCAGAGACCCTGCAGCTGACAAAGTACCAAGCCACACGACATAAGAAGCAGGAGACCACCATCAATTAGTTCAACTGTCCAAGTACCTACATTTTTATACTACTTAGTAGACCAACAACAGGACTACTGGTCCTCAGTTATTAACTACCTTCTTTGCTGTTTCTTCTCAATAGGATGGTGTTCACAATCTGGAAATCAAATTGGTTATTTTCAAGCTTCCTTGCTTGCCTAGACTCACATATGCTGGAGTTTGGCTTTACACTGCAGGATGAACCTTGCTCCTAAAGCCTCGATCTGCCTCACCCAAATCCCCATTCCTTTTATGAACCTATATAAACTCGTATCTCCTTTCAGGAGAGGCTGTAAATAACAGGATATAAGATCCACAATTTTCAACAAGCACCAAATAAAGATTTCTAAAGAGCAGTTAATAAGAACAGTAATTTTCAACACATCATTACAAAGTCCACAGGACACCATTCAAAAATTACAAGAGATTCATCATCACCTACACTAGGAATAAGTCTGCACCCACAGATTAAAAATAACAATACAAACCAGAAGTTTAACTTGTTAATTATTATTAATAATAATTATTATTATTTTGTTATTACAAAACAAAACAACAACAAAAAACCAAAACCAAAAAAACCCAAAATCAAACCAACCAACAAAAAATTTTTAAAAAAGCCCCAAACAAAGAAGGAAGACAGACTATTTCACTCACCAAAGGCACTGAAAAGCTGGTACAGGTCACTAGTCTTCCACTCTTTGGGAAAAGTAACATGAAGAACATGATCTCGTTTGGGCTGTACTACAAAAAAAAGCTGTTGTTAAAATAAGAATCACTGCTAGTATCTTGAGAATATCCTAAAACAGTCATCTAATGTGGTCATGCAGATTTTTTCTTCCCGTTCCTTTTTAAAAAAGAAAACAGGACAAGATTCATGAAACTACATCAGGTACAGTGAGAATGTGCTGGCACTTAGGCATGAAAGATATACTAAATCCTACTAGCTCATCTGTTTAAAAAATTGAAACAGCATTTCTTGTAGTGGGAAATACCCACAAATGTAGTCCTTCCCATTCCTTGCACCAAATCAAATTACAAGGACAGAAGAAAAAAAAAAATCAACATCCTCTTCATGCTCCACCTTAAAAAATTCTTAGCCATGGTTCAATTTTTGCCATTTTTCTGTTAATAAAAAGCTTCATGTGAAACAATGTTCAACTCAGTCTTCATATAATATTAGAGACAAACTAGAATATACACACTAACTTTTTATTACTATTAAAAGTTACACCAAGAAAAAAAGACAGCTTATCAAGGCCAACATCTAAAGAAATGCAGAACTCTTCAGTGTATATCGAAAGTCGTTTTAAGGTTTGTGAATATGAGAGACAATCCAAATCAAACTGCTGAAATGGTAAGATAGATAATGGTAAGATAATAAGCAGATATTATCACTACATATCTTACTTTTACACTATTCTCCTTCCTGAAGTTCCTTTCACTAGAGATGTCAGCTTTTATAACTTGTGAATTCCTACCATATTTTTAAAAGAAACAAGTGGAATACTGTATTTTCAGGGGCAAAGATACTTAAACATTTTACATTTTCCTACAAAACTATTTGCACATCATTAATTACACCTTTACATAGGTATCTGTAGAGATCTGTTTTGTCATCTATGACACATTGCTAAATCTTTTTTACATTTAATGACAGAGGCTGAACCATTAAAGTCAAGTGCTCCACTTTGCAATGTAGTGCTCCAGTTTTTTCAGAATAACTCAAGGGTTAACTATACACAGCTTGATGTGGTCAGATTTTAATGTGACCACCTGGTAACACTCTCAGGAAAATATTCTCTCTTTTGAGAACCATAGGGACTGTTTTTCATTTTAGTGGATGATTAGTGACTTACCTTCCTAAAGGTAAGTCACTAATTCTTTTGTAATACAAACAAACTTACACTAATTCTTTGTAATACAAACTTTTCTAGTTTCTGATGTCCTTAGTTTTCAGCACTAAAACTGGAGAGCTTTCCAAGGTGTATCTCATTCATAGAGCAGGTGTCCAAAATCAGACCATCAGCCACTTGTTACTGCAAAGCATTTTAATCTGTTTCACCTAAACAAGTGGGTTAGCCTGAATTGACCAGAAACTCTCTAGTAATAAATTACAGGTGCACATGAGCACTGAAAGCTCAGTCAAGCTGGACAGAAACACAAGTAGTTTAGGAAAGCAAACCCTTCATGAGACAGGTGAAATCCTGTTCCCTAAATCTGCTATTTAAACAAAAAGGACACAACATTTTTTCAGGAGTAAAATTCAATTTCTTTGCATTATAGAAGTCAAACACCAAAACTGCACAAGCAACAGATCAATTCATTGCTGTACAGCTTACTGAACAGAGAGCAACTTGAAGTTTAACTATTTGTAATTCAGTAGCAGAAAATCATAGCATGAATAACTGCAGTTGCAGATACTATAGCCTTTTTATATTGATTAGAGAAAAGAAACTATTCTTAACCTTTCTGTATCTGTTTATTCTTAAATTTGCAGTGAATCTGCTGTTAAAATCTCTAATTTCTCCCTGCTCAGGTGAAAAGTATTTGGTTCTTTTTTTACTTTGCAGTCATTTTGTGCAGCAACTTCATTCTTTTAAGTGAATTTTTAACCCACAGTAACAAAAGATGAAAAGTCACATTCATATAATCAATACTATTTAACTTAGAACATGTTACTGAAATCCATTATTTCAGGAAAAATTGCACAAACTTGCTATTTCACTAGCTAACAAACAGAAACATACAACTTACAACAGTCACACAGTCAGCTGTGCCTCATCTCTTTTTTAAAAAAAATGCACCACCCACAAAACCTGGCTGTACTCTTTCCGTGGCTTTGGTTCTCTGCAAAAACAGTGCCCCATAGACAACCACCAGACTGCTTCCTCAACCTACAGTGGTGTTTACATCTCAGAACAGCAACAAAAGTTGCTAAAACAGCCAGCCCAACATGCCACCCCTGCAATGCTTTCTGTTTTGAAGCTTAGAAAGCCTCCTTGGCTCAGGTTCTCCTGTAACATCTGCATCAGTCTGTTCTACAGGAGGGGCTTTCATACAAAAGACACAGGCTTTCAGAGGCAGACTTTTTTGGCAACCTTTCTTAGCTAAGTATCAAAATAATCCTTTAAGTTGGCCAGCAAGTGGAAGTAGCATTTTTACAAATTAGTAGCTTTGGCACTCTCTCAATGGCTCAAAGTATTTATCCATTCTTCCACTCAGTATCAAATAGTTGGGGAAGGAAGATGCAACATAATTAGATTACATTTCCAAAAGAGCCAGAGCTCAGTGATCTGACCACCTAACTGAATTTAAAATTGAATATATGCCCCTATAGCACGTATTTTTCTTTCCAGTTACTTCCACTTCCCTAGAACTGTATTCTGTTGCTGTTACACTGGCACCTAATGAAGTCATACTCCAGTCTGAGCTTTTTAATGCAAGGAGTGGAAAATAAATGTGTCCACGTTAGTGCTGCTAATGGTATAATTGGGTAAAATGGGTATAATTTTCAAGACATTACGTATCTGACTCCTCAATATAAAATTAAGCTTTTATCTAATCAAGGACCAGACTGACCTCCAGGGTTTCACATTTTCCTACGTCAAGGCATCAGTGGGAATCCTCATCCAAAGTTCTCCCCCTCATAATGAAAACACCCCGTAACAGTAAGGACAATTACATTAGTAGAATCTATTTTCATTTAAATATATTATCAACTAATTACAGCTCCAGGTCTGTAAACTGAAATAACCAGAAAGGTAAAAATGCTTTAAGTAATATTTTTCAATTATCGTAGTCCCATGTGGCAAAAGAATCCTGATGTTTAGGCCAAAGTTAAGGAGAGGTACTACTGCACAGCAATTGAGAAACAAAGTGGCCACAAATTCTTCAATTTTGGCTAGCTTCTCTAGCCAAAGTTGAAGATTTTTTTTAGTTTACTATGTTGTTAAAGGAAAACAATGGAGCAGACATATTTAAATAATTTCATAAGTAGGTAATAACCTAAACACAGCTTATAGATATGCTGATATCCTTGCTTTAGATATATTTATATACATCTAAATACAGATATTTTACACTTCCTGTTCCCGAAAATTTGTCAGAATGGTACTAAGATCACAATGAAAGAAGCTACTTACAGTCAGGTCCTTCCAAATTGAGATATGGTATGTCCATTACTCTCATAAGAAATAACCTAGAAGCAAAATGGAAAAGAACAATTAGCAAATTTCTGTGTGAAGACCTTTTCCTTTTTATAGTTTTTTTACATGTTTCTTCTGAAGAAGCAGAATTAACCATCCTAAACCTATCTTAAGGTATGTTAAAACAAATAGACCTCCTAAGCCAAATCTCTTAGCTAAAAACCAGGTTCAAAAGTTACTTGGCATCATGCCAGGAATTTTACTTATTCAAGAAAACAAGGGCAAAAAAAGACCTGAATTGTTACTGTTGAAAACAACAAAGATGAATGAGGTAGGAACATTTAACAAGTGGCAGCTATGCACAGTAAGAGCCCCCTGCAGAGTGGGTAATGAAAATGCTGCCATCATTCTAAATACACATAAATCTCCCAATTTTCTGAGCACTGTAACATGCTTTAGACAGAATGGAACTTAAAACCCTAAAACTGCAAAAGCCATCATGGCTTCTTTGGAGGTAACAGGGATGAGTCTTTTCCTCTTTAAGGTAACCGAAGAGTTTTTCAAAACATTGAAGAAATGGTTTCCATAAAAGCTCTTGTTCAGCTCTGAAAACTATTTCCTTCCAAAATAAGATGAACAGCTTAAAATCCTGTCATAGGTTCAGTTGTTACATTGATGTTACAGAACATTTGCTGTGTCAGTGGAAGTCACTGGAAGGCTAAAATAAATAACTTTTTCATCATAACTTAAAAAAGCTTCTAAAATGTTTATCAGACTGCAGTTACAGCATTCAGCTAAGTACTAACTGATGTAAACAGCTGAGTTTTTAAGTGTACAGACTCATCTGTAATTGCCTAGAGATTCTATGTATCATACCACACTCACCATTTGTTCCTAAGAGTACGAGCCCTTATGACTGTGTGTCACTGTGTTGGGGATTGGGTTGCTTTCTTATAGAATTTTTTCCCAGAAGTTGCTAGGAAGATGATTGCTGGGTGCTTGTGGGTACTTATGGGTGCTTGGGAAAGAGAAAGCAAGCAGCTAAATCAGGGAGAGGGTGGCACCCAGACTTCACTTTGCTCTCCGAGGAAACTGCCAGGCTGCTTGGCTCTTGACTGTGGCGAGCTCTCACCATCCCTCATCTGGAGTTCAGCTTGGAGTGACCCATCACCATCTCTTGTGTGTCCCTTGGGATTTGGGAACCTGTTCTCTCCCTGCCCCTGCCGAGAGCTGCTGCCCCACTGCCCTGCACCCGCTGCTTCTTCAGTTTTGCTCTGGTTTTCCCCACGCTGTGTTCTGCACCCCCTGCCCAGCCGGGACATTCCTACAGCTCCAGCCACGGCCGCCGAGCCTCGGATACATCTCATCCCCCGGGACTGGTGCTGGCTCTGGCAGCTTGTGACAGTACTGAAGGGGAAAGGTGACAGCGGCAGAGGAAACTGGCTGTTTTCTTTTCCCTTGTTCTGTTTGTTGTTAATGCTATAGTTATTGTTATTACTTTGTTTATCTTGTTAGACACACTAGTAAAGAACTAGCAGAACTACAAATCCCTCACATCTCTGCCTGAGACCCCTTTAATTTCAGAATTATAACAATTCAGAGGGAGGAAGTTTTGCATTTATCAGTCCAAGAGAGGCTTCTAGTTTTGTTTCCCTCACAGACACACCTGTCTCCCAAACCAAGACACACTGATAAGTCTACTGGAATGCAGCTGTTAACTTGGTTTTGCTACAAATAGGAGAAAGAAAAAAACCACAAGCACTGGAGTAAAACGTACTATGTGGCAGGTTCACATGTGAGCCACAGGGTATCAGAACTGGCACCAGTTGTGCCACATGCTGTCCCACCTAATTTATCCTCTGAGTCTCAGGAAAGGCATAGTCTACCCTGCATCCCCCTGAGCACTGCAGCACCTAGAAGGAATATTATAAATGGCTCCATCCAGAAAACAAGGGGTGAGAGGGATCACATCACAAGGATCTATTTTATGGAATTAAAGGATGAGGAAAGCAAAGAGGGGAGCATGTGTCATGGTTTGCAGTGCAAAATGTAACCAAAAATGTGTATTCCATCACCATCTGTTGAAGCTGGGGATTGGGGGGTGTGGGTAATTGTCTGTCAATGGCCAACTGTCAAGAAACCTGCTGGGGCAGTTTTCTTATCTCTTCCACAACCCATTCTCCCTCCAGGGAGAGATCTTCTGCTAATGGGCCATTGAGTCTCACTGATAAAATTACATCATCCCACTGGGAAATGCTTCAACCAGGGGAAGGAGCCAAGTATTCCTACCTGGATAAAAATCTGGGAGCTGGAACACCAAAGCAACCTTTTCCACTGGATTCTCAGAGGAACACCAGGCCCATCTATCACCACTGGACCTTCAGTGAAAAACTCCACTCTTTTCTACTACAGGAGCATCATTTCAGCAGAGCCACATCTGCCACTGGGACTGCAGCCACCATGGGATGGCACTGCCACCAACACCTTGACCCACAGGGGGACAGGCTGTATCCTGACTCTGTCAGTGGGTTTTGTTTGTTTGTTTGTTTTCCTCCTTTGTAATACTGCATGTGTTTTGGTTTTATTGTTTATTTTAGTTCCCCTAATAAAGAAGTGTTATTCCTATTCCTATATCTATGCCTGAGAGCCTCTTAATTTTAAAAGTTATAATAATTTGGAGGGAGAGGGTTTAAATTCTCCATTCCAAGGGAGGCTCCTGCCTTCCTTAGCAGACACCTGTTGTTCAAACCACGACAGCATGGGACACATCCTCCAAGGAGCAACAGAAGGGATATGAAGACCTTCCAACTCTGGTGGAAGACATTAGGCAGGATCATAGCACCATAAAGGGGCACCCAGCTGAACAGAAAAGAACTGGGATTTGTGCTCTGCCAGTAAACTGGACTGCAGACTGCCAAAAGAGGCTCAGTTTGAATTATTATCTATGATTTGTGCTCACATCTTCACCTGAAATGTCAGTGTAACTGCTAGTAAGAGATACAGCCCTCTTCAGACCCCAGTGCAGGGGATAAGCAGAGACTAAATAGGCTAAATACAGTTTTTCTAGTGGTCAGTAAAAACAGTTTAGTCTTTGCTGAATGGAGTATGCCCATCATCCATGCAGGACAGCAAAAGTGGAATGTTTTATTAAAAAAAAAAAAAAAAACACAAAAAACCACAAAAAAACCCCCCAAAAACAAAAAAAAGGTTTGTTTTAAGCTGAGTTATCTGAACAAACTTTTGCCAGAAGTTCTTGGAACCCACTACTTTTCAAAGCACTCAAATAGTAAGTTTTGTAGGTCTTAATAAAAATAAAGCTGAAATCAACTGAAAAAAAAAAAAAAAAAAAAATCATCTGGGAAGAAGACCAGTTAAGCTTCCTTCCCCCTGGTTTTATCATATTGAGGAAAGAAATACAGTGGCCAACTGCAAGAACAGACTTATGCCTGAAATTAATTAGGATCAGTTTTTTATTCCCTGAGACAAATCCTACATTTATTTGTTTGGCCAAACAATTATGTCACTAAACAGCACATACACAAGTACTCCCTCTAATACTGATTTTAGTATTAAGTGCACTTCAGGTGTGTTACAGAAGTAACTGCATCTTGTAGCACTAACTTACACCACATGGATTATGAACACAGAGTTCCAATCCATAATTAAGTACCCATAACTATAGTTCTAAGATTACTCATTGATCTGCAGATCATTTAAGTTAATAAGACTTCTCTGGATGACAGCATGAACTCTATATTAAATCAGCTCAATTCATGAAGTTGAGTTAATGCTGTGAAAATCAGTGTCATAACTACATTTTTTTAGAAGTTAAGCAGACCAAGCTAAAAAAAAAAAAGTGCTATTTCCTACACTGTTTAGGGACTACAGGCAGACCACACAGTCAGAGGACAGAGATCCATTTCTCAGTGAGAACTATGAAGTATTTTAAGGAAGCTACTTGGAAGACAATTGTTTCTGTGGCAAGTCAAATAAAATAAGGAGAGGAAGGCTATCATTGTGCCAGTCACAGCAGTGCATAAAAAGTCTCAAGGAGTCAACATTGTTCATCTGCACTGAGCTAGGATGAAAGTTTTCACAGCTGCGTGGTGAACTGTGCAGAGAAACAGATCCAGCTTGTCCTGGTTTGGCTCTAATTGGACAATTCTGTAATACTGATGCCTGATTAGACCAATGAAAAGGGTGGATACTCCTTTTGTAAATACACCTCTTAAGACAAAAAAGCCCAGGAATAGCTCTCTTGACTTCTGGCCTTGGAGGAGGTGGCAGGCTTGGTCCAGGCTTGGTCCAGGCTTGTCCTGCATGGCTGGGTCCAGGCTAGCCCCACAGCCTGGCTGAGATTTTTCTGTCTCCAGAGCGGTGGTGTGCAGGCTGCCAAGCCCCTCACCGGGGAGCCCACCAGGCCCTATCCCGGTGGATGGCTGGGGCTCCTGGGGCTCCTTGCCAGCAGACACAAGCTCTTTTCTAGCAGAGCCTGCCAGAGACTATATTAGCACTGGGAGCAGCTTAAGAGAGAGTGGCCCGGGGGCCAGGAGCAGCTCTGCAGCCACCACCATTACAGACCAGGAGCAGCCATGTGGCCGGGATCAGGCTGGCCAGAGCAGTCCCTCACAGCCACCTCGGCATGGCTCACAATGAACTTTATTTGCTCAGCTGCTTTAAGCCAACTTTACTACGGACAGAAAGATGTCAGCAGCAGCTTTTCCTGTTTTCAGCACCCCAGCAGAGTCAGGCTGACATGGCTCACATGGCTCACATGGTGCCAGCAGAGACCACGTGGCCAACAGAGAGGCATGCTGCGCCATGTTCCCAATGCAGAGTTTGGACCAGATTAACCTTTCAGTACTACAAGACTTTATGAAAACTGTTTCAATTAATGGTAAGGCTTGAGAACAAATGACTTTACGAACACCATTTCTCTCCTGAATGAAGAAAAGAAAAGAAAGGTGAACATGTAGAAGCAATAACATGGGACTCTGAGGTCAGTAAAGAAAGTGTTAATTCTAGGTGGAGGGGATTGAAGAGATGCTTTGAGCTTGACTTGAAAATCCTGTAAAGCTATAGTGAAGATATATTTAGTATATCAGACTTTAGTTTTTTTTCCTTGTGACTCATAGAAATGCTCTGGGGGGATGTAGCGTTCTAGCACAGCTGTGAGCCAAGGCACCAGTAGTTGAAACAAATAGATGTTACTGTGGATCCAGTGAGAAACTTGAATATGAAGAAATGAGAAACCTTGCCCTAGAGAGAGTAGTAGAAAACCTCTAGTCCCAGAGACGGACAAAGAGAACTTTTAGGCTACGCTAGAACAGCTCATCCTTAAAGTAGCACCCCAGTAAATTGAAATGGCCCATGAAAACAGATGTGAAAAAAACCCCTGCAAGACACAGGAAGGACTTTCACACTCCAAACAGAGTTTTCCGGTCCCAGGCAGCCATTCACAGCGACACTGAAGCCACAAGAAAAACTGTTTTCTTGTAGAGAAGTCTCTATAGTATGCCAAGAGAAACCCTTCTCCCTAAGTGAACTGAAGGAAACTATTTCAAGAGTAGTAAACTGACTAAAAGTCCCAAATTTGTCTCTACATTGTCAGTAGAAAAGTGTGGAGAAGGAGAAAAAAGGTGTCCTGAAAGTTTTATTCTGCTTTTCTTATTATATTCCTTTTAATTCTGTTAATAAAGTTTTCTTTATATCTTTTAAAGTTTAAACATGCTTTGCTTTTCTCCTATTCCTATCTCACAGCAGAAAATAGACCCACCACATTCACTGGTGCGTTGGCTGGGAAATCTCAAATTGGCAAACCTAAACCACTATACAAAATTAATGTTTCTGTCTGGTTTCAAACTGAAACTGCAACACAGCAGAAAAATGAAAAGGCACTTTTTTTAACTGAGTTTATGAGCCCAGGTCAGTGACTACACACGCGGCTGTAAGTATAAGAACATCAAGTGTTTACTCCTACACTGTGAGTGGGAAGTTATTGGTCACTGCACTAAGCCAATCTCCTTTTGCAGTAATTTTGCAAAGAAAAGTAATTAATGTGGAGAAGCTGAGGGATGTCCAATACATGCCAGACAACGTAGCTCTCTATGAGAAACGTTCTACAAATAGAGCACAAACTCAAGTGATTTGCATGAATTTTAGTTTCTGATATCCATTGTATAAAAAAATATTTCTAAGCTAATTTCTATTCCTACAGATCATGACACTCAGTAAAATATGTTGTTCTCATTTCTCTACATCTCTTCCACCCCCTGCCTCCAGTTACATCAAAAGAATAAACAGCATTCAAACAACCCAAGGAGATAAAAAAGAACATTGTCATTAAAAGTCTATGAGGGGCTTGTGGGTGGGGGCAGGAAGACATGGAAGAGCTGTTGCCCTAAATAAAAACATTTCAAACCAACTCGAAAGTATGAGAGACAATAACAGTGTCCAAATTTTACACACAAGAGTTCAGATATTGCAATAAAAAGTCCCATCATCTCAACTTATAAATGTTCATCGGGGTTACTCACAGCAGACAAACAGGATTTTTCAAAGATGTATATTCAATAAAGCACCAAGATTACAGAAATGCATCTCTGGAATTTCTGGCTTATTGAGTTGTTCATCATAACTTACTATGTTGTGCCAAACAACCCTAACGGAAAGCCTGTTTTTAATCAGTTCCACTCTCACAAAAGTCTTAAAACTAAAGATTTTACCTATGATCATCATTAACCTACTGTAGGCACAGAGTTTGTGGTGATTTGGAATAGGGTGGTGGTCAAGCCTCATCCCTAATGGGCTACAGCTGTGTAACACAGATGAAGAGTTTTAAAGGTAAAGAGACCTGAAATGCTGAGATGGATGGACCAACCACAGAAGGGTGGAGAGGGCACACAAGTGCAATGCACGTAAGATGAATGGTATAAAAATTATAGAGAAGAACAACAATGCATTGGTGCTTGGAACCATTCATGTTGTATATTTTCCTTCATCTGGTGATCCTGTTGTGATGTGAGAACAAAGCTAAGTGGAGAAAAGCCTATAGAACGAGATGCAGATGTGATAAAGAACAGAGCCAGCCAGAGAGTGCCTGTAAGAAAGGAGCCAGGTGGAGAAAGGTCTCTAGAATAGAGCCAAGTGGACCTGGAGAACAAAGCAGTAGACCAAGAGCCTGCATCACCAGACCACTTCTAGACAGATCCACCACCCCCAGGGGAATGGTTAGAAGCTTAGGAATGGGGGTTTAAATATTGGCAGAAGGAGAATCCATAGTGGGCATCCTGCTGCACATATTGGAAAGAAAAGGTACTAAATATGAGGAGCGGGCACTACCTGTTTTGTTTGTTTGGTGTTGATGAAATGGCAGGAGAATGAATGTGCAGACTGCCTTCTTTGTTGAACCATGGGAAGAAGCAGGGCACGTGCTGGGGGATGCATTGGGGGACAAGGCAGCCACAGGGTCATTTAACACTGGGCAAACAAGAGTGTCTCCAGAAAGGTAGGGAGGAGTCTGTGGCAGAAATAAATAAGCAGGTGGAATATCTTTAAGACAAGATGAATAAATCAGAAGTAATGATAAGAATTAGTCAAGAAAAGCTGCAGGCTGAAGGCAGAAATGTAGCAAGTCTCCTTCAAGAAATGGGGGAATAAAGATCACCTCATCAAAAACTTAATATCCCAGGTCAATCAGCAGAAGGATTTAGTTTCTAGTCTAAACCAGCAAATGAAAGAAAAAGACTCTTCTGTTACTCAGGTGATAGAGACATTGTCTAATGAAATGTTGCATTTTTCTGAAGAGAGGAGTACATTAAATGTCAAACTGCAAGACCTTGAAGCTGTTCATAATAGTTCAGTGGCAGAGCTAAACCGAGTATTGCAGGAACTTGGAGATTTTAAGAAAGAACTGGAACATAACCAGGTTATGTTAAGCAGCAGAGAAGATGAGTTTAAAGATTTAATGAATGAAAAAGAGGAGATGAAGTGCAATCTTGAGAAAATGGGCAAGGAAAAAGAGAATCTGAAAAAGAAGCTTCAAGCTGAGTTGATAGTAAGAAGAGAACTAATGCAAAAAGTTGGGAAATGAGAAAAGAGTGCACAGGAAGAAATAAAAAAAGCAGAAAAAAGCAGAGGAGCTGTTGAAGCAAGTTAATGAGTTAAGAGACAAATTGAGACTAACAGAAGGACAAAGGAATGATTTTGAGTCTCACCTTGGAACTTTGAAACAACAACTTAGAAAAAAAGATGCCAAGATAAGGGATCTGACCAAAACCTTATCTTCAAGAGCATCCTGTTTAGAGGAACTTCAGCACAGTATTGCAGAACTGAATGATGTCATAGCTGAAACCCAAAATGTTTGTGGGCAGAACCTAGAATCTTCAGGGGAGAAGGACAGTATGCTTGCTCATCTGCAGTCTGTGCTTGGTGAAAGAGCAAGGGCATATCAAGAGGAATGTTCTCAGTTGCTCTTGACTCTTGAAGAGATGAAGTCTAAGCTTAAAAAGAAGGAAGACTTGTTGAAAAATTCCAATTTAGAAGTGCTGGAGGCAGGAATGAGTGTCTGAATCCCAACAGTGATGTTAATGCCATAAATCAACTACAAAAAGGGAGGTTTTGGTCATGAAAGAAGGTATGAAAAAATTCAAGCAAGAAAGTGAAGAGCACCTAAAACTGGCACCAGATTTGGATGAACAAAACCCCACCTTGAGCAACTCAAGCTAGAACATAAAACAAGAAACAAGATTCAGGTTGCATCCTTGAAAGAGTCAGAAAACATGATCACCTCAGTACCAAGTGAAGATACCGAGCTAAAAGAACTAAGAAGTGATTACACAAAAGTTCAGAAAGAAACAGAGACATTAACAGAAAGTAATTCCTTTCAAGGGAATGTAGAAGGAAAAGTCCCTGCTTTTCAAGTATCAGAAACTGATTACTCTAAGAAAACTAAACTGAGAGAAGCAACAGAATGTTGCTTGTGAAATCCAGAAACAAAACAGTAGAAGAGCCAGAAGCAAAAGCTGCAAATCTAGATGATTTCGAATCTCAAAAGCAAAGAGCAGTAACAGCAGAGAAATCCAGAGAGCACCTCCAAAGGAAATTACAGACAGCTTTAGTATCGCATAAAGGAGCCCTGAGAAAAAATAAATGTCTAAAAGAACAGATTGATCAGCTAATGTTAGAAGGAAGAACAAGAACAGACTAAGATTAAACAAGATCAAGTGCTTAAAGCCAAACAAGAAAAGATCAACAGCTTAGCTCTGGGACTAGTAGCATAAAAGCAAAAATATTGAAAGCTATGTAATCCATACAATGTATTTCTTTCTTAGTAGAACCTATGTGTTGTTTTTAAACATGTCTTCCTACCTATTAGTCCTACATGAAATATGTGAATATGTTGTAATATCCATTTACCTAAACACGCCCTTATAAAAATGCTGCAATTTTATAATTTAAAAAGAAAGGGGGAGTTGTAAGAGGATGGATAAAGGTAGTGACGAAGGCAGTCTTGCCTCTGATAAAATGCAGTTGTGCCAATTGCCAAAGAGTGGGAACAGTCTTGCTCTTTGAACAATGGATGGATTTTATGAAAACGAGTACGAAACTGCACGAGGGGAAGCGCTGAAAAGAACAAGACAAAAGGGAGAGAAGCAGCAAGCTGGGGCACTACTTCAGCAGATAGAAGAACTGAAATTACAGAAGACAAAAGCAACAAAAACTGAAAAAGGAACAAGAGAATTTAGTAAAGGAGCAGTGGGAGCTAGAGACAGAGGGCTTCTATTATTCAATACAATGTGTTTATTTGCTGGTGAAACATTACATTGTAATTGTGAATTACAGCTATTAGTCTTTGTCAATATTCCTTAGGCATAGGTATGAAAGTTAATTCCACAGGTATAAGTATAAAAACTTGATACGTGATGCAAGTTTGGGAAATGAATCAAGGTCAGTACACGGACCCATTCCAGTGCAAATAGAATCTACATAAAGAGATACTAGTAGCATGTTTACTATTTCTTCTGCAAGGGCCCTGTAGAAGGATTGTAGACATGGCATTTGTGTAAAAAGAAAAAAAGGGGGAATTGTAGGTACACAGTTTGTGGTGATTGGGAATGGGGCTGCTGCTGAGCCTCATCCCTAATGGGCTACGGCTGTGTAAGACAGGTGAGCAGTGCTGAAGGTAAAGAGACCTGGAATGCTGAGGTGGATGGACCAATCACAAAGGGTAGAGCACATTACATAGGCGTAATGCATACATGATGAATGGTTTTATACTGAAGAACAAGTCTCTAAGTGGTGCTTAGAACCATTCATGAGGTCAGTTGTATGTTCTCCTTCAACCTATATGAACATTAACCTATATCCTGGCCATCACTCTTGAACAGCCAGCCAGAAAGTTCCATAATTTTGCTGACATAATGAAAGACATCAAGATTATTCCTGAAAAAAGCGTAACCTTCATTTGAAAGCTAAGTTTTGATTGTTATGGTTTTAAATATACTAATTTAGATACACTAGTGACAAGCCAGGAAACATTTCCAAAATCCTCACAATGATGTGGAAGTTTAATAGCTAAACCATATTTAAGTGTTAACATCTAATATACAGAGATCTTGAATGTAAGACTTTATATGCAGCCCAAAGAATCATGTTCTGTTTTAAAGACTATCTGGATAACAGTTCAAACTGAGAACATTGCTTCGAAATAGCTGCCGTAAAATAAACTTTGTCAGCTTCTTTCAGGAAAACCTTGTGACACAAGGTATAACTTTCAGGTGTTTAGCTTACTGTTTGCATGTTGTAGTTTGTGTTCTGCTTGAAGAACATGACTACAGCACAAAGGAAAAGGTCTTCTTGTTCTGACTGCTGCCCACAGGACCAGGCAGAACTTCTGGAGGAAGGAGGAAGATAATTTGGGTTTTTTCCTCCCCAGTAGGAAGAGAGGATACTCAGCTAGGGAAAAGATTCTAGACCACAAACTAGAGACAAGTAGGTGTAGCAGGAAGCTGGCTGGCAGCCCAGAGCATACCTGCCAAAAAGCCCCAGAAGAAACACACTCACTAAGGGACCTTTAGGGAACTCTGAACTGCAGAGCCCTGAACGCTACTACAGGTGCTAAAAACACCACATGCTGCAGACAGAGGCCTGCAAGGACTGAATGAAGCAGATTTGTTCATTTAAGCACCTTACAGCTCTGACTTCTGACATGTAGTTAAATTTTCTTTATTTAAAAAAAAAAGTGTTGTCTTATTTTGGTTTGTTAGTTTGGATTATAGGAGAAAAAACTAGCTTGAAAAATAGAAGTCTTGGCTGCTCACTGTAAGGAAAAGGTGAGATAGTCGTACCTCTAGGCCCTGACTTAGGTGATGTGGCAGATGTCAGACCATAGCAAAGCTTCTAAAATCATGTGAAAGTAAGATACAGCAAGTCTTCCAAGTTTCCATGAGTTAAAAATAATACATAGCTTTTCTGAAACAAATTCTGAATAATGGAAGAAAGGATAAACATTCTTTTCTTGCAAACAGTAATTTTCAGTTCTTGCGTACAGAGAAAAAAGAAAAAAAAAAAAAAAAGGCAGCTGTTCTCCCTACAGTTTAACTCTTCCTTTCTTTACAGTCAGGCAATGTTAACCCTGAAGCCAGAACAGACACAGCAGGCTTCCCCTCACTCACTCTCACAACTTTGAAATGTCACTCCTAGAGGAATGTCACATGTCAAATACATAATTAATTTGAAAAGCTTAAATTTAATGTACTATTGTGATAGCTCTAAAAGTTGCTGTTTTTACTTGTGCAAATACACATTTCTAGAAAGAATTTTGGTTAATGATTGAAAAATTAACCTGCTCAGCTGGCACCTACTACTTGGCACGTGTGTGTTGCTGTTCCTGAAAACAACCTAGTGATAAACCCCTGCTTAAAACAGAATTGATCAGCACAATTTAATCTTCACATTCAAATCAAGCAATCACTGTGGGTCCATGTTTCATCTAGGGAATATTTGTAACATATGCTAAAATATACGGAGTTACTGCCTCACACATCAGTCAAGAGAATCACTTCACTGCTGTCACTATAATGATGTGATTTTCAAAACAATGAAAGGTGAAAGCCATCGATCACAATGATTTCCTCATTTGTGTGGGCCATCTGAAGCTAAAATCATTAATTTTGCCAACTCTTGTATTATGGGTTTAAAAGGATTGAATTTCTCCTGAATTTAAACTGACACAGTAAGTACCAGAATTTTTTTAATTTCTACTCCTTTTCCTTTATGTGACAGATTGTAGCATCTTTAGAAGTTTCCTAAGGTAAAATCTACAGATTAATTATCGACTGTGCATAAAGGTTTCTAGGTTCCCCAAGTCTTACTTCAATTTGTTTAAGGACTTTGCATAAAGATCCAATTCAAAAGCAAAATACTGCTCATAGCATCATCCCATAAATCATACGTGTATATTTCTTATGCCATCTTGAAAATTAGTTACCCAACAATGTTAATACCAATGCAATTTTATAATTTAAAAAGAATGAGGGAGTTGTAGGAGGATGGATAAAGACAGTGATGAAGGCAGTCTTGCCTCTGATAACATGCAGGTGTGCCGATTACCAAAGAGTGGGAACAGTCCTGCCCTCGCAAATATGGTTGTATTTTATGAAAATGAGTATGAAACTGCAGTAATTACTGTCAGTAATTTGGACTGACATTGCCATAGGAATATTTCAGTTTTTCCAGACTGCTGAGCACACCCAGTTTTCACTATCATCAGTTACTGAGGGTCCTACAATATAAAGAACAAGTGAACAATTTTTCTTCACTTCCACTACTCCCAAAGCTCACTCTAGAAATAATTTTCTAAATTGTAAATATATCCTCATCAGTGGCATGGGCAAGGCCATTAAAGTAGTCCAGGTATTCTTCTAAGTGTCCTGTCACAGGTCAGCAGAAAGTAAACCACCCTCCTCAAAAGAAAAACCACCTCTCCAACATTACCAGCATGAATCAGAAAGCCAAAAAAACTTCAGTTTAAAGAAAATGCAGTTAGCTATTGATTCCAAAGCTTGAGGTAAATCTGCTTGTGGACACTAGCTGTGAACAGGGAAAAGCAGTTCTCAGCTTTTCTCAGGGCTAGTCTGGGAAAAGCTGAAGAAAGAATGTAAGCAAAGCTCAACACCTGGTGTTTTGGTGAATGCCACACAGCAAAAACAAGTGCTGTTTTGCAAGATTGTTTCTCCAGGGGTGTTGGTCCCTTCTTCTCCAATAAGACTATTGTTTCCTCGGGTTAACCAATCTGTGTTTAACCCACGGAGCACAGTATAAAAGTGTGTGCTATTTTTAATAAAGTTACTTTTTGCCATTGCCTTCTGAACCGGAGTCCGTGTCGTTCTGCCGTCCGCAACAGCGACATCTGGTGACCACGACGTACACTGCACCTGAGACTCAGGCTCGTACCTGCCTGCTCGGATCTGCCTCTCGGGAGGAGTTTACCAACTCTGTCGGGAACCGAGGCGAGGTCCGCGCCAGGTTTATCCTGGCTGGAGTCCTGTGAGGCAGGTCAAACCACAGCGTTACCCAGGAATTCTGGGACTGCATCCTGAGTGCGATCGAAATCCGGGGCGAGGACAAATGCTGTTCTAAAATTCAGCGAGAGTCGGAGCAGACTGGGAGCTGCGGATTTTACGCATCGGACTGCTATCCTCTGCACAGAGGTTTTGTACCTCCCTTTCCGTGATCAGCAGGATTGTGAGTTGCAAAAAACTCACAATCAAAGAGGGCAAAGAGGGGGGGTGGCACACCTCCCCTGGCTTAATTGCCAGGAGGAGGTCTCTCTTTAAAAATGTACAGCCAACTTTTAACAGAGCAGGAATCCATGCTTCCAGCATGGAAAGCAGTATTACCTAGCGTGGGAAATCCTGTCTCAGAAAAAGCTTTCTGTGCCTTATTGGCATGGGCACAAACCCATGGCTTCCCTGTGGATGCAGAGACTACGTTCTCTTCGATCACGGGGCAACAAGTGCTTGGAGAACCATTATAGAAAGCAACCCAGAATGGGGACTGTACAGCTCCCCAGCTGATGGACGCCTGGGGAACTCTTAATAGAAGTTTTCAGGGCAAAAGCCTTTCTGTCCTGGTGGCAGTGTATACCCCATCCCTCCCCCAAGTGATGGTGGGGATGGCATGGGCAGATCATAGCACGGTGGCAGTAAAGATGCCCACAGGGTGGAAAGGGTCGTGATGTGATTACCCATTGGAGGATGGCTTTTGCAGTTTTGGGCATTCCTTCCACTTGATAACTGATAACGGCCCTGGCTTATGTCTCACAAAAGATGCGGCAGTTTCTGCATTTGTGGGGAGTTTCACACAACCTTGGCACTCCACATTCCCCAAAGGTCAAGCCATTGTTGAACGTGCTCATGGTACCCTAAAATGTGTTTTAGACAAACAGAAAAGGGGAATGCCTGGAAAAACTCCCAACAGTCAATTAGAAAAGGCTCTATACACGATCAATCACCACACAGTGCCACCAAATTCAAACAACCCTGTCATTGTAAATGACTTTGCCTCATTATAGACTTCAGACGAGATATGCATACCCCGAGCAAGTCTGGACCTAACCACAAATAAGTGAGAGGGCCTGCATGAGCTTATTGTACGGGGGCATGGGTACACATGTACCACATGTATCCACAGATACCAGAGTACAATGGATACCTGCGACACGTGTCTGCCCTGATCTGAGACAGCAGACAGAACATGGCCAGTGCAAAACCTTGTGATGATGATCAAGATGCCAATCACCAATTAGACAGACCCTTTACAAGCAGAGACTGAACATTCATTTACTTTTTCTGTTTGAAAACTCAACTGTTGACAAGTTGGACTGCCAGTTCTTTAAACAGACTAACGATGTTTTGTCATTGTATTAGATTTAGTAATAGAATTGTTAGAGCTATTACTTGATTTCTTGTAGGAAGGGACAACATGATTTGGAACATTTCCCTGATCATGCCAAGACATCCTCAAACCTCCAGAATAGTGTCTGCTCTCCTGCAAGGGGCCCCGCAGAGGACGACAGACACTTGTTCTTTTTTCTTTTTTCCTTTTGCTAAAAAGGAGGACCTGTGGACACTAGCTGTGAACAGGGAAAAGCAGTTCTCAGCTTTTCTCAGGACTAGTCTGGGAAAAGCTGAAGAAAGAATGTAAGTAAAGCTCAACACCTGGTGTTTTGGTGAATGCCACACAGCAAAAACAAGTGCTGTTTTGCAAGATTGTTTCTCCAGGGGTGTTGGTCCCTTCTTCTCCAATAAGACTATTGTTTCCTCGGGTTAACCAATCTGTGTTTAGCTCACGGAGCACAGTATAAAAGTGTGTGCCATTTTTAATGAAGTTACTTTTTGCCATTGCCTTCTGAACCAGAGTCCGTGTCGTTCTGCCATCCGCAACAGCGACATCTGCTAAAGCTGCTGTTGTACTTCCATGTTTTAGCAGGTTATTTATAGAACTACTTACTTGTTAAAAAAAGGTTCAATGAGTTTTGATCTAGCAGACACATGGTTTTTCGGAGGACTGAGGAATGAACCTGATGAATGAAGAATAGATTCAGTATGTAATAAGCAGCTACAGACAGCACCAGGGAGAAGGCTTGGAAAAGACTTCACAGGTACCTAGGAAATTAGCCATGGAAATGAAGCACAGTCCAGTAATGTAAGCATCATATCCTGCTTCATGGAGTTGTTCAGATGCTGTATCATAACTTGGAAATCCTTCTGCACTTTCTGATGGGAAAAAGACATTTATTAATGCATTATCAGAGAAGATGATGGCATAGTTCTCTGGTATGCTTACCCACAGGCTTATTTGTTCATGCTTACCCACAGGCTTATTTTTTCAGAGCATAACATCATTAGAGGAAGTTTATACAACTTTCAGAATCTTTGATTTTTCTTAAGTTCTTAAAAAATCAGGTGTTTGGGCATTTTTAAATAAGAATAGGTTCGTAAAATGGAAAGTCTTTCCTAGTAAAAAGCCTGTAATCCCCAGACCTAAAATGGAGTATTAGTTGTAAGACAATGACAGCAGAATTCCCCACGAAGAGTATCTTTTTTTCCAACTTGCATTTAAGAGAACAGACAGTCTAATTGAAAGCTTCGCTACTAACCTATTTGCCAACCATTTGATTGACCTATGGTCAGATTTTTCAAGATATTTAAACGAAAACTAAAGTGATTTAAGGATGTCTTTATTGGTGTATATGGTCTGCACAATATAAAAAGTATCTTGATTTTGATCAAGCTTTGAAACTTTCCCTTTCAACATTCCCTTCCCAACACTCTTCAGTATTGCTTACACTTTTCTAAATCAGCAGCTTAAGAAAAATTCCAGAACCTTGAACTAAGCTTGCCCCTTGATTAAATACCTTTGTATTCACCTCAAAGCAAAAAACCCTTTTTCCTACTAAAAGAACTTTAGTAACTTCTAGAACACACAGGCTGGTCACTACTGTGTAAGTTTTCTTGGTTTTGTTTGTCCAAGTGCCTTTTGGAGTGCTCTGGCTTTGATCTGAAGGACAACCACCAAATGGAAGTTTTAAACAAATTTCAAATTAATACCCAAAAATAAAAAAAATCTACCATACATAACTGCTCTTCACTGAACACATCCACTCTTTTACTGTCTGGATTCTTATTAAGTTTCAGGTACACTTCTAAATATAACTGCACTGTATGAACAGTGCCCTCATTTAAAGTCCCTTCATCAAAGCACTAAGTATTAGCAGGGGAATTTATATTTCAGACCAAGAACAAAAATAATCAAAACATTTTGTTTCTTCTGAAAGAGGAAAACATTACAGAAATATGAGAACTTTGATACATCCTTACCAACTTTAGGAGGGCTGAATGGAACATCTTTTAAACGTTTTTCCAGTTCTGCAAGTGATGTATTATTAATGATTTCCTGCAAGAAAAGCCATCATTAATTGCCAATGT
The DNA here is from genome assembly GCA_018697195.1 of Certhia americana. NCBI lineage: Eukaryota > Metazoa > Chordata > Aves > Passeriformes > Certhiidae > Certhia > Certhia americana. The sequence goes on from CM031870.1 coordinate 9,180,399, forward strand.
CAAGCACATTTTCCGTGGAAACTGAAATCAAATAGGATCAAGTGAGTATTTACTGCTGCCACCTTGTGTTCTCTAAGGATTCACACACAGCCCTGTTTCAAACTAATGCACCAGAGGCCTGTCAAGGCAAATTTCATTTAACTTGCCTCACTTGTATCATAATGAGCCATAAGCATTTATTAATGCTGCTCAGAATTTTTGAGTGATTATGACAAAGTAATATTTCTATTTGAATCTGGTTTCATGCGGGGGACATGTGGCAAGGGAAAAGGCAGCACAGACAGCAGGGCAAATATTCTAAATACTGATCATAATAGTTGAAGGCATTCAAGGTGAATGTTGCTAACTGGACATTCTTGAATAGTTTTACAAGTGTAAATACTGTTGAGTAAAAGTAATACAGAGACAGTGACAGAAGCCTGACAATCCGAAAGTTGCTCCTACGCAACTTGCACAGCATCATGAATCTACAGATGAATTATATGCACTAAAAAAAAGCCACAGAGATGCATTACAGATTAATTCCTCACTGAAGTTCTTAATCAAATATATGTTGTCAGTCAGTACAATGGAAACATGTACTGTTTCCAGTATCAACAGTCAGAGAAAATGAAACGTCTCATACAATCTTTCCTAACTTTGTCTGAGATCTATGAGGACCAGATTTCCTTTGTTCCCAATCAAGCTTAGCTGTTTACACTCACGAAGTCTGCAGACTGAAAAGTTATCAAGAATAAATACAACAAACAAGCTCAAATGATGCATTAATCTGGCATCCCAAAGCAGGATTTCGTAACCACAGCCTAAAAATCCAAGCATCTGCTGCAGAATTACAAATATCAACATAGCTGTACCAAACATAAAACTCAGGGAAGATTCTTACTTTTCAGAATGCCAAAGCCTCTATTCTTACCACAGCAGCGTGCAACACAAACCTGATGATACCTATGAGTATATTTAATAGCATTTCTTTATGCAATGCTCTGGAGTCACAGAGCTGTGCACAAAGAGAGATGCAACTTCTGCAGCATCTTTTTTGATTAATTCAAAGGCCCATGGGAAATAAGAGCTTATGAACACTTATCTCACTACTTCTTGAGAGGAATAAAACTCATGCTGTAAGAGATTTTACAAGAAACCTGTAAAGTTTCTTCCTCCTGCTGACTACCCACTGAGCAAAGGCCACAAGAGAACCTAATGATGATAAAGCATTTTTCCAGACAAATCTATGTCAGCATAAACAGTACTCAGCAAGGCTTTGAATATACAAGCAGCTTCCAGATCCTATTTGTTCATGAACTGCACTTTATCTCTTGAGGGGACATGCTACTTAACAAGAAGAAAATAATCTACTAATCACATTTTACCTAGCAAAAACTCTACGTATTTTGGAATCCAAAGCTGCCGAGTTACCACAGAACTTCAAACACAGAAGTCACTAGTACGAAAGTAAAAATTTGCATTCTATAAATTCTGTAAGTTTAGATAAGGGGTAGAGAAAAATCATTCTTCTACAATAAAAGGAGCATCACAGAAAATATTATTAGACATCTTTCTCTAAAGTAGTATAATTTGTTTCAATACATATGTATTAATGCAATTTTGTATCTTCAAATCATTCTATAATATTAATTTACCTTAAAAGGTTGTGTACTTGCCATCAGTTTAGTATCCAGTAACCTAGAAGCAAAGTAAGAGCTAAATAGGTTGAAACAGAAGAATGCCCATTTTGCCAAATCCTCAAAAAATGTTTTCGTGTATTACTTGGGAAATAGCAGATATACCCTACTAAAAATTACTGCTGGATTTGGAATAGCCAAAACATTCCTTGGCTTTGTTCAGCATGAAAAAGGACAGCAAACAAGGAAGAGCTAGAGATGCAAACAACTAGTAGCAAATAAATCTTGTTCCAAATGAAGTGTAGATTCAAAACACCAAACATCTTGCCAAACCCAGGGAAGTAGCAAGGGTGCATCTTTTGCCAAGGAGTGAACAAACAGCACTGCTTTTCTGACAAAAAAAAAAAAAAGCTGCTCAAAATTACTTTAAAAATTGTATTTATCTAACTTGATCCCAATTGCTTTTCCAGTAACAGCTAGGGTCCAGGGCTAGGACAGAAAATATCAGCTTGCTAAAACTGTACTGAAATGGTTGAAAGTTTGAACTAAGAACTTACCGGGGAAAGACACATGATGTTACTTCCTTGAACTCACTTAGGTCCTAATTTAACATTAAACCGAAAGATAAAATCCAAGTCAGTGAAATGTTTACAGTCTCAGGAGGACAGAGAGCTGTAGCTACAATTATCCAAACAGCCTCTAAAAGTGAGCTACAGTAACTGAATTCTCACTGTAAGAGATGTATTTGTCAGAACTACCATAGACACCACCTGCAATTACACACAACTACAGACTACATATTTCTGATTTGTCTGTCATTAGTAATAAAATGTTCTGTCACAGACAACACCTTATCCTATTCTATACCCTAGGATACTTCTGATTCCAGCCCAGTTAACAGTTCTTAAGTGTTCCCAGCATTTCAGTATTTCAGTGGAGTATAAGCAGTCACTCCAGGTGTACAGTGACTGCCTACAGGTTTAGATCTGCCAGGAGTCAAAAATACAGAAACTATTGACAACTGCTTACATTCCAAAACCATCCAAACCAGTCCCAAACTTCTTTTTCTCATCTTATGATCAAGTCTTTCCCCAAACACCCACAAGCCCTTTAAGACTGCAAGTAAAAATGTTGTGTGAGCCATCCTTCCAATGAGACCTTGGGCTTCCTCAGACAATGTTTTTCATGCCAATACACTGCTTAGTTTAACTGAATTGTCCAGTCATGAACTGTTTGTTAGACTGCCCTGCTGCAGTCAAAGTGCTCACTCCAATTATTCTGACATTACATTTCTTCACCCCAGTGAATATCATCCTGCTACAAGACTGCTCATCATTTTATTAAGGATACTGTATTATTTAAAAACACACATTCTCATTTTGTAAACTACAAAGAAGAAAATGCCATGTAATTGTACTGAAGCTCCACACCAGTATCTTATAACACGTCAGTCAGTCAAATATACCTGATATAAGCAAAAAATACAATTCTACTATCTGATTTGAACATTTTAAAAATGCAAAGAAGAACCATTTAACTAAACTTTTTACATAAATATTTATGACAATAAGGCAGTAGCCCAGAAGTACTGAATGGATTTTTTAAAAAATACTTTTCTGTACTTCCTCACAGACTGACCAATTCTTCCATTCAGAAGAAAGTGTGGAGATAAGACTAAAAGACAAATACATTAAGGCATTTATTTCATCATCTGAACACTCAAAAGATTACTTACATCAGGTAGGGGACAATAGAATTGATGTATGGTGTGCATAACATCCAGCAGCATGTTGTGCCCAATAACAAGCTTGCCCTACAAAAATAATAACACTAAATTACACTTCTAGTCCTGGCCATGGCAAACACAATCTGTGAAAACCCCTATCCCAGATGCCAACCAAGGGCATGTGGGAATAAATATAAATTAAACCTCCACATCTGCTCTCTGCCTGCCCACACACTTCTCCACTCTCTCAGAGCAGTCACTCCTTTTTCCTCTACTCACACACATTTATCACAGGCTTCCACAGCAGCATCATATGTTGAGAAGATGCACTAGAACAGCTACTTACAACTTGGTTTCCAAATGTAATCTATTTAAGATTGAAGTCAAGGCATTTCTTGGTTCATTACCTTTTAATTTACTTATACAACAACACACAGTATATTCCTTATGGTTATAATATACAATAATTATTAAGGCCATGGTCTGGCTCCACAGTGCAGAACATTTCATGCCACATGTTGCACAAGCAAGCTTCTTGGAAAAGCTCACAGTTTTTTAAATGTTTTCTTTGATTCATTTGACATGACAACAGTCCTTCTCTGACAGGAAAAAAAAAAGGAAAACCCCCCCACAATCTTTTCAGAACAGAGAAAAAAAAAAGCCACCAAAGCTTATTTACGTAAGAGCCCTAAGAAACTGCTATTTTTTACTATTACAGATAGTAAGATTTTTCATATCATTCTTTAGTTTGAACACTCAACCACTGTAAAACATGAAGCAACATAAAATATCACTTTAACTGTATTTCATCTCTTCCAAAATGTAACAGCAAAAGAATCCCTTCTTTGATATACTTATTTTTTCTTACGAACAAAGGTAAGTTAAAAATCACAGTAACTTACAGAATTAGCAATGGCATGAACAACTCTGGAAAATCCTACAGCATCATTCAATTCTTCCTGTAAGCAAAGATTCTGACATAAGCGAGACATAAATACAAATACTGCCAAAACTGTACCTGCAAAATGCCAGGTTGCCAAAAAATGTTTCTCAGACATAGCCAAGAACAGACCACAAAGAAAATGTCAATATTTGGAAGACACAAGAGGTCAGAGTAGGATGCTGCTCACAGAGTTCCCATTTTATATGTAGCTCTAGCTCACTGTCAAGTAGGAGGAGTCACAAGCTGCTGTCCTGGGCTGCCCCTGCCCAGAAGCCAAGCAGCCACTCTACCCTTTGTTCACTCCCCTCACCCGAAATTCAAAGACAGACGATAATATTTGTGGATAGGGATAATGAGGGCACATCCCCTCCAGCCTCCTTGCTTTCAGGGGAGGGTGAGAGAGAAAGCCTTGATATTGCACAAGTGCTGTTCAGCAGTAGACAAAATGCATGGATGGTATTCCTGGTGTTTTAGCCACAAAGCAAAGCAAAATACAGGCTGCTATACAGAGGGGTAACTTTACCCCAACCAGAGCAGTAACAGCTGCAGTCAGTTCATTGTCAGCACATGATCTCCAACAATGTTCAGCAGCTATGACACTGCAAACAGCTCAGAAGGTATTAAAATTAACCTACATATCTTTAGCTGTACTTTTTACATATATTGTTATATATGCAACAGGTTGAATCCTGATTGTTATTCCTATTAAATCAAACTGTGCTTTTGTGCTTACACAGGTTGGGGAAGAAACATTCTTGTTTATTTATATAAACAAAACATAGGAGAAACATTAAAATGTGTGACTCACATTATATAACACTGTAGTTGTATAAACTGACTTTTAATTAATTTGGGGGTTTCTGACTACAGCACAAACTGTTCTGTAACAGATCTTTCTTTTTCAGGTCTAGGGAAGCAGCCTATGTTTCTGCCTTATGTTATCTGTCTTTATTCAAACAGAACTAAAATTCAGTAAAAACATTCCCTGTTACTTTAGTTCAGCTCTGAACGCTGCTAGTCTGAGCAAGAAATACCCCCATTAAAAACACTTCAGAAAACTGTATGAGTAAATTGTTCCTGACTTGCCTTCTGGAAAAAGAGATGTCACATTAGTTAATGTCTCTTTAGATACCTCTTTCCCTTTTAAAAGGCTTTCTGCATAAAAGTATTATTGCTCCACCCTAATTTACTTTATATTGATATATGAAAGCACAAATCAGAAGAGTTTGGTCAGGAACTCCCACAATTCAAGTCATATGACCTCCTGAAATTTGCATCACTCAGTAAGCAAAATACAAAGTCCAATAAACAGTGAGAGTGCCCAAATACATCAGGCGTGATGTCCCGCTCAGCTTATCACAGCAGCAGTGTACAGTGTGGTTCTAGCAAGAAATGACATATTCATTGCACAAGACACCAACAAACAGCTAAGAGCAAGCAAGCTTTGTAAGAGAAGTGGAGACAGAATCCAAAACATGTAACACCTTGCTCAAGAATTTCTGCAAGAACTTCATGTTTCCTCTTACTAGGCCACACTTCTGTGCGACCGGAGATTCACGTAAGGAGGTAGGCACTACTCCAGAACACTCATTCAGTATTCCACAAATTCTGATTTTTAAAAAAATTTTAGTATTCCACAAATTCTGATTTTAAAAAAATTTTTAGAGTGCCTTGCAAGTCTTTTTGCTCTGCTGCAAAGCCCAAGTTATCTGGTAGAATTCAGAAAATCAAATTCAGCCAGACACAGCAAACCAAAGGGAAACAGTACCAAATCCTATCCTGCATTTTTGCACTGCTGACTGAAGTCAGAGATTCCCACCCTTCCTCTCTCACATTAGCAAATGGAATTGAATTTATTTACCTGTTCTTTTGCTTGTTTCTGCTGCTCTCTTCTTTTTCGTTCCTCTTCATCTACCTTAGTAATAGCAATATATCTCTCCTTCTAAAACAAAAAATTTATAGTTTCAGGAATGACTCTGAGAAGTTCAGATTTAAGGTTGCTGAAAGTTTCTGTAAATTTACAATGCAAAGAAGATTGTCATACCTCAGCAGCAGTTACTTGGTCAACACAACTCTTTCTGTTGTAGGAACATTATCACATACTCCCAGAAGCCTACTTTAGAAAGCTATATTTGAGTCATCCACCAAATCTAGTTTTTCTTAAACCCTCTTTTTACTTCTCAAAAAAGGTTATCAGCATTTCCTTGTAAATAATTTATTTCAAATACCTTTTGAAGCAGAGACCTGTGCTGGGAAGTGAGGACAAAGCACATGATGCTGCTGTTTTTCCTCTAAGATCACAACCTGCTTTTCACTAATACTGAACATCAGATCAACTGTGTTTTAAAACACTCTTTAGCATCCATTTAAAAATTAATATTAAGCCACACAAGTACATGCCCACACTCCATATGTTGGTCAGATATAATGTTTAGAAACTAGTTCACTGTATTCCACTTAAAATGCTTTGCATTTGCATAATAATGCTCAAGTTAGATCTAAAAATCAGGAGAAATGATGAAATTGAGAAATACAATCTCCTTTCAACAGAACAAATGTCAGAGGTGGTAACAGGCCTAGTTACCTTATCTGACTCCAGAGTTTCCACATGAATACCTTTTGGATACCTACATCAAACAAATGAAAAGTAAATATTAATAACTATTCACTTGGCATTTAGCATATTGAAACCACAAGAGTAATTTAGTAATTTCATGTTTCATTATTTCTGTAAGTCTTAGGTGTGAAAGAACTATTACAAGTTTCTTTTTAATTTTAATAATGCCAAATTTGAAGAAATTGGCTAGTTTAACTGGCCTCCTTATATTACCTAACAATAACTAGCACTTACACAATTTCCCATGCTATTGTAATGGAATCTTATTTTGGTGATATTAAGTAAACATCAGCTAGGTATTTCATCACAACCTAGAACCTTTGCTTTCAACAAATCCAGAACAAAAATGCTGGTGAGAATGCTCTCATTTACTTGCAGCCCCAAGACAGCTTCTTTGAAGACTGCATGTCTTTAATACATCACTTCTTTGAGAGTTTATTAACTACCCTGAATTTCTGTTAGCAGTAGATTTTAATAGGAATTATTAATTCAAATGTCATCACTTCTGCTACATGGTTGCACCACACCACCACAGTCACATTTAATTTCCAAAATAACACCATACACAGAGCCATACAGCATCCAACTGAGAGCAAAAGTAGGAGAATATTGCCTTTTTCTGCTTAACCAGTAGCAATTACTCTCATCTTCTCATTATAATAAACTAAACACAACTGTGCAACCACTGCAGAACCAGCAAGTTTTCTTGTCCTCTGGCTACTCCTAAAATTAGTACTGGAGAGCACACTCCAAACACTGTTGTGTCCTTTCCACCTTGACTCCTCACAGAGTTTTGAGCCTCCATCTCACGAGCTGCCTCATGCCACAAACCTTGGATGCATCAGAACACTGATGCACAAGAGAATACATCAACAGAGAAAATGACCTGTGAAGAAGTCAGGACACAAGGGCAATCAATAACTTCACTCTTCTGCTTTAATTAGCTCCATGCTACCTTTGCAGCTTGGCTTTCTCTCTCCAATACGTATGCACAGTGTACACAGCTGTACTCACATAAAACAACACTGCTGAATGCTAAAAAAACACAAATCAAGAGCACAATTCTTCCATCCACTCAGAGAAGATGCAAGGATAAGTGTCAAACATGAAACTACATGCTACAGAAAGCTGTAGATATTCTATAGGCATGTTAAAAAAAAAGACCATGAAAACCCATTGAAAACACATCTGGTTTTTTTTTAAGATTAGGTCTCAAGCTCACTTCTTGAGATTGCATTTTCTAGAGAGAAGTATCTGCTTGCAGTGTAATTAACAGAGTGCCAGATTCAGTGCTGCAACACTGAATTAACTAAACATACAAAAAAAAAGGACTTGCATATTTTCCACATCTTATTACTGCAGTCAGAACAGTGAAAACCTTACTCTAAAGCCTTAGAGCTTCTCTTAAGGCCTTGAGGGATCTATTTAGATAATAAACTAAGTTATCAGAAGTGCTTATGCTTGGTATCCAACAGAAAACTATAATCATACCAGTACCTACTATAGAACTTCTGTTTTTTCAGGTAAAGCCCACAATCTGTATAAGCACATGCATTTCCTGTTCACTAAAAACCTAGCATGCTGTATTTGTTACCTAAGCCTAGGCTGTGCTGTTCTATTCAGAGATTTTACATAGGAATGATAAAACAAATACTATGCTTTAATATCTAAATTAATCATCACAAATAAGTTCAATGTAATTTATCTTCAGAACATTACAAAAGTCTTCTTTTAAAGAGAAAAACAAAGTCTAAATCAATCATCCCAAGGTTAAGTAGATCAGATCTTACCCATATTTCTTATCAAAAGTACTAAAAATACACAGTTAGGCAGTACTTACTTCCAGCTCAAGGTCTGATAAATTAATTTCCTTTGAAATCTAAAATCAAAAAACAATCGTGTTACTAATAATCATGTTACTTTTACAGAGTGTCTCCTAGTAAAGATTTCCAGTTCACTTGTAGAAAGATTTTTAAAGAAAGAGTCACTGCTAGCAGAACTATAGGCTAGGAAGAGATTTACTGAATTCTGATGTTCAGCTGCCAAACTGTAAAGGCATTTACATCATGTTTTACAGTTACACACATATCTTATCAGAGAGTATTCTGGAGTCATGATCACTCAATATGGATTCAGTGATCATACTTTATTCCCAACCTCACGATGTTCTGTTATTTCTAAATTCAATTTGGGTGTTTTTTAATTTTTAAAATAATTATACTCTCCAAATATCTGGTTTCCAAAGCTAAATATATTTTTGGGAAGGAGACCTACTAATAACAGTAACACACTGCCAACTGTGAAAAACCAATAGCTCAAAAGATTTGAAAAGTTTCTTTATAAAATGTACCTCCAAGGCTTATGGATCACTTCAGCAGTAACAAAAGGCAGCTCACACAAACAAGACATTTCTTGGCTATACTTAAATATTTTGCCACTACATGCAGAAGTTACAGCTCAAAATAAACTACAACAGCCGAATACATCACCACGTTTTCTCAACATTCAAAAATTAGTCAAATGTAGATTTTGCTACAGTTAACCCATGTAAACACATTCTTCCCTCTCACTCTCCTAATTCTGTATAACCAAAATAAAAAATTTTTTTAGAAGAGATACTGTTTCAGAAACTAACCCTGTACATGGCTCCAGTTCCAAACTTTCACTTTCTTCATTCTTTAATAAGTCTTCTATCTGTTCCCTGGAAGAAAACAGATTATATGCTTCTATATCTACTTTTTTGGTTTTTTGAAGTGTACAGCTCTCTCCAAAAGACTAGAAAATGCTTCATAACAAAAAGAGCAGCATTTTAAAAACAGTGAATTAATAGAAATAGCTTCAACATTTGCAAATATCACTACTGCTCACATTTTAGTTTTAATAACATCAGATGATATTAAACAGTATTACTTACACTACTTTCTCAACAAATTTCTTCTGATCTTCAGGAATTGTTACAGGGCACTTTGTGGAATTAGGAGAAATATATGACAGAGATCCTGCACCATTGGCTTGAGAACGTTTTTCATCATACTGTTCCCTTAGCTGTCTCTCTTCTTCCTGATTTAAATATGGAATTCCTAATAAAAAAAGTAAAGACTCATCATAATTTGACATAAATTAGGGATGCACAGGGATTCAAGCATTTGCTTCTGTTACACCCCTGCAGGCTGAAAGCAAACCCTTCTCTTTCAGTGATCTCCTGTAGATGTGTGTCTGTCCAACCTCCCAGCATGTGCCAGGTTAGCTGGTACCACTGCACTACAGAGCCTCCTCTACACAAAGCATGAGACCCAGCACTGCACAGCTGCAGACCACAACCACAAAGGTATTGAGCACTTCTCTCCTTGCTTGTGCATCATGAATAACAGACTGCAGCAGCCCCAATCACAGTGCACAGGGATCCCTTTCCTATTCATTCCCACTAACGTATTACACAGCTCCACACCTTGTTACTCTCTCTATTCATATTTTGCCTCCACACACACAAAAAAAAAAAAATCAACCAAGCTCTCATGTTAGTGGGAATCCTGCTCTGCTAAACTATGCAATGAATTCTTGGAAAGGGAATTACATCAGCAGATCTACATTAGTAGACTGGATAAGAACAATTCAAGAACTTCATTACGTGCTAAGACAATATCATGGATGGTAGCCTTTTTTCTTTTTGCAGAAAACACTGAAAAAATGCAGACATTGAAAGAAATTGAAAAAAAAAACAAAACTCACCATTGCGAAAAACTTTATTAAAATCAAATCCTTGGTTTGCTAAAAAATCTATACTTGAACTCTGCAACAAGAGAAAAAGGCTTTACAATTGGCAAAAGTGGCTGTGGCATAAAAAATCAGTTAATTTACTTTCACACTTTTTAAGAAATTATACGAAGTCCAAAGCCAAGAACAACCAAGTTTGCTGACCTCAAAGAAGCCACTGAGAGTTTAGGTTATGATACTTTTGTCATTGATTTTCAACTTCCATAAGGTACAATGAATATGGTAAGGGATAAAGATGAAAGAACAAACTATGTGGAGAGAAGAAAATAAAGAAAGCAAAAGGTAGTTCAGAAGAACAGATCTCCTGAAAGACCAGAAAAATGTTGGCAATAGCTTGGGAAGCAGTGAAAATGAGATAAGCAGATGAGAATAAAGGATTAAAAAAGTAAGGAAACTGGAAGTTGAACAAGAAAAGGGGAAAAATAGAATCATCTTGCCAAGTTTGGAACATTATCTCAAGTTCCAGAAACCACACAATGTAATGCGTAACAGGATTTAAAAACTGAAGTCAAGGATATTCCCTTAAAACTCATTTTTGGGATTGTGCCTAACTGATGCTTACTTATTTTATAAGGAAAAAAAAAAAAAAACCCACCCAACAAAGCCAAACCAACAACCCAGAAACTTACACTTTCTACCTTTTAAGCTGAAGTTTGTTTCAGGTGTACTTTAACCAAATAAAATTAAAGTGTTTTTCTACTAACCTGACAGACAAACTTGACATCCGGTGAATTTCTGTTAAAGGGTTTTGGAAAAATATAGAAGTTAAATGACTTCATTATATACCTGTAGAAAAGATGAGTTACATGTCAATACAGCTTATCAGTATTACTTTAGAAAATCCTCAATTAAGAAATAAGAGAATAACATACTTTTCTTCTGTGTCATCATATTTAAAAGTGCAAAGGCCAAACTGAAAGAGCAAAAAATCCATGGAATGCTGGAAAGGAAAGGAAAACTTTGCATGAGAATAAAACATGTACACATTTTTAAATTACCAGGGTGCATCCACATAAGATTTCTCTCCATTTCAAAATTAAGTAAAGTGAATCTTCTTAACAAATGTTTGTTTTGCTGGTAACTTTAAAGTAAATACACCAGAAATTTTCCACTAGTTTTCATCCCCATTTAATCATTTTAGTATTGGCCCAAGAGGACTTTAGTATGCACTTTCATTCCACAAAGAGACAAGAACTGAGGAAAGTTCCATCTCTCTTTCCTCCTATTGGCCATACACACAAGATGCTGCACCCAAAGTAGCTTCAGTTTTCATTTTAGTCCTTGTAAACACTTTACCTTTTTAAGTTTCTGATACCTTTCTTCTGGAGTGTCAAAGCCATTTGTTAATGCACTAACTGAAGGCCCATCACTGATACCTGAAAAAGTAGAACATGTTTTGCTTTGGGTAAGCCTTTCAAAATTAACCACAGCAAAAAAAATGCAACAAGTGGCAATTTAAGAAAAATGCTTTCACTTAAAGTACTTGTTACAATTACTTCATTTGAGAAAAATATTACTACAATAAACCACTCATTTTAATAGTGGTGTTCTAGAAGCAAGGCTCTGCTCCAAAAGCTCTGTCATTCTGGCTCCTAGTCAACATGTCAGCAACAGGACAAGACCTACCAGTACCCTAAAGTAAATGGGCTTCACAAAACAATGCATGATCAAAACCAAACTAAAAATGGGAAGAGTGTTGCCTGGAGATTTATTGAACAACTTAAGTCACTTTAGCAATGTGCAACAACTGTACTTCCACAAACACCACATATAACAAAATCCAGTCTTGCTCACATTTATGTCCCATAAACTCTGCATCCCAAACTGAAACTCTACATCCCAAAAGCAAAGTACCTACTGCAGCATCTCTCAGCAGCACATACCTTCTGGATTTCACAGACATAGATGCTCTGAGTGCTGCCTTTCCCTGTCCAAACACTTGCAGGATCTCCCTCACTTATCCCAATCCATTGCTTTCATGGCATATGTAACACTTTCGGGACTTTTTTACCTTGAGCTGCAACAACTATCAATTGCCATATTGAAAGATTACTGTGGGACCATAAGCAACATGAGCATGGCATGTATCTCTGACCAAAGCCTTGCTGTCACACATGTAAGTGGTTTAATTGCTTTATGGAAAGCTCAGCTTTAGTTTTTTCAAGCCAACCCTGAGACACATCACAGGAGTGAACTCGGGCACCGAGGTCAAACCATCCCCTCTCAGATACTGCCAACAGTCCACAATCACAAAACAGATGCAACTGTACCTGAAAACTCTCCATCGATGGCCAGGAAGTCGGACTCTTCAATGGCTTCATACACTTTGTTTAGGTTATCCTTAAAATCTGCAGGTAAAGGGTTAAAACACACTTGAGACTATAAACGACATCCCCCGGCAGCCCGGCGCCCCTGAGGCGGGCAGGGGCGGCTGGGGCCCGTCCGCCGCTCCCTCAGCCTCGGGGCCTCATCGGGGAGCGGGAGAACGCGGACCCCTTCGCCATCAGGGAGGCTGAGGCCGGGGCGGCCGCCAGCCCGGGGCAGGGACGCCGAGACGCCAGAAGAGTTTAGCGCCAGCGGCGCAAAGCTCGAGAGGCAGGAATGGATGGTCACTCACTGCTCCTGATCACCTCCATCCCGCGCCCCCGCCCGCCGGAGATCGGCCCGGCACCGCCCGCCGCCGCCGAGCGCTTCCGGGGCCGCCCCGCGCCGGCCGTCGCCATTTCCTCTGCGGGCGGGGCTCTCAGGGGTACACCGCCCTGTCCGCCCCGGGCTCGGCGCCGCCGGCTGTGAGCGCTGCCTTCGGCAGCCTGCCGTGTGCTCCGAGAGGGGAGCAGCACCGGAGTGGCTTGCAGCAGTGCTGCCGGGGGGAAGGAAGTCTTAGACCAGCCGCGGTGTGGTGAAATGTCATGGATATGGGCCTCGCCCTCAAAGCCAGAAACTAGCACCAGCAAGGAAGAACGGGTGGGACTGCCTAGGAGACACCAAGAGGATGGTGGAGAACTGCTAGCGACGATGCCTTAATGATAATAATTTAAGGGGAACTGGAGGTCTTGGCAGAAGGAGCGTCTTCGTATTAGAAGCGGCGCTTTGAGACCTCGCTGTAGAAGAGCAGCGCCCAGCAGGATGCAGCCGCTGTGGAAGGATGACCTGGCCCAGAGAGAAGGTGCTGCACAGGGACACAGGGTAGGAGCTGTGGGCACGGGTGGCAGAAGAGTTCAGAGTTTGTGCTGCAGGGCTGGAGTTCACAGGGCTCATAAAGCATCTTTTCCAGAATTCCAGCAGAATGAAAACAAATGAGGAGTTCTCTACAAATTGTGGAGTATGATTTCTGCCTACAGAGAAAGAAAAATAATTATGCAGGATTTAGTAGAGAGAGCTTTTAAAGATTCTTCAATATTAAGCTTTTTTTTTTCAGTATAAGCAATGTATTCAACAGACATTTAATCACTTAGTATGATTAAATGGCTCCCAGCAAGATGTTAGTTAAAATGGCAGAGTTGTTTTTATTTTGCAGTAAATTGGCTGAAGCTTAAAATTTTTATGTTATTCCCCATCTTTTTCAAAATTTCTGAAGTTTCTAGTTAAAATGCTTATGGCACTTTAAAGTGGTTGATGGCTGTTTTAGAAGCCTGACATTTTCCTGCAAGTATCTGACAAATCTGGGAACTCTTTGCTTCCCTCACCTACAAAATAAATGCAAGTCAAACACTAAGGTACTGTAATAAAATACTTCAATAGGAATTGAAGTACTATGTCTTACAGATTAGACATTTTTGGCAGAAGGAACATATAAAAGTGGGAGAGGGCAATACAATCACTTAGTTTGAGGTTCCATGGCTTGTATATGTCAAAAGTTTTATAAACAGAAACAAAGTCCATGTTTTCACATCATTCAAGTCTGCTGCACAGACTATCAAACATTTGTATGCTCTTTTACTTTACTGAACATTGAATTTGAAGCTAAGTGAAACGACACAATAAGTAGTAAAAACTGTATCCTAGGACAACAAACTGTATCCTGCGCTGCATTTTCACCTTGTGTCCCAAGATAGATCTAGATGCACTTCCCCAGATCTAGAAGAGGTTGAATTCTTTCGTGCTAGAGTAGTTTAATGATCTGCTGATTGGTTCTCTGGAAAAAATTGGATAATACGAGAGAGAAACAATGAGTGACTATTTTCTGTCTTGAAATAGGATGAAATAATTAATTGAAATTCATTTGAACTGGACTTGTATCAAACTGCAACAAAATCTTAAAATGTCACTGCTGTTGAACAGTTGAAAAAATATACCTCTCAGAGGTACTTCAAAAATTCACAGAACCAATTAGGTTGGAAAAAACCTCTGGAATCACTGAGTCCCGCCTGTGACCAAAGGCCATCTTATCACTCAGACCGTGGCACTCAGCGCTATGTCCAGTCTTTAAACGCCTCCAGTGTCGGTGATTCCACCGCCTCCCTGGGTAGCCAATTCCAATGTCTAACCACCCTTTCCTAATGTCCAACCTATATCTGCCCTGATGCAGAGTAAGGCTATGTCCTGTCACTTATTCCCTGGGACAAGAGGCCCATCCCCACCTGGATACAACTTCCTGTCACGGTGTTGCAGAAAGTGGATCATTTTTTTTTGCTCTAGTCAAAAGGATTTTCAGTAAGGGAACAGAGACTGATAGAAGTAATCGTGAATGTGTGGTACGAGTAGTCTCTCTGCAGGATGCGTTAGCATTGCAATCAAACCTGAGAGTCTCATTTACCTCTAAGATTACACCTCGAATATTTATTTTAAAATCAAAATCAACCTTTAACAGTTTCTGTTAAGAAAGGCTACCTGGATGTGTAGTGTACAGTCAGCAAGCGTATCTCAGTCCTCACGAATATGGGTGTGCTTGTGTTCTCAGAAATGGGAGTGTAGCACTGCTCATGCTGGTGATTTTAAACGCTTGAAATAAAAAAGCCATGGGCTGTGGTGTTCGCCATGGGCTGTGGTGAGGGAGGACCCGCGGTGCAGCCGTGCCCGTGAGGCGTGGTGGGGCGGAGCGGGGCCGTGGGCCCGGCTCGGCTCGGCTCGGCCCGGGGCTGCAGCCGGGGCGCTGCGGGACCCGAGCCTGCTGCAACCTATCGGGCTGGGGCCGGCCTGGCCCTGCCCGGCCCGGCCCGGTCCGGCCCTGCCCTGCCCTGCCCTGCCCTCCCCTGCCCGGCCCGGTCTGGCCCTGCCCTGCCCTGCCCTGCCCTCCCCTGCCCGGCCCGGCCCGGTCCGGCCCTGCCCTGCCCTCCCCTGCCCGGCCCGGCCCGGCCCGGCCCGGTCTGGCCCTGCCCTGCCCTTCCCCTGCCCTCCCCTCCCCTGCCCTGCCCTCCCCTCCCCGGCCCGGCCCGGTCCGGCCCTGCCCTGCCCTGCCCTCCCCTCCCCTGCCCGGCCCGGCCCGGTCTGGCCCTGCCCTCCCTTCCCCGGCCCGGTCCGGGCAGGAAACGCCGCGGGCCTGGAACGGCCGCGCTGCGCCTGAGGAAGCAGCGCAGAGAGCAGGAAGCTAGAGCTGAGAAGAGACAGGAGAGGAGGTAGGGATCATTCTGCTGCTGCCTCTTACTTGGCGCAGGCAGAGCAGTGAAATATTTTTACTGTATTTTCCTCAGAAATCCTGTTGCCTCTGTCTTTCAGGAAAACTAGAAGAATGTTTTTAGGTGCAAAATCTTGCTTTTATTTCTCCTCTTATAAGTGCTGTTTTGGTTTTGTTTCAGAAAGTCAACACCCTGTGCTTTGCCAGGGAAATAGAGGTTTGGAAATCTGAAGATTCTACATTCACTGTTGGTTTCTGTTTCTGTACTTGTTTTTTTTCATAATTTCTGTTCTTTACCTGCTTGCGTGCTTGCCTCTTCGTGCTTGATCTGGATGGCAGGTTGTTAAGCGGGAGCCAGTTGATGGAGAGTGTAATAATATTTTGGTTTGGTAGTGCCTGAGGAGAAAATGGTCTAGATCTTGGTATCTTCTAACATATTATGAGTGATGAGTGAGTGATCTGGATCCGTGTTTTTCTTAAGAAACTATATGCTGCTATTCTAAGAGAATGGAGCAGGAACATCAAGCAAATAGGTTTATATTTTTTGTAAGCTTGGAACCATCTTAAACTCTTCTTATCTGTGCATTTTCTGTAATACTAACAAAGTAGCTACAAATAAAGTTTATGTGGAGTTTAGAGCTTTGCTGAGAAGGTGTGCAGATCAATCCCTTATGATTTTGAAGCATATGACTTGGTGGATGAAACTTTTTTTAACATTGCCCAGCAATGTCTAGCATTGACCTCTATTAGTAATATTTTATTCCATATGCTTGGAAAGAAGAGGGATAAAGTAAATTAGATCATTACCTTATACTGGTACTTTATTTTTGTATTTTCTGATGGCACTTTTTAATGATATTTCCCTTTACTAGTTTTTTTTTACTAAAACCTTGATGAAAACTACTGTCCAAAGTCATGTGACTCCTAGTGCGTTATTTTGTTTCACTTTCATGTATTTTTTGTATTACTGGAGGAAAGAGCATGAGGAGATTGAGCCGAGCTGTTTACATCTGGAATCTGGTTTTGATTGGAAATGAATATATTGTTGAAAAATTGATCATGTTTCATTTTGGGGAGGGCTGAGTTACTTAAAATTTAAAACCATCTGAGTGACAAAAGTGGTGTAATGATAAATCACATTGCTTACAATTCTAAACTTCTATAATAACTGTTTTCGTGTTGCTTTGCAGAAGTAATGCCTTGTCTGGTTTGAAGATCTAGGAGAGATTTCTGTGTAAGGCATAAAGGAAAATGGAAGAAGTTGAGACTTTACAAGGGGAAACAGAGAGAGAGAAAGTTGAACCGTGTCCTACTCCCGGTCTGGGTCAGCAGATATCAGTAAGTGAGTTCCTGTGCCACTGTTGCTACGACGTTCTGATCAATCCCACCACCCTGAACTGTGGGCACAGCTTCTGTAGGCATTGTTTGGCCTTGTGGTGGGTGTCATCCAAGAAGAATGAATGCCCTGAATGCAGAGAAAAATGGGAAGGATTCCCTAAAATCAACATCCTCCTCAGGTGAGTTGACTATTTTGTGATGTCTTTTTTACATCAATGAAATCACAGAAATTAACTGTCTGGTATCTTGAGTTTGCTGCAGATATTCTTAGATAATTGGTAATCTGTCACAAAGAAATTTAAATCCCAAAGACTTTCAGCTTGTGCACTTGTAAAGAACTATTCAAGTAGATGGAATAAGGGGTGGGTTGGTTGGTTTTGTTTTGAGGGAGGAGGGCTTTCCCCCCCCCTTCTAAATTTTTTTGGGAGATGGAGAGGTGGGATCCTCAATCTTCTAATATAGCTGGTTGTTTACTAATAATTCTAAGTTAGATTGATTTTGTGTAGTAATTTCTGTCATAGGAATTATTTGTTGTAAGAAATGTGATCATATTGCAGAACAAAGCTAAAAAACATCTATTTGGCGTCTTGAATTACCCACAAGTTGTTTTGTTAATAATACTTTATTTGGGGTTAATAATATTTAAATAAATGTATGGTAGGATTGATGGTAGGCTTTTATGTTGTCTTTTGCTTAGCATTTTTTAATAATTGAGGCTTGCCAGTGGCACACAGAATTCTAATTTTATATAAGAAATAACTTGGGAGTTATGTGGTATCTTAACTTTATAAGATAAGGAAAGTGTTGTTTGGCAGCAATTGATATAACTAAGTTTACTAAGCTTTAATAACTAATTTTTTCTTGCTTTCAAAGATGATAGTCTTCACTAAAGGCTGGAAAACAAAAATCCAAGAATTAGTCATTTTCTGAATATTACACTTCAATGGTTACAGTATAATGACAAATGTTTTTCCTATTAGGGATGTTATTGAAAAGCTATTTTCTGATGTCATTGAACAAAGAAAGGAAGATATTCAACAAAACAGTGATGTAGCACACAGCTTAGCAACTTTCCAAAAATATGGGAATGACCAGATGCCTACAGTTCCAAACACAGGAAGAATTAATCCTCGAGGAGGGTTTTTCTCAGGCGTTCTGACAGCTTTAACTTGTGTAGCAGTAAGTTTCATCTGGTTGGTTTTCCCTATTTGCTTCCTTACGCATGCAATCAAATATTCTTAAATTACATGCACAAGAAAAAGGATTGTCAGCACAGAAGAGACTCCAGCTGGGCAGAGTAAGTAAAGTGACCTTACAACTGCAGTGTACAGCAAATGGAAGTTAGTGGGTAAAACTTCAAAATACTTTCTTATAACCTGAATATTCTAGTCTCCATGAAATGGAAGACTCTACATGTCAAACCTTTTATTGGGTGTTTATTTATATTATTTATGTATTTGTATTTGCTTTGCAAGTAAAGGATCTTTATTTATTTTTTGTAATCTACCTGTAGGTAGTTTTACTTGGCTATCACTGGAGTAGCAGAGAATTTGAAGATGATCTTCTTGTCCACAAGCCTGTTGCAAAGTGGACTGCTGAGGAAGTGATACTCTGGCTGGAGCAGCTGGGCCCGTGGGCTTCACATTACAAAGAAAGATTTTTACTGGAGAAAGTAAACGGAAGGTGAGAGGCCTGATGGTCAAGGACAACTATTAAGTGATTGGACTACTGATAGCTTCATTAGAGGTGGCTTATTGTGAAATAACCATACTGTGTTACACAGATTGTGGGAATAATCTGTTGATGTATCAGAATAAATTTCAGAAGTAGTTTTAACAATTGTTGTTGAAAACTTTCAGTAGTAGAAAATTAGTAAGCTACCTGAAAATTTTCTAAGAACTTTTTAAAATGCTGACAATGCAGACTGAAATGATACTGAGAATAAAATTCTACTGGTATATTATCCACCCCTTCCACCTTTCCTTTCTTGTGGAAATATGCCTATGCTATATGTGTATGTATTCCACCCAAGAGCCATGCTGAAAGCAGGCAAGAGGAAACTGGAAAAGAAGGAAATTTAAAACCTAGGCAGGCTCTGAGATGCAGTTGGCATAGAACACTTGATATGCAATGTAATGATGATCTTTTAAAGTCTCTGCCAACCCAAATATTCTATGATTCTTTAACCCAAAAGGTGCTGCCTTGTATCAGTAGCTTATTGTTTCAGAATGCAGTTGTGTATTTGTGGGTCATCTTCTTTGGTGAATAGGCACTGTTTGCTTTCTTAATTCTTCTGCTTTTGTAGACTCCTCCTAACACTGACTGAAGAGGATTTTACCAAAGAGCCTTACAGTGTAGAGAACAGTAACCATAGGAGAGCTATTATGGCAGAACTGGAATGTGTGAAAACTTTAGGTGTTAAACCACCACAGAACCTTTGGGAATATAAGGTATATTTTCTATAAAGTGTATCATGCCATGTATATTAACTATTTTTAAAGTAATGCCTTTAAAAGAAGATTCTCTTAGAGCCAAGAGGAGTGTTAAAGTAGTGGAATTACCTGTGTAAAAACTGCTCAGTTTAATGAACTGTTGTATTTGAAAAACAACCTTTTGAAAAATGATTGTCAGAAAATCTAAGAGCTAGTACGTCCCTTTCTTTTTTTTTTCACTGATTGAAACTTGATCATTTGATACCTTTAGGCCGTAAACCCAGGAAAATCACTCTTTCTTCTGTATGCACTGAAGAGTTCTCCAAGACTCAGTATGTTATACCTATATTTGTTTGATTATGCAGAAGCTTTCCTACCTTTCATCCACACAATTTGTCCTATGCAAGAAGATGAGTATGAAGATACTGTCACAAAATTGCTTGTAAGTATTCAAAACATTAAATATGAGTTTGCTTTAGTTATAAGCATTTTAGGACTAGCAGCATAAAAATACATGATGTAATTATTCATCATTTAATCTCTTTACACTATGACTTTAAAAATAACTGACCTACAGAGTAAGTGGTTTTCTTTGATTTTACTGAATGCAATCACCAGTGTTGCGACCATTACCTTTAATAGAATTCATTTTAGGCTTTTAAGACTTTAAATGTGTGAAACTGTTTCTTCTGAAGTTCACATGATTACAGGAAGTAATGTAATCTAATGGAAATTACTGCATTACAGTATTATCTACTAGCAAGTATAATGAAGATAAATTACTGCTTTCAGTGTATAAACCCCCCATCTTTTCAACAAAAGACTAGCAGAAATAATACAGTATTAAGTCAGTTTAATAGAAAATTGATTAGCAGTCTTTTTTTTTTTTTTTTAATCCTAATTTACAGGACCTTAAAGATCCTTCTTGGAGGCAATGGAGAGAATTCACTGTAAAGTATTTATTTTTGCCATACCAGCTGATAGCTGAATTTGCTTGGGATTGGCTAGATGTGCACTACTGGACATCAAGATTTATTATTGTAAATGCCATGTTGCTCTCTGTTCTGGAATTATTCTCCTTTTGGAGGCTCTGGTCAAGAGGACAATTGAAGTAAGTCTTGCTAAGCTTGTGGAAGAGGGTAGGAAATACATGGCCTTAGAAAGTAACAGCCTTACAATTTTATAGTTGCTCACTGAAATGAGTGTCTAACCCAAACTCTGAGGTTTTATTAGCCACATGTGAATCTGCATTCTCACATATGCTAATGCTTGCTCTTGAATAAATTTATTTCTGTGCATGCTTCCAAGGGTTTTATAGAGGTTTTATTTTTCAGATGTAGCAAATGTGGAAACAGTAACAAGCATGTTCTTAACCTCTGGGAGATACTAAACTTTACTTTGAGAGGTGCCTCTTAACAGGTGCCTGGTATTAGCTGTCAGCTGAGAACTAAATACATCAGAAGGTAGTCATGATACAGTGTAGTTATTACAGGTTGAATCCTTAGAATCATAAATAAGTTTAGTTATTCTGATACTAGTTCTGATAATTTATGAGCAGTTCGGTTTTCTGTTACTACCTGTCTTAATTCAAGCATATTAACATTCGTAGTTGGTGTGATCTTCGGAAATTGTGTGGGAGAAATTTTTGTTTTGGTGTGTAGTGGGGTTTTCGCTTTGCCAGCCGATAGAGGGCAGAACGTTCCCAGAACAGCACAGAGAACATGGGACAGCCTGAGGCAGAGCTGGGATGTGCCACTGGAACCTGCTGGGCTTTGGAGTCTAGGTGCACTGACTTAGTGCTTCCTCTTTAAATCTGGTACTACTGGGTTTTAGGAAAGCTTTTCCTGGAGTGCAAAATGGTGTTTTTTACAGGTACCCGAGTAAGGGCTAAGTGATTTAAAGCTGTAGCTTTAAATTAGCTTTTCTTAGAGCTGGGTAAAAACAAACCAGAAAGTTCCTCTAAGTCTTTCCCTTTCCTTTTACACAGGACTATTCCTCACAGAATGTGGACACATTTCTGGAAAGTCTCAACCCAGGGACTTTTTGTTGCCATTTTTTGGCCTTTTATTCCTCAGTTTGTCTGCAACTGTTTGTTTTACTGGGCCTTGTATTTTAACCCAATTATAAACATAGATCTTGTGGTTACAGAGATAAGGCGTCTGGAAACACAAGTGCAGTGATTGCCATTGGAACTCTTGAGCTGTTTAGCTTCTAAAAATGGACACTTTGCAGAAACTTTGCTTTTCTTCTTTATGTATGTGGCAGTGAAAATGGTGGATTATGTTAATTTAAACTTAAGAAAATGCTTTAAGGTAAGTTACTCTTAAATCAGCTGATTCCAAATTGGAGGATGAAGGAAAAAGGAATTCTCTGTTGACAAAACAAAAAGCATATTCCTGTATAGCCATGTAAAACTCATACAGTCATCTCACCCTATTTATAGAAGATAAATTTCTTGATTCTGTCCTGAGCATTCTGTGTATTTTCAAGCCTGCCTTAAAATCAGTGTCTTCTGCTAATCACTGCTACAGTGATTTATTTTTTTTTTTTTAAACTTAGCATTTCATACCAGCAATGTTTCATACCAACTTCAGTTTTCCAAAGGAATGCCTTTCCTGGATAGGCTTGATGTTGAAAGAACTTTGTTTATTTCAGTCTTCTTTACATGTAGCATTGTGACTGCCCTATACACAGTCTCACAGTAGAGTTTGTTCCAAAATTCCTGCAGTTGAAGGCAAAGATCACTTGAATTTTTTTGTGTCTTGGAATATGTGGTTATTACCATGGAAATTTTTAATTCAGATCAGTTTTTATTCAGATCATCAATAGCTCCTTTCACTCTCTTCTTGAATTCTGTTGCTAATTCTTAAATTCAGGGTTCTCTCTTAAAAAGGATTATTTTGGAAAAGTGACCTGACACTGTAATTACTTATGGCAATATAGCGTACGTATCTATGTCTGTGAGCAAATATTGACTGGAAAGTTATTTTGTGTAAGCAGGATTGACATTTGTTAATATATGTTCCTTTAACTGAATCAAAGTTAAGATTTTTTTCAAGAACTTTGTGCCTTTGCATTCTGCTTTGGTTTGTTGTTTTATTTATTTCATTTGTGTCAGTAATGTGAACTAAATTTGCATATGAATGTTTTCCATGATTAAAGATCTCTCTTGAAGTCTTCAGTATTTCTATAGAGATGGTTTATTTTGTTTGTTTGTTTTTTTGGTTTTTTTTTTTTTTTTGGTTTGGTTTGGTTTTTTTTCTTAATATTGAAGTATGTTGTTAGGTTTGACTTGTGCATACCTGTTCTTTAGTTCTGCATCTTTGAGAAAGTTGAGGTGGGTGAAAGCAGACATAAAACACTCCTGGCTCTATAACTGTTAAAATCAGCAGTTACAAAAAAAATGTATTATTCAGCAGTTCAGGGTACTGGTTTCTCTTCCCAGAGGGTTAAAAGTATCTGTGAAGTGACCCTAGCTAAAACCAGCTTTATATCCTAATGAGGTGCATACATTTCTGAGCTTCATAAACTCTTGCAGAACTCGTGCAGGATCAAACACTGTGGGAAAGCCAGTTGGTCCCAACAACTACTGCATTTTTTCATGTTTCTGTTTTGGTGATTGTTTGCATTTGCATTTTTAAATCTGGCTCTAAAGTTCTAAGGGTGGAATTCTTCCCTCTGCTTATAGGTAATTCAGGGTCTACATAGAATAAGGAGTTTGAGCCATATCAAATAAGCAGCTGTTTAGAAAACTATGTAAGAAGTTAATGCTAGTGGTAGTGTGTTTTTTCTTTAATGTGGGTTTGTATTGTAATTTCTTTAATGGGTTGTTCCTGGTTTCCCCAGGTTGATTGGTTTGGTCCACGTTTTCTCCTCCCTTTCCCAGTTGTCTGTCAAGTTGTCAATCCTAGCAGACCCTGCCTTAAAAAGACCCTGCCTATGTTCCTGGATGCAATATTGGTTCATTCAGGTTGTATCCTCCCTTTGTTTTCCCTCATTGGTTATAGTTCTGTGAGTCCTTCCTTTTGTTTATCTCTTGTCCAATCCATATTGGTTGAAGAATTGCACCCACCCCCTACCCCCCACCCCGTACCTCCCCTGTTTAAAAGAGTATGCACCATGCTGGTTTTCATCTTTTGTCTCTGCCCCTCTCCAAGAATAAACTTCTTTGGGGAATCCCATGGAAGATCCCTCCCTATTCTTTGCTCCAATCCTTGATGCTATCACATCTGGTGTTGTTGAGAGTAGCCTTGCTGCTGTGTTCTTCAGCAGCCCTGCTCTGCTGTGACCCAGACCCATCTTGGTCAGGGGACAGCCAATCTCAGTGCAGTCTGGGAAAGGGCTACCTGGGGCTTCTCCTGCACCATGTCAAATGGTAGCAAAAAATTACTATATTAGGCCTTCTTCAATGCAGGTAGGATTACTCCAGGTGAATGAAATTGAACACTTAAATTAGGTTTGGTAATAAGTGTTAAATGTAGATGAGAGGACTCTTTGGCAGTGCTGACACTGTCACTTCATGCACTTTTTCCAGTCAGTTCAAAGTTAACAAATGCTAAGATTTGTTAGTAGAGAAGTTTGATTTGTATCTTATAGCCAGTGGAGAGGGAATAAAAAGTTCACAGCAGATGATATTATCCATCTGAAAAATCTGTATATCTGAATATAACAAAAATTAATATTGTCAGTTACTCCTTAAGCTGATAGACTCAGATTTCTATTTAATCAATAATAGTGCGTGGGAGAAGGTAGATAAGAGGAAAAATGTTTACTTTGGCCATTTTGGGGTGGAGAGGCTGAGGTGGAAAGGAGTATGAAGAAAGGGGAAAATCATTTGTTGTCATCACTGTGGCTAAAAAACCAAGTTATTTTAGATTTAAATACATATAAGAGTCATGTATCTAATGCCTACACAAAGGTTGAATCTCACCACACATAAAGTCTGGCCACAAAAGGTATTTTCTATGGTAGGGAGCTCTAAAAAAACATTTGGCAGCTTCACGGTCACATTCACATGCCATTTTTTGACATTTATCTTCTAGTGAGTCTGAAAGAAAACACAGGAAGTTTAATATTAGTCTGAAGAAATTAAAAATCCTAAATGGAATACCAAGAATTGCTCCCTCATGTTCCGTATTTGCCATGCAAACGCCTTACATTTCCAGTGCAATAGGAACTGTACTGAGCTTTGGTAAGATTGAGAACCTGTGGATCAGTCAGTAATCACTGATCTTGGTAGGTGCAAATACAACAGCCAGGTAAAGACTTAAATAATCTTCTTGCAGTTTTTTAATAAAGGAACTCTGATAACTGATCCCTCTTTAGAAAGTAATATGGGACCTTCCCTCTTGCTCTAGTGAAACTTGACTTTGGGAAGATATTCTATTCACATACTCTTTATAATCTACTATAGGATATAGCATTAAAAATAATACATGGGATATATGCATGGCATGTCCAGCCTAAATTGCCCACATTATTTTTTTAAGGCATTCAGTAATAAGTTAGGTAAAATGTGTTTGTGTGATAAAATCCATGTCTTGTCACATTTGTTTAACAATTGTAGTGTTGTAACTTAACAGATTGCTTGGCATGAACATTTTCTTCTACAGTAACGTGTTCTACAACCCAGAAGTGTGTGTGTTTTTTTCTCTCTGTATCTGTCTGTAAACTGAAGAATCCTTGATTACATTTTGTCTGAGTGTTTACCATTTTAAAAGCTTAGCCAAATCTCTGCTTGAGATTTGTCCAGGAGCAGAACAAGTGTTCAGTTTTGTGAATGAACTCAAATTCTGCCATGAAATGGAAGTGTATATGTTCTTAATGTATATGTGTTTATGCTGCAACTAGCTTCCCTAAGAGCTACTCAATAGCACAGATAGCATGAACAACATGATAGGATAAAAAAATCCAAGTATGTTAACTGAGAGCTATTCCTTCTTCTGTTCTTCTGGTATTACTCCAGACTTTATCTTCTCCATGCTACATCAGGAACTTGGTTTCCTGACACCATGCCTGCTGTCTTGGCCAGTATTTCGAATATTGTCAGGAGCAGAATCTTTACAGCCAAATAAGGGTGGACTGTAATGTGATAAATTGGTGGGAGAGAGAAGATGCTTTGTACCTCTGGGGCAGGAAATAAATGAGCAAGTAGAGATTCTGAATGAGGTAGACACTTGGGCAAAGTAAAGGTTGAATGTGAAGTAGGACAGGAAGTAATGTCCAAACTTTCATTTGTTTTCAAGTCAGGCAAATTCTAAATTGAGTTATGAAATGAGAGGGTTTGTGTTCTCTATGAATGACCAACTGCTGTCTTTAAACCATTGTAGTCAGAAACTCAGACTTGTTTTAAACAAGTTTATGTAAAGGTTTTTGCATTTCTGTAGTGCAAATAATCAATTCTCAAGCTCATTTGCATTCTAGGTAGAAGCATAAATTATATGCAAAGTAACTGACCGAGCACCTGATTTTAAAAACAAAACAAGCAAACAAAATCCTAAACAACACATAAACAAAAAAACAATATAAAAATGTGACAACAAAAAGAAAAAAAACCCCTGTAAATATTGGGGGCTTGTGAGAGGCTACAGTTTCAATGAGTCTTTGAGTATATTGGAAAGCATTTGCTAAAACTTTGGGAGTTGTGAACAAATAATGTAAAAGAAAAGCTGCTTTTTCCTAATAACCATTTTTTGGGGGTTTTTCTTTTTTTTGTGATCTCTTTGTCTCTCCCTTACCTCAGCATGGCAGGTATGTTTTGGAACAGTCAAAATTTATCATGATGTGGTCAGCAGTCTGTTGCAATGTGTATACTTGTGTTATAATTTAACTTCCAGAAATAAACATACTCATCAAATATTATATTACCTCATTGTTTGAAACTGTAGTTAGGAATTCATTCATAAATAGCAGCCATTAGTGCAACTGATCAAGGATAAATGTGCCAAAAGCATGTCCATTATAATCTTACAAACAGTGGGACGTGTTTTCTGCTAAGTAGGGAAAAGATCCTTTTTAAACTGTTACTTGCAGGGACTAGCATAACATGGATTCCTCAGCAAATGTAAATGCTGAGTAAAAGGAGGATGGTTGTGTTTTCTGAAAAGGTAATAGATGCTTCTGGATCACAGTTTTGTTTGCTTATGTCAGTCAGTAGGGGAGAATTAAGAAGAAGAAACTGCATTAAGTTGACTGGTTTAGTTGTGCTTTCTGCAGGCACAGTGTATCCTGGCAAAAAAAGTCACAAAAGGAAGGGTGGTAAATAAAGAGTTTTACAGCTAATTAAGAAAAAACCTTTCTAATGAGATAATTAGTAGAAGTAAGAAACAACCAAAACAAACAACCAAAACAAATAACCCAACCCCAAAACCCAACCCCAAAAAACTCCCAAGTACTCACTCACCACACACAGCAGAATTGTCTTTGCATTCCCAGTGGTAACTTTCAGTCTTTGGCTGACAACCTGCTTGTTCTGCCCTCCCATAGCAGCAGTCGTGGTGAAAGCAGCACCTGGGAGGAACAGAAATGGTGATTTATGGTCACATAATCTGGGTGGGGTTTATCAGTGGATTACTACAGTTATGAAATAATAGAAGAGTCAACATCAGAGAATGTACAAATATTATCTGCTTAGGAACCAAAGCAGGGTAATTGTTTAATAGATCACCTGGAAAAATTAACACTTCTTCATGTAAAAAGTGATGAGAAAAATATCTGATCTATATTGAACTAATTGAATCTTCAGAGCATTCTCAGTTTTATGTGAGTATGCTTTCCTCCTAGTCCCTTCCACAAAATGAACTGTTAGCTCATTATCACCAGAAAATTTGGAAAGTTGCTCAAAATTATTGTTTCAAAATTGTTCTTGTCATAAATGGCACAAAGAATTTATAGACTTTCTATGACATTGTGAAACTGAATAGTACAGGTGAGAATAACTGACATTTTAATGCCAATAAAAGGCATTAATGTATGCTGATGTAGTGTCTGGTGTGGAGTCACTGCAAGCCCAGAAAAGCAACTAGAGGAGGTAACAAGGACCTTAAATCAGGCAGCTTGTAAGTGTTTGCTGCAAACTAATTATACTCTTTCTGTTTGACTTGCTGGAAGAACTGTGTGTATCCACAAAGTATTCATTCATTCATTCATACATTTTCTTCCTGATAGACTAAAACCACCAGATTACAGTAGGTAGATGGGTGCTTAGGTAACCTGAGGAATTTGTGTCTGCAGTAGGAAAAGTTAATGCTGTGAGCTCTCACTTTTCAATTACTGTTTTTCCTGTACTTATTAAGTAATTACTTGGTCATTCCCCACAAATTTCTGTGTAAAGATCCTGTGATACGTAACAGTTGAACAGCTCAGTAACTCCATTTAAAATTTAAAAAAAAAGTTAAAAAAACCCCAAACCACACAACAACAAAACAAACCCCAGGCAATCAACTTCTTGTCAGTTAATGTTCAATTATAAATTACATTGATGATAGTCAGTATGCTGAGATTTAGTACTAAATGGAAAGGTTTGGGTTTTAGAATAATTTTTCAGCAGGTTGAATTTTGCATAATTCTTCTGTATTGTTTTTAATACTAATAACATGGAAGATAGTAAAATCAAAAGATTTTTTATTGCCTTTGGTTTTTTAATTTTTACTTTATATAGCTTCAGTGTTAAAACTTTAAAGCTTCTCCAGCAAGACTTCAGTTATTTAGCTCTTTGCCAAACAACAACAGCAAAGAAACTCAGTTGAACTGTGACTCCTGTACTAATGCAATGAGAATTTGAATTAAAGGCAAGATTGTGTAGATCTACAGAAACACAATCAGAATACCTCAGAGTTTCTTAGCAATCTGAGCGGTGTTTAAACTCAGCTCCCTCTTGCAAATAGACCTAATTTATATTTTAATCCTTTTATTTGTCATTTGCATTCAGCACTTAATTAGTCAGATAAATAGTTACTCTCACCAGTCTACTCTGTCCTTGGGCCATCCTTTTCCTCCCAGGCCACAGTAGCATCCATAGCGTAGGTAGGCAAAAGGAGATCGCCCTGTGGTGCATCTGATGGCTCCAGCTAATTCCAGAATTCCTCTTCTATTTCTCAAATGGGTTTCCCCAAAAGTGCCATTATAAACTGTGGAAGAAAAACTATTATTGAATCCAACATGCAAATATAAAATAGTTGGCATTGTTTGGGTTTTTCAAAGCGTTGATAATAAATTACAGTACCCGAAAAGAATACAGTTTTATTTTTGATACTTCGGGGCCACGCTGCTTGAGCTAGTCCCTTTGTCCCCTGTTCATAGTGAGCAGAACACTGAACCTGAGAAATGTGGCAGTGGTTTCTTCCCATGGAGGCAGTTTACAAAGGCAGACCAGTTATTTCCAGTCTTCCAGCTGGTGAGGGTCAGCATGTGTTCTGTGGCCCAGGCCCATCCAGTTGCTAAGATTAGCTGCCCCAGGGTTGCAGTGTTTTCTCTAACATAATGTGCAATTTTGCCCATGTTATTTTGTGGAACGTAGTGCTTTACACTGTAACAAATGGGTCCTTTATGATAGGGTTTTGGTTTTCCTCATTTTTAGACAAAGCAGTCAAATAACTGGTGGGGATGGTGTGGTGGATGTAAGGCAGGGAAATGGGTGTGTGCTTGGAGTCTTTTCCAGGGAAATTAGAAAGTTGGGGTTTGGTAATCTTCCTGTTTACTTTTGTTAGGGGTTGTGGTTGTTCAAGTGATTCTCACTATTATTTCCCCACAACAAAAGTTATATTAGGAACTATATTTTAACCATCCCATATTAGCATTAAAGCAAGAGGTTCGAAGCAGAAAACTGTTGAGATTCTGGGGGACATTTTTAGGGATTTGAGTCATCCTGGGAGGTTGAACTAACATACTGAAAACCCCAATAATGTGGTAATGGGGTAACTCCGTGCAGTGCAGGCTCCAAGCTATTCAGAGTAAATTTTAAGAAGCTGACTGAATACAAAACAAAATAGTTTTAGAAGGCTTCTGATTAGAATTTCTTTTTGATTAAACTAATTACTTATTTTGGTACGAGTAGAACAGTTTATAAACCTAAACTCCAGTACTGGTTACTGATTCCAAGGAACATTAAGATTTAATAACTGATAATACCTGTGATGGAGACAGACAGCAGAAAAAAAAATAGACTTCATTGTGAAGGCTTTGATAGTTACTTTCCTACAAAATAACTATATGATTATGCAGTTTTTATATAATCTGCATAATCATATACTCTATTGTAATAGCATAATAGAGTAATCTTTTGTAATAGATTATATCATAATAAATTATATGATTAACTATAATCTGTTAATGGAAAATCTGACAGAAAAAATATTATTCTCAGCACAGTTGAGTAACTTGAAATATGTGGGATGCTGGTGACCTCTGGTACTTGTAATGTCATGAAACAATGGAATTAAACACCTCATGAAATCACCTCAGTAAGAAATGTAATTGGTTTGTGTGTGAGAATGGTAAAAAAAAACTTTAGGAAGAATTCTGAGGCAGCATTTAGTACTTTCCTGACTGGTTACCACTCTCAGATCTTGTCCCTCCTGCTTTTTGGGCATGTGGTCTAGGGGCAGAAGTGTTGAAACAAGGGTGTTTAAACTTGCGTGTGCAGCTTTGGCCATTGGTTAAAAGCAATCATATACTGAAGAATTAAGAAAAGCTTTCTTGCTATGTAGTCAATTGCAGTTTTATTTCAAAACTGCTGAGTTGGCACTAGACTTCCTTGCTGTGATAGTGAACAGCATCTGTTGTGCATGGCACATGTTCTTCTGTTTGAGAACATTGTCTGTACATTCAGCATGAAATTTTGGTTCTGAGTAGCAGAAGCATCCATTTGGTTATAAACAGATTAGTTTTATGATAGCATTGAAAGTCTTCATTATCAGTGCAAGTTCAGTAAATTTTGAGCTGAAAACCCTGCAATAAGGCAAAGCCTGCAATACAGCATTACAAGTGACAACTGGTTATGCTCTTCAATGTTTAGTAATGGTTACTCTTGTAGACAGCCAATAATGTCTGGAGGAACCATGGTTAATGACAAAGCTGGACTTGCTCTTCGTGACCTTGAGGATATGAGAAAAGTGAATTTCTACATTGTGTCTCAGTTCCTGGCAACTGGGGCAGGATGGTGTAGGAGACATACATGTCAGGAAGAAGTTAGAATTTCCAAGTCAGATTCCTGGTTTCATCAGAGAATTGTTTGCTAACTTGAGACAATTCCCAGTCCCTTGATTTAAATCCATGACAAGTAGAAGTTAAAACTGTTTGGTACCTGAGGAGCTCAAGTACAATATGCCATGTGTCTTAAAGAAAAGGACATAAACTTTTTGTCCTTGTAATATATTTGTGTTACAGCATCTGGACATCCAGTTGTAAACTAGCATGGCACAGATAGTCTGAATATGATACTCTGTCACAACAGCTTTATGAGCTGAGAATGCACACAACTATGAAAACAATCAGAGTATCAATATGTTGTTGATGATGATAGCATCATCAGTTGATGATAGATGATGATATGTTTACCATTTAAAAAAAAAATCTCCAAAGTGTTTTATCAGAAATGTTGTGGAATACAGTTAGAGAGTGAATTGACAATCTGCATATTTCCAAATATTTTGTGATTAAGTTTTTGGAATCTTCTGCGTGGTTTTGTTTGTTTTTATGAAGACTTTGTGAATGAGAGGTTTGATTATGTGTTCTGAAAGAGCAGTGTTGTTCCTTGATGTCTAGTCTTTTTTGGGTTTCATCATGCAGATTGTGAGTGCAGCTGTGTCAAACACAACCTTGTAAGTGGAGAAAAAGGGAGTGAGCCACATTGGATTTATTTTAATTTTATTGCTGTACAAGGTATTTTAAAAATCCATTCCCTTAAATTTTCATATGCAAAGAGGAAAAACAATTAGAAACACATTAATTTTTTGTGAAAGGTCATATTTCCTATAATGTTTTACTCTTTTTAATGGGCTCAATGGAAAAATAATAATAATTTTTCCAGATATATACTCATATATATCTGGAAAATATATAAAAATATATATATACTGATATATATATTTTTATTGAGATGTACAACTTTGCATAGTTATGATGCCTAACTACTTTATTAGCATCTAATACAGTGTATGCTGTTTTGTGGGTTTAAAAAGAATTTTTAAGCCATTCTTTCAAAGACTGAGAGTACATAAACATTTTCTGATGTTAAATATGTGTAAAATTTCCTTTAGGGATATCTCTGCAGTCATAGTGCTCCAGTAGTTCAGAATTTGAAACTTGGGAATCAGCAGACTTTGTAATGCATTTCCAAGATCTTTCAAAAAAGAACTGTATGCCTTATAGAAACCTTAGTTTTTCCTTAGATTTTTACCTCTTGTTTCATAAGCCATCAGGAATGGCCTTTTTCACCTCATTTTATTGCCCAGACAACTTACATACTATCTCCACAAACTCTGATCACATGTAAAGTTTTTGAAAGGTTAAATTTGCCTGTTTTGATACTTTGGACCAATTGGGAAACAGGTAAATTGCATTTCCCATGCTCCTCACTGCCCACGGAGTGGGTGTCTGAGGTGCCTGACTCAGAGCTATCGGAGCACAGCCAGGCTCTCTGTAATGAGCACTCCAAGCTGGCAGGAGCAGTGATTTCATTGCTTTCCTTAATGTTCTTGCTGAGGTTTGTACCATGCAAAGGATGAAATCTGGAGGATGATCAAAATGCAGAAGGAATCATAGGGGCAATCTGAGGTCAGGAAGTAGAATTGGGGCAGGGAGCTTGGTGGGGCCCTAAGCTGGCCCCATTATGCAAGCACCTTACCTTATGGGCTTTAATCACACAACTGCCTTCCCCCAAACTGCTCCGTTCTGTGCCCAGAATCTATTCTAGGAATGAATTGAGGCTCTGTTCTTTAGGAACCTGCTATTTGCAAGATTTAGTGTGGTGGATTTGTAAGTTGTGTTGGAATATATAAAAAAAAGTGCAAGAGAATCTTTTACTTAAGGCAGCTGATTGATACTCTGCCAGAGAGGATATTATCCTTACAGCTGTCACAAAGGTTCAGCATGAAGTTAATTTAATCGCTTTAAAACAATGCCTATTGATGTTTACAAATAGTAGGTTCCCAGTCTGCTGAATATTCTGGAATTGGAGTACCGAGCTACTACAGCACTCAGTGAGAACCAGGCTCTGAACAATAGAAGTTCCACAGAATTTTATGTAGTTATAGGTAAAATTGGGTTCTACCATGTCACCATGGGATAATACAGTTTCAGAGAAATTAGTACAGTCAAATACTGTACTGATGAATACCTCAGAAAACCTATGAGGACACGGACTGTGAATTGTTACAACTGGTGTTTAACACTGATTAATAAATAGAATGTAGGAGACCAAAAAAAAAAAATTAAATATTTGCAAAGTGAGTAATTTGCTGTGTGAAGGTGTGAGACAGGGGTCCTTTAATTAAATTCTCACATCATAACTCATTTATGAAGACTGATTCATTTTTCAGTATAACCCAATTAGGGTTTTGTAGGCAATCTCAGTTCTAGCAATTCCTACTTCTGAGCTCCTTAGTAACTCAAGTGCTCCGTGACAGCTCACTCCAATACCTGAAGAGTATATACTGGCTTTATACTGGCTTTATAGAAGGATTATACTCTATACTGGCTTTATAGAAGGATTGTTCTTGCACGTGCAAGCTGCAAACTGATTTGAAACACGGAACTTCGTTCCCAGTCCACATTACTGATGAACTTTACAGCAGTAATGTGCGCCCCTCCAGCCCCGCTCCCGTGTGCAGGTGCGGTCCGAGCACCGGCCGGGCTGCCGGGGCAGCTCCAGTCGCCGCCGGCAGCGGCAGATCGGGGTTCCCGTGGGGAAGTCCCACCCAGCTGTGCCCGAGCGCTGGCCACCTGTCACAGGGACTACTCTCCGGCATGGGAAGACAGGGACTTCCTTTGAGAGTTTCTCCTAACACTCCTTTCTCTAACCCCTCTTCCCTGCTCTACTCACCGGCCGCCAGCAGCAGCAGCAGGAGCGGGGCCATGGGCAGCGGCGGGCAGGGTGCGGGTCCCGGCAGCGGCGCTGTGCTCGGCAGCGGAGGGTGTAGTAGGTGTGAGCCGCAGCGGCGCTGTGCCGGCTATAAAAAGGCTGCTTTCTGCCCCGAGCCGGGTCCCCCGGAGCCGGAGCCCAAGTCCAAGCTGTGCTGTCCATCTGGCCAGAAGGGAGGAGCTGCCGCTGGAAGAGCCGGCGAGAGCTGGGACCTGTTACTCGGGCAGCGGAGCGCGGTGCAGGCACAAGGGGTCACACCCCACAGGTCTGTGATGGGAGCCGCCTCTCTGCTCCTCCACACCTTCCTGCTCTGGCACCTGTATTTTGTTTTTGAATTACAGCAGTTCCTAGGTAATTTAATCTAGATCTGAAGAGGAAAGCAGGAACTGTGTTCTAAGATAGTCTAGTGGTTAATTATAACCAGCGCTGAAGACGTGCTCTATCTGGAGTCTGCATCGGCCAGACTTCATCCACTGATTGCTCCTTTCCTTTGATGACTAAAGAAGAACCAACTCCTAAACCGGTTACGGATATTTGTAGCTTGGTAAAACTTCTTAATTTTACCTCAAACAAAACAGACTCTCAAAGTGAGTATTTTCCTTTTTGTACATTGTATTATATTTGCATTTTTTCCATTCCCTTTCCAACACTTGTATTATTTTGTAAAATACAAAGAAATAAAAACCCAAAAATTACAACTAGGTGTCTTATTACAATCATTGCTTCTCTCAATACACAGACAATACCATTTGCTTTTATGTGATTTTTTTCTGTGCTCATACTTTCTAAGTATTTCTTCAGACCTTTTATTATTGCACTGAAACCAGTGTCAGTTGTTCGAGCAATCAGGAGCCCTAAAATTTAGAGAACTGATTTTGTGTGTATGTGTTTTGTCTTGGGGTGTTCATAATTTTTTTTTTTTTTGGCATTCTTATTTTCCAGGATATTACTGCCATAGGATCCCATTGAGGTCTACAATGCTAGGATATGGGAAGAGAAATAAAACTAGTTTTATTTATGGCACTTAGCAAGAACTTGGTTCATGTCATCTTACTATTGGAGAGCAGCTGGTGAGGAGTTTTTGTGAATGGTATTTTCATCAAAGAAACAGATTTTTTTCATGCACATACTTAGGAATAATACTACTTTTGCATTAAAATGCTCTGATTTCTGTTGGTACTACACATTTCTGTTATAACATTCCTCTTTATTCAGGAGAGGTAGAAAATTGTATGTGATGTGATTCCAAGAGACAAAAAGCATGCACAGACAGATCAGATTTGGTTTTGGTATGGTCTCATTAATCCAGGCTCTCTGAAATGTTTATGTTGGCACTGAAGTGAGGGTAGCATGAGATAAATGTGGAACATTGATCGGAGGCAGAATACTGATATTCCATTTTACACCTGGTAGGCCCCTGTGCAGAACACCAGATGAGGTGTGGCAGCTCATCAAGGACTGTGCATGGCACTTGGCAAGGCAGAGGGTGCCAGGTGAACTCCACACAGCAGAAACAAGCAGGGCTCCCACCTCAGTGCTGGTGTTCTGCAGAGGGGAAGGTTGCTGGAGGCTTCCTGTGAAGTCCTGAGGCCTGGCAGGTCTGTACCAAGCAGCTGCAGGTGTGGTGTGCTGGGACAATGCTGCCAGCCCATCCTTCTCCTCCTACCTCTGTGCCCGGCTCTGGCAGCATGGGGAGCACAATTGCCACTGAGTGTCCCAACACAGCTGGAGTAGAATAATAGTGAAGTGGATTGTGTGGCAACCAGAAAGGTTGTTCATGACCCTTATAAGTTGGTAGAAGACCCATCTATTGGAGATTTTTTTTCCATTTTTTAAAAGATTTCATTGCTATTGCCATCAACTGGGTCAGGGCAATTTTCCTATTACTCATGGAGTCACATCACTAATTACTGTTACTCTGGTCTTGTACTGTCACTTATACTTCATTTGTTTACCAACTCTTCCG
This sequence comes from Certhia americana, assembly GCA_018697195.1. Lineage (NCBI taxonomy): Eukaryota > Metazoa > Chordata > Aves > Passeriformes > Certhiidae > Certhia > Certhia americana. Next base: position 9,216,448 of record CM031870.1, read on the forward strand.
GTCAGTAAGTCACACCTATTAGAACACTTTAATGGTGTCCGAGAGCTGCTTAATGAAACTTCCAGTTGAACACTATCCCATCCAGCATACCATTGCATATTACAATGAAAACAGTATCCAAGGGAGCAAGATGAATTACATTTTATATTGTTCTTCAGGACATTGACTGATGCAATGTGTTAGTGCAGCTGACATGTTTTTCTCAGAAGAAAGGAAAGTAATCTTATAACCACTGAAAAATCAAATGAGAATGAAATGCTTAGACTACAGCTGCTTCTATCAGAAAGTACACAAAAATTTATAGGGACAGAAACTGTATATAGTGATGAACTACGGAATGCAAGTCATGAGTTCTGATTCCTATGGGTGTAGTAAAAGTTCAAAGGAGAACATCCAGTGAAATTAGTGAGAGCAGAGGAAATCTGATAGAAGGAAATACTTTTATTGAGGCAGAGCTAGATTGTCCAGTTAATTGCTAGGCATATGGCTAAGGAAATATACCAGTAACAGACTGGAAGTTCATATAGATTGCAGTGATAGATCATACTTTTTTTAAAATTAGATTTGGTTCCCTTTAAATTTCTTAATTTAAATCTTACGTGGCAGTGTAGACCTGTCATATTTATTTTTGTAGTGTTTCTTCTATTTGAAGCACTTGGAAACTGGCCTAAGTCATATGTGACAAATGGCATTTTCCCTCTTACTGATGAATTCTTTCTGTCTGTCAACTGGAGCTGTGCAGGGGTAGGGAGAAGCATTTGCTTTTCAAATATACTTTCTCAAAAAAGGTTGCATGTGCCTTATGATTGCTTTAATTGGTAGGTGTCTAAGCAAAGTCCTAAATAATGCCTACAGCATTAAGCATGTGGCATACTTGCTGCCCCACTGAATTAATGAACCAATAAAGAATGGTGAAAAAATGCTTTATGATGGCTGTAGCAGAGCTGGAAAACAGAGATTTCACGTTTTGCATCCAGGGTTAAATCCCAGATTTGGTTCTTCTGTGGCACTGTCTCCTGGAGGTAAATAAGGAAAAAAGCACATGCCTTACTGTGAGGGTATCAGAATAATTAGAACTGAAGAGTTGCTTACCAGCAGTTAAGTCAAATTACTGTGTTTAGTTGTTGCTATACTTGGTAAGTTTCTCTGAGTTATCCCACATCTTCTTAAACATTGGATTGGGACACAAGTTCTGCCTGGAATATATCCTTCACAAGTGTATATTCCTTCAGATACTGAATGTCTACATAGTACACAACTTCTTTATCATTGTTGTCTTCATAAAAATACCAAACCAAGCAGCCTTATCTGAGTATTTGTTTGGAAACATTCAGTGTCTTTGTTCCCATTTTTGGAGGTTTGGCTGGGTTTCCTCACTTTCATGTCCTTCCATCTTCTCTTAGTTCCTTTTCAAAACCAATGCTTCCTGTTTACCAATGTTTTCTTCAGCTCATGTTGTTGGAGATGTTGTCCCAGAGTGTACAAGAGTTATAATGCCAAGTTTGGAGAGATAGGCACCATGTGGAAGATTAGAAAACATTCTGCTAAGCCATTTTATAGTATTTTGCAATGTACACGTATTATCTCAAATCCAGTTCTAGCATACATGACAAAATGCAACTTTAAGACTATAACAGCCTATAGCATAACTTGTAATGTCTCTGGTAATAGTAAGTCTCTAAATAGCACAATATGTCCCATGAGAATTTTGGGTATCATGTCTGTAGTGTTGTCCATGCCCTTTGGGAGCAATGTTACTCTGTCCATGCTGCAAAACTGTCGTGTAGTGTGCCGCTGCCCATAACAGACAGAGTGTGCTGGAAAGGTTGTTATTACAGAAATAAAACTTGAACTGCTATATCTGCAGAGGAGCTGAATTACTTCTACGGTTTTCTTCTCTCTTCTAGTTTTGTTTTTCTCCTGATACCCATTCTCCACTCTGCTCCTTTAGTAAAACAGCTGCTAGCACAGAGTCCATTCTGTCCATACAACTACCCAGGCAAGTAATAAAATTGCAAGAATGTCCTCAGAGCACCACGTATATACTGATGATGTGTCCATTTTTATAGCATGGAAATATATTGCTTGTCTTTGAGCAAAGGCACACACTGGAGATGCTGGGGAAGGACTCTATAAGTGACTTCCAGCTTTCTTAGCTCTTAGGTTCTGACAGTCAACTCTGCCTTGCAGAAGATTTGGACTCTCTAAGTCAAGTTCTATATTTGGCATTTGCATCCAAAAAAAGATTCATGGCCTGCTTTTTGTGGAACCCAGAGCTACTTCTTATTTTTATATCTTGATGAAAAAAACTTGGCAATGCAATGCGTGCATGTTTCTAAAACAAAATTTGAAGTCTCCAGCATATCTCTGCAAGGATATTTGACTTGCTTTCTTTATATGGGTTGCATCGACTGGGATTTTTGAAATGGCTAATGTAATGACCAGGATGATGGCATAGAGTGACTTCTCAGCACATTTGTGGGTGATGCCAAATTGGGGGAGTGGCTGATACACTGGAAGGCAGGGCTGCTACTCAGACAGACCTAGTCAGACTGGAAAAATGAGCTCTTTGGGGACCTCATGAAGTTCAGCAAAGGCAATTGCAAAGCCCTGCAACTGGGTTGGCATAACCCCCCAAGTGGGACAGGCTGTGAACTGACTGGATAGAGGACAGCTTTGTAGAAAAGGAACTGGGGGTTGTGGTGGACAAGCTGAATGTAAGTCAACCATGTGCTGTTGGAGCTAATGTGCCCAGCTGCAAACTGGGCTGAGTACCGCTGGTAGCTTTGGAGGGAACTGATTCTTCCCTCTGTCTCACACTTGACACATTTGGAGCGCTGTGTCTCATTTTAAGAAAGCTATTGACACACTAAAGCAAGGCTACCAAACTGCTCAGGTAGCTGCAGTTCATGACATATAAGAAGATGAGAGAGCTGGATTTGCCCAGGTTTAAAGATGGGGAGTGGAGATCATTGTGCTGTGAAGCACTTCATAATGGAAGGGTGTAGAAGAGATGCAACCAGCCACATTTTCTCCAGATGTGCTCAAGAAGCAAAGAGCACAATCTACAGCAATTCGCTGTAGGAAACAATTCTTTTTTTTAAGGATCAAATACTGAAACCATTTGCCCTAAAAGGCTATGGCAACTCCATCCTTCAAGATATACATAACTCGTGACTAAGCATGACTCAAAGCAACCTGCTTTAATGGGACCTGCCATGAGGAGAAAGTTGGACTACAAAACTTGCAGAAATCTTTTGCCACCTACATGATTCTGATATTGTGATGTGACAGCAGATACCTTCAAATTAGCAGTTCCACCCTGCTAGGGAAGGAGACTACAATATCTCTTCCTTTTGCCTAAAGGTTTTTATGAGAACAGGGTCTGTAGGCAGGGAAGGCAATAGGCTTGTTCTGCAATAACAAATTAATTGATAATGACTTTTTCCATATAACACCAAGCAAAAGATGCAAATGCACTGGGGAAATAATTTGTTTTGAATTCAAAGAGACTTGAGATTTTGCCTGCTTTTTTTATCTCGATAGCTTTGTCAACAACAGAAGCAGTACCCTTTTCACACTTTCCTACCATTTTAACTCACTGTTTTGAAATCCATTTCTATTCCTTTGTCCTTGTTGACCATTTCTGAATCTTCTTCAAGTTCTATTTTTACTGAGACAGGGGGAGGCTGCAGAATTGAATGCAGTATTCAGGGTGGGGACAGAACATGAATTTATAGAGACTGCAGACTATATTTCATTTAAGAGAGCAGAAAAAGAAATTCATAGTCTTCTATAACTTTTACCACATCTGCTGGCTTTTTATTGTCTCTAAATGTTTTAATTTGCTTGAAAATAAATTGAAGATTTTTGTTACCAGTTTATTTTTTCACCTCTTAGTTGTTTTGTTCCTCAGCCTGTCAACAGTGAACACCCTATTGGTCTAGTCTGCTTGTCTTGCAGCTTTCTTTCAGGACCTATCTTTCTTGTACTCCCTCAGTTGTGCAGTTTTATGGCAACTGTACCTATCAGGATAAAATCCCTAAGTAATGTGTCCATCAAAGGACAGGTGAGTAGAATGTAGCCTTTGATTGTTCCAGGCTAATCTGCACAAGATTTTTAAACACCATCCAGACTGCTTTGGGAACTGAGAATTTACTGAATTAATTGTTGAGGGTCAAAAATCCCTGGAAGTATTGATGGCAGGGAACACGGGGATTAACTAGAGAGTTTAGGAGTATGAAAAAAAGTGAGTATAGGAATACCTTTATGTTAAGATACGTAAGATCAAAAAGGTGCTAAATAGTGCTAAAGAACTATGTGTCACTTGTCAAGTAGGTTCTGAATTTCTCATCTCCAAGTCTCTGTGGGATGGTCTCCTACTTTTATTCTTTGCTTTTGCAGAGTGGTTGGTATGAGGAGTAATTAAACCAGAGTGACAGCACTAACATCATGATTTGCTATACCTGAAATAAACCAGATACTTCAAATCAGCCAAAAGATGCAAGAATCATTTGCTGAAAGTATTCACAGAGTGCACAACAGGAAGGCTGATGTTCAATAAAATGTTGTTTAGGCACCAGCAGCTGCTTGACTTTCAGTAAGAAGTGGGAAGAATTTAAATGCATTCTCAAATCTGGGACAACATGACAAATATATTATATTTTCTATATAGACCTATTTTCTACTGCATTTGAAGGCAACTAATGACATGAGCACGATACAATATAAACAAACTAGAACAATTTATATAACCTTTAATTATAAAGGTTCTTTGGAGTATCAATTACTGTCTTAAGAATATATTTTCCTAAAATTAAGAAAGATTTTATAATTCCATAGACTTTATACTTCCTTTAAAAAGATCAGTTATGGACAAAACAAGACATATTCAGGATACTTATGAACAGAAGACTTGTAGACTCATTGCCACAAAGAGCTAAGGAAATAGTGGACTGTGAAGGAAGCTGCTGAATTGAAGTCCCAGTACCTTGTACATGTGACAATGCTCAGTGATGATATTTAACTCTTACAGAGTTCAATGAATCTTCAAAGAGAAATAGAACTGTTGCATAATTTTCATAGTACAGATTAATAGAAAACTAGCACATCAATGGGTTTGGGAGTCTTCAGACTTTGTCATTCTTTTTGATTTTATTTTAATACAAGGAGGTGTATTATTGGGTGAGTGAGCACCGGAACAGATTGCCCAGAGTGGTTATAGAGTTTCCCTCACTGGAGATATTCCAGAACCAACTGGATGCAATCCTTTGCCATGTACTCTAGGACGACCCTTCTTAAGCAGGGGAGTTAGACTGGATGGCCCACTGCAGTCCCCTCCAACCTTACCCATTATGTGATTCTCTGACCTGATCCAAATACATAAATTGCTTCCTTGGTTTAATATAAAACAAATTCCTCATGGTGATGATATATTTACAGAATTTCATCGTGAGCCATCTAGAAAAACTCTTATCTACAGATCCTGTGACTAATAAAGTTCATACCATCCTGATGGGGAGACAGACAGCACTCAATATGAGTGATCAGTAAGTTTCAACTTTATTCCGCTAGTCACGTCTTTTATACAATCAGTAATGAACCTTATGCATAGTGCAAAAGCAAGCTCGTCATTGGCTACTTACAGAAATGTCAACTCCTCTTAGTTTCTCATTCTTGTGGTTCAGTGTTAGCATTTTGTTCCCTCTTTATCAGCTACAATATTCTGTTGTTGTTATAACGCTTACTTACAAGGACACAGTGTCTTTGTCAGCTAAGCTGAGTCTTAAACTTTGCTAACTTTGCACCAGCAAGCTGTTGCACATTAACATGTCCCTTATTCTCTAACCACTCTTCCACACCATCCTAAACAAGCAGAGCTGTATTCTTTAAAATAACCTGTATGAATACTATTGTTCCTACCTATAAAGGAAAAAAGGTTTTGATTGCATATGAAGTGCCATCATAAAATAAAGAGACCAAATGCCACAAACTACCCCATTTGTACCAGCACTGATGGAACCACCATTTGCATTTACTAAATAGAATGAGGGAGTTTACTATACTGTGTGTACCAGGACTTGCTAATTTGCATCAGAATATGCAAGACAGAAAGGAAAAAAGAGAGTGAGGAACCAGTCTCAGTAAAGCTTTAAAATGAATATTTTTATCTTCAGCTGTTAGAGGTGTGAATTTTATCAAATGAACTTAAATTTTTCTGAGTACTTATCCTACAATACCTCTGTGTATTCAGTCAAAAAGTCAAAAAGTGACTGGGAACAAAGTAAAGTAGTTTATTTCTCTGACTCCTTCTTTGGTGGCTTTCTAGTTTCAAGTCTAGGTTATAGCTTTCACTGATTAGCCTTTTAAATAAACAGACATTTTCCAAAATAGCCATATTACAGTCTTCATGAAAGTCTTTCAGATGGTAGGTACTAAATATAATTTTACCTTTTTAGGGTATTAACCAGCACATTTTAATTGTGTCTCAGTTACTTTACCGGAAGTATCTTCATCTAAATTATGCTGAATGATAAAAATTTTGTCTAGCTTCTTTTTGTGACTATGATACCCCAAAAATAGGAGTAATATGGTGCATACAAAACTTTATGCTGACCATATTGAGATTACCTTTTAAAATAAATAGCTTATGCATACTTGACATTTTCACTTCAAAGAGCAAAACAGTTTTGCATACATATTCCAAATTTTGTTTGTCTGCACACAGGATCTGCATACTTAAACTTAATGGTGACTTGATGCTGCTGTGAGATTCACAACCACCTAATTTCTTAATTCTGTTTGCAATTATTTGATGCCACATTAATGTTTTAATGTTCCTCTAGTTATCTCCCCTCTCAGAAAGAGGAAAAGATAAACCCTTATTAGTTTATGCATCATGTAATCCCCAGGAAGGATTTGTCTGGGACAGATAATCTTTGCTTGTGTTGAAGTCTTATTTAGAATGGAGGGTCAACTTAATTACATAAGCAGGCATAATTTTTATATTGAATTTTTGTTTAGATTGGTTCTTTCTGACAGCCACAAAAAAAACCCCCAAAAAACCCAAAAAACCCCCCAAAAAAACCTAAAAAAAAAAGAAACCAAACCTGTATAGTTTTTAATCAAAAAACCCAACCCAATACTGTTCATCACTCTTCCAAATGTTCCAAATGAATGGAATTTCATGGAAAATTGTGTGCAGAGATGCTGCCGAACATCCGTTTTCTTCCCATCAACTGGGCTTTTTCATTGACTTATTTTTGTTGAAGCAACGCATAGTTTGTCTATGGATATGGGCAAGCACCTTTTGCATATTCATACAATAAAGTAGAATTCAAATTTAAAGCAATGTAAAGTAGTTGATTCTCTGTAATGAGTTCATTCCTGTTCCTAGGGGAGGGAATGCATCTTAACATCTAAATAATACAAGCACAAAATGATTACTTTTTTCACTTAAGGAGAGAAACATTTTCTACCATAACACATATATTGCACACACACACCCCTCAGTTTTCTGTAATCTGCATAGTTAGCTGATTACTGCACAACTGGGAGGACTGGAATTAGGTGGGTCCTTTTATGATCATTATGACAGCAAGTTGAAGGAAGAGGAGGAGCTGCAGCAGTCCTAATTTTACTTGAAATACTGGACTTAGAAACCTGTGTGAGAACAGTGAGCATCACAATCCCTTGGAGAAGGGCTGACCTCAAAACAAGTGTCACTGCTTATTGCTGTGCCGCTGCTTTCAAGTTTTTGTCTTTGAATTTTGTTTTTAATCACTTTTTTCTGGCCTCTGCCCATCATCCTTTTTTCTTTGGCTTCTTAAGCCACTTGTCAATTGTTCACAGAGCTAAAGGTCAGATCATCTGATCTGACTTGTATGCCATAGGCCCTGAAATTTCTTGTACCAGCCCAAGTAATTTATCTTTGACCAAGGCATATTTTCTACCTGCCTAAAGCATATAATTAAATTTGGAGTCACACAACATTAGAAGATAAAGAACATCATGTTCTGTTATCAAAAAAGAATCTTGTAAGGGGCCTGTGTCTATGAAAAGGTTGAATGGAGTAGGCACCAGAGGTAGAGACAGGACCTTATCCCTTTTATCCCTAATTAGGGAAGGATTTATTTAAAACTGATTGACTTACAGCAAAATGGGACTACAGACATTCGGAGTGGGTCATATTTTTATACTAAAACCAAAATTTAATAAACAATTTTTTTTATCCTCTCAGAAAAACAGGTGGACTGTTAATTGAAATATTTGTTATAAGCAGTAATTTGCATCTTTGAGAAAAGGAAGGAATGGTAATAAGTTCAATATTAAAATGTTTGAACTAACAGAGAAGATTTAGTCTTCAGAAAATATAAAAAAAGTATAAACAGCATTTATTACAGGTTAGGTTCTGACCTCAGTTAAACCAGTACATACAGTAAAAGGTAACAAAAATGTATAAAATTATTTAATGCCTGAGATTCAGCAGTTTACAGAAGAAAATACATTTTTAAAGTAAATAAATACTCACAGCTGCATAAGTCCCATTTTACAAATTTAGGTAGTGAGACTCAGGATGACTGAAGCTCTCTATAAAGTCGGTGGCAAGCTGCAAATTTGAAGAGCCCAGCTGCTTGTCATTTTCTGTGCTAAACTGTGCTATTGCTGGTTATTGACCAAGAAAAATAATGCTGTGGTTTTAAAGAAAGGTTAACATGCCCAGACTACATGAATATAGAAAAACCTCAGAAGGCAGGCAACATTTCCATTTAAAATAGCTACTAACAATGCTTTAGTATAATTATACATGCTCCAGACTGAAGTTTGGAAGAATGTTATCTCTCCTGTCAATTAAAAACCTCCTTTTGTATGCAGCCCATAGGTGGGGTGCCACATTTGAGAGTGAAGCAATCAAGTTAAAACCTCAACCATCCAAGGCTCGTTTTGAGTCTTACGGCACACAAACTCAAACCACAAATTTTGTGAAAGCTTACATTGTTAGAAACACAGAAATGGATTTATAAAACAGATTTCAAAAGCATGTAAAACGTGAAAAGTTAATTAGAGTGAAGTATGAGAAACAGAAGGAGTCTGCCTGTTGTAGCAACTTCAATCTTAATGGCAGTGCAATTCCATTGCAATAGCAATTGTTTCCTAAAAACATTACTCCATACATCTATGTCCTACCTTGCAATAGCTGCACGGACTGTGTGAAAGGTCTTGCTTGCTCCATCAGTGCCATTATTTGTAATGGCTACTGTAAACTGCGTGTTCTTCTAGATTCTCTTCCATACTTCAGAATTAGAACTCCATGAAGCCAAGGATACTGTGTTAGTCTGTTAGTCCACTGTCATGGAACTCTCATCACTTCTGATATTGCCTGTTTATAGGAGTAATCTGTGTATACTGGGGTGCTTCCAACCCAGCTGACAGCTGCAGTTATGTCACCACGACTAAATCAGACTAAAACAGTAGTTCATACTTGCTTCCCAAAAGTCTTGAGCAGTGTGCTTACTAGGGAATACTGACTCTTTTAAGGAAGAAGAAAATGTGCTCACCTTATTTTTAGATATACTAATTTCTTCAGAAAAATTCTATGAGGAATCACTAATTTCCAAGCATTGTGTTGCTTACATGGCAAATCAATTTTAGCTTGACATTTTATAATGTTAAGGTCATATTGGTTTGAATGCAGGACAGAGGGGTACAATGCACAATTCTTTATGGAAAATACTTTCTTAGGGTATCTACGGCAGCATGCATAGGGTCATGGAATGGTTGGGGTTGGAAGCAACCTTAAAGATTATCTTGTTCCAACCCCCTCTGTCACACTAGCACAGGTTTCTTTAGGGATGCATTCAAAGATTTCTCATGCTTTCTTGCTCTACTTGTATGATTTCCTTAAAATGCTAATCCTTCTAGTTTGACAAACAACAACTAAAATAATCTCTACCCTTTTTGTATTTTGAAACACTTACTTGCCCAAGAAAAGTTGAGAATTTAAATGAAGATTGCCAGGAAGAAATGAAAGGTGAATTCTACAAAGAAATATTACCTAGAAAAGCGTGAGTGTTTTAGGAGGGTGGGAAGACTGTTTTCTCTCCTGCCCTCTGAAGAAGGTGTATTTTGAATCCTGTATTTTGCTAACGAATTTAAAGAAAACAAAAAAAGCTCTTACCAGTCTGATGCTCAGCAATATAAAACCAGAAGTCAGCACACTGAATGCATCAGCTAACTTCATTCTCTTTGTATTTCTGCAGAGGTACTTTCTTTGAAAGACCCTGGTCAAGTCTGGCCACTCCTTATTTAAAGTTTTATTTAAATTCAGAATTATTCAATGTATATATAAATCTGTTAGTTTTATAACATGGCTTTTGTTTCACTACATTTCAGGAGACATTATTAAATTTTTTTTCCAGTATCTTCTGCAACATGAAGCAGAATGATAGAAAACAAAAAGCAAGCATTACTGTTAGGGACTTGAAACTCCAATTGCTTGCAAAATGTCAGAGGTGAAGCAGAAGAATTCCTTAAGTATGATTTTATATACAGACACCTTGAAGATACTCTGCCATTTTTACTAGTGCTCCTAAACCTGGGTTTTGGATGACTTCTTGACCTTTTAGAGTAAGTATGACAGTTAAGAAAAACTGATGAATAAATGCTTATCCTGTTTGCAGGAATTAGAGTATTGGTCTATAACTGAGCATCACAGTGGCATTCTCTGTAGAGGACCTGAGCTTCCTCCATAGTACATGGAGAGAGTTGAGAATTCATAAGAACCAATATGATCATTGGGGATTTTCTGTTTTAGCTACATGGATATGGTTAAGCAAGGCAGAGAGGTGTAGCGTTTAGCCCCATTGACCTAAGACTGTAGGGAAGCAGACTCAGTGCTGATGTGTTAATAGCTTTCAGAATATGAAAGAGTTTAGAGGCTTTGAAGATGTTTAACCTACTTAGCTCACCTATGAAAAGGATAATCTGATTGCCAGCCTTAAGAGGATTGTAAGCAACCCTTAGCAGTCTTCTGCAAAACTTGCTTCAGAGAGATCATTCCTGTCTAGAGCAATCTAACTCACCAAATGTCTGATTTAGCACTTCATTGTGGTTCAAAACTGAGCCAAACTGATTGTCCCCAGGCACTGTGCTTTGTTTCATTTGATAGAGCTATCTCAGAGCATAGGACTCCTTTGGGGAATAAGAGAGGAAGGTGTGCTCCAAGGATGACATTCAATCTGTGTGTTCAGACTAAAGCTGAAATGTGCTTTGAGGCTGAGCATTCGATAGCTACATAACATTTGCTTTATGAAAGGGCTTAATTTGGACGAGTCTGCTTGTGCACAGGCATGAGCATGTGCAAAGCCAGCAGCACCAGCACACACCTTCCTCTCTCATCTTGCTGGGACAGCTTGGACTAAATATGCACTCCTAAAAGGCACACTAATTTGCCTTTGACAATATCAAGAGATTGAGATCTTCTAGATCTTGGCAAAGCTAAAAACCAAAAAGTTTCTGTCAGAAAACTCCCTGTGGAGGGAAGTATTCCTCAGCTCTACTGTGTTACTTGGCAAAGCACCATTCTTTAACTGAATTAGACAACAAACCATTGTTTCCCCCTTCCCCATCTTCTTTATGGACAGATTTAAACTTCATCTATAACCTGAGATAGAAAAGAGATCAATTAACTTTACCCCTATTCCATGTTTCCAGATAATAGCAGAGTTCTCTAATATTAGAGACCTATTGTAGTTAACTTCTAAATAGAAAGCAAAGCACATATGGACAAGGTCAGGTGAAAAATCAAGATATTGAAGGTAACTAAACATAGCTCTAAAGTACAGCTTTAAAGTACAACGAGCATTATGCATTGAATAAAACACTTCCTGAGTTTCATGCTAGCAGTGGGTGCAGTGACAGTCTCCGTCTTCCAAAGGAAGTTATCAGACACACCTTATATTGCTAAATTAGTCAGTGCAGCCAGTTACAGAAAAGCAAATGATAAAATTGAGACATGATGTAAACAGCTGAAGCTCATGATAATGGGTTAGCTAGTTACAACAGTGAGGTAAATATTATATTAGCAAACAGGTCAGAAAATAGGTGTAATTTTCTTCACCTTAATCTCCAAAGCCTGTTTATTACATACGAATGAGACAACACATCTGAGAAAATGGTATAGAATAAAATAATCAAATAGCATAGGACATAGATTGCTATATTTAATCATTCCTAACTATAATAAATATCAAGGAAAAAAGGACTCTTTTTAAAGGGTAGGAAAAGTTCTAGTATTTTATTTTTTTTAGAGAAACTGAAAGACTAACATAATATTAACAAAATGAGAAGTGTCTCTGAAAGAAGAGTTGACAAACTAAAATCTTCATTATGTGCTTATCCTGCACTTTCAGAAAAGGTCCTTATCTCACTGGACATGAAGTGAGAACTGCTCACAGAACAATCTGAACTTCTCACTGCTCATTACCTATAATCAGCTAGGATAAATCAGTTATTGTTAAATCAAGAATTGAAGCAATGTATATATGATTCCTATTGAAATACAGCCTTTTTGTCCACACAGATACATTTCTCCAATTGTAAGAAATTTTGCAAATGTATGACTCTCTGAAGCAAATAGTAAAGCACCTTAAAAGATTTACAGATCTTAAGACTATTCAGTGTCAAGGCTAAGTAAGGTGGAAAACTGAATTTAATCTACTAAGAGCCTGCAGAACAGAACTTCTATTTGTAATAGCCTTTCAAATTTATTAACTCTTTAGTTTTCCTTGTTTGAATTAATACAGAATCTTCCATTTCATTCTTAAACTACATTTTCAAAGTTATCTGTGTGAGTGGCTCTGCAAACAAATCTTGAATTTTGTAGTCCATCAAAAAGCTTTATTTGCAAATGTTTATATACTTTGGACAACTAATGCTTAGGAAGGCTATCTTAGCTAGGTACCTTGATTGTAATTATTAAAATATTGACTACTGCATTTTTAGAACAGCATGCTTGAAGAGAGGGTTTGGGTATTTGCTGTAGAGATGCTTTCAGGAATGGCTTCAGTTTTGCCACTCTTCCTGTCCAAGCATGTGTGTCACCATCAGGAGACAGTGTAAGCTGTAACACCACCTACAGTCAAATGATTCCTCTTATTCTCCCCCATGCCATGAGATGGTGCAGTTTGATTAGCTGCCAAACATATTGAAAGGTTTGAGTACCTGGATCCATCTCCCACCTGTCCATTATAATTGTTACACCCTTTAGAGGAGGTTAAACCCAGAGACTGGCAGTACCCCACACCCTTTGTGTTTTATTTTTGGCTAACAGAAGATCTCTAACCAGTTACCCATTTGAAGAATGGTTTTGTGTTTTTTCTGCTCACATCCTCATTAGAGCAGTCATCCATGACTTTGTCACAATGCAACATATTTTACTCATGACTCTCCTGTGAGGCTATCCTGAGGCCTGAAGCAAACGCTCCTGATGGTGGCTGGCATTCACATTCCAGCTTAGCCCCGCTTAGTATGTCTGCTTTCATGTGCTCAAACACTGCACTGAAACGGCTTGACTTTTTTAAAAAATTGAAGCAATCCTTTTTAAGGATTGCACTTTCCAGCGCAGAGGAATCGTTCCTCACCTGCCGTGGGCCGGGTCAGACACGCCCCTGGAGGGACTCGCTCCCCCTGCTGGCAGCGAAATTCCCCTCGGATCGAGAAAGAATCCTTGGCGAGGCGATACGGAGCGCCTGCTTACAGGGGGTTAATTTTTGCGGCAGACTGAGACATTGAAATCAATCTAAGATATTACCTGTTGTAAAAAACCTACAGGTGTTTCACTGCCTTCCACCAATTCCAATAAAATTTTAACATGCAAGAAAAAAATCATTTTTAAAAATGCTAAATAGTTTCCTAAGGAAACTAAAGGTTCTTCGGCAACTTCGGGCTCATACGACAAAAGTTACAGTTTAACTTGCCCTGTGGCTCTTGTCAAATACTCTGCTCCCCCTCCACCACGGTCAATCTCCCAGCAATAGCAGAAGTCACATCTCTGCCAAGGCAAGAAAGGTATGCAAAAAGGCAACTGAACTTCAATGGTTGTTAGACTGACAAGTCACAAACACAGCCCTGCAACATCCCATTTGTGTAGCTGGAAGATACTGATACACTGTTTAGCTCAAGTCTGAGGGTAACCAAGTTATAATATATAGATGTATAAGAAAGAATAAGCAAAAAAGTAAAAAAACCCCAAACAACCACAACCTCTTCATTCATACACAGGTAAGTGTGGTCTGCTATAGGATATTTTTTCTTGCATGGACGAAAAAAACCCATACAGAATGATGTCATTCCTGGTAAAGTCATCCTATTTTCATGGCTCAAACCCATAATTTGACAGGTAAGCACTGGAAACTATCATGTATAATTTAATTAGCATTTAAAATGGAAAAGCTGTTGCTGTTTCAGTGATCCAGTGGGTCAGGGTTTTCAAAAGCATGGTATACACCCGAGAGAACAAATAAAATACCATGAAGAGCATAACGTGCATGCAATAATCAATTTTTCATCACAGAGATATTAAGAATTCATCACTACCAACAAAAAAGCAGAAACAAAACCCAGTACAAGAATCCTCCATATGCTGGCCAGCTACAACAATGTGTCATAGAACTTCCTGTTCTGTCCAGAGAAATGCTCACTCACCTCTGGCTATCCTAAGCAATTGAGCTGTGTCAAGTGGTGGCACCAAACTGAACAATAGCCATTAACTGCAAATTGACTTTTCGAATGTATTACACTAGACTATATTTATTTTATACATGATTACTTTGACTAAACAGCACTATTTTGGTTAAGTCACCTCTGGAAGGGAATTGTTCTAACTTAGTTCAGTTTAATTTTGCAGGTTTCTCTTCTCAAGAAGTTCTGATGTGGTTTAAGATTTTCCATTTAGTTAATTCAGGTTGTTATAAATGAACAGAGCCAATTTACAATTAATAAATTTTATTTAGAATGGTAAGCAAGCAGCACTGGGCAGCCGTTAGAGTCTGCACTCTAACAAGGCTCGCAAATTACATTTGCAGTTTGTCTCGGTTTTATATTGTTCCAGGTCTCACTTCCCTTCAGTTCCCTCCCAGTTTTGTTTCTTCAGTTTTTTGTCTTCAAGATTGTACTGCACAGACTCTCTGCTGTTGCTAGGGGGTCTTCTTCTCCCTTTTGGGGGTTGCTGGATGGAACAAACTTATCTTCTTCAATGACCTTGCATTCCACTTTCCTTTAGCACAAGCGTACATTACTAAAGCATCAAGCAAGCAAGAAAAAGCAGCTGATCTTATACAAATAATCACATCCTGTTCCATCCTGTCTCTATCTTTATTTATTATCATTGCAGCTGGACTTATCTATTGTAACTCCAGCTACCTTGTAAATCTGCCTCAACAGAGCAGACATTTATCAAACACTAATCACGTACACATATTTTACAAGGTCAATACTCCCAACTACGACTTCACCAAAGGGGTTCTCCTCTTCATACTCTTGTTCAGTATAAAGCTCTGTCTTGGTGAAATTTTATAGACTATAGACATTTTTTATTGTGGAATATTTCCTTGAGTAGCAGTTATAAATTCATGTCTGATCAGAACAGACTCTTTTACAGATGTTTAAAGGAAAAAATATAAATTTGCTGGTTTAATTATTCAAGGAGATTTTTTTCCTTCCCAAGACACATGCAGAGCTGGAATAACCATACATTCCATAACCACTGTTTGAGGAAAGAGAGCAAAGGAACCATTCATATATTTACTATGTAATTCTGAGCCTGGGAAAGATCAAGAACTTGATTCAAATTGAAAAAAATTGAAACAGCAAAATCAAAAGTGTTTTGAAGGGAGTACATTCATCGAATTATCTCCACACATAAATAACTTATTCACATCAGAAATTACAGTGAACTGTAATCCTCTTGTTAGAAACTGTAGCATGATAAGGACTTCAGATGCTGCAGATTAAGGAATACACAGGAAAAATTTGTCTTCCTCTCATTTGGAACTATCATTCACACCCATGTGATCATCCTCTTGATCAAGGAGCACCTAATAAATATGGATTCCAAAAAATTTACCTTATAATACTTGAATTTTAAAAAGGCAGACTAGTTTTGTCTCCTCTCCAAAAGTTTGTTTAGAGTTCAAGGGAAGTCCCTTTGCTTGTTTTGTTTCATAAATTTATTCCAGATTTTATAGCAATGTAACTTTTAAAGTCAGGAACATGTTCAATAACCTCCTAATTTTAACCCCAAATTTATTATGTTTTCTAACAGTCTGAAAGGCAGAGTATTTATATAGAGATTTTAGTAATTTAAATTTACCTGATGTGATTTTCAAGCTTATATTTGCAGTCTGTATTACATCTGAAGTACTCCCAAAGTAGTCAGGAATTGCCAACAGGCCATTCTCTCCAGATGAACCGTATGCAGCAAATCCTAACAGCAGGCTTGGAAAAATCAGCAGCGTGTCTTATATAATACCTATAAATCAAAAGGATTAACAGCTAAGATTAATATTTTCATTGTGTACTACAAGCCAGAAGGTTTTAGCTCAGCAGTGGTTTGTTGTTCTGGGTAAGAATGATCATGCTGCTTATTTTCTTATGCTGCTTAGTGTCCAAACAATTGTAATTTGGAATTAGATATGCCTTCTTATCATTTTTATGGCCTATTTCATGGTTTATGATCCATGGATGTAACTGTTGTTCTATGCATGATCTTTTTCTCAGTCCCTTTAGATGCTGCAACAAGCAAAGGCCCAATTTCACCATGCCTCTTAGGGGTCCATTAAATGCCATACTATACACTTAAGCACTAAGTATTTAATATCTGACTGCTGTGATTGAATTGTCACACTCAGTCTCAAGAATCACAGGGCTGAGATCAGCAGGAGCTAATTCACCCTTTGGAGTTGGGAAAAGCCTCAAGGCAAAGCTTCAATTCACAGTCCCTCTATGGTAATTAGAACACTGTTTAAGACATTAATTTATTAATAATTAATGTATTAGGCCTCTCCACATCAAGCAACTTTCCATCAGCATAACATCACCCGAAAAAGTACTAATTGGCTGCATTCCTTCCCATTTTGATTAGTCGTAGTTTAATCTTCATACTATACTGATTAGAACTTCTAAAAATTTCTTAATGCAGTCCTACCATACAGGTCACATCAGTTACCACAGTATTTGTGGGGGCATCTACACAAGACTGATCAATCGCACTACTGACATTGCCATCACTAATGTTGCTGAAAAAAAGGAAACAGAAAACCCTTAGTTGTAAAGGACCCACAAAAATCACTGAGTACAGCTTCTAGTCCAACACAGAACAGCCCCAAGTATTCCACCATGTGCCTGAGAGCCCTGTCCAAACATTCCTTGAGCTCTGTCAGGTTTGGTGCTGTGGTGACTTCCTTGGGGAGCCTCTTCAGCGCCCAACCACTCTCTGGGGAAAAATTTTTTCTTAATGTCCAACCTAAACTTCCTGACACAATTTCAGCCGTTCCTGAGTCTCATCACTGGTCTCCAGAGCAGAGATATCTGCCCAGTGTCTGTCCAGAGTGTCTGCCCCTCCACTGGCCCTCATGAGAAAGCTCCAAGACCACAATGATGCCTGACTTCAGTCTCCTCCAGGCTGAGAAAGGCAAGTGACCTCAGGTACGCCTCAAATGGCTTCCCTCAGACCCTTCGCCACGTTCGTCATGATACTAATTAGAACACAATTATGTCCACAGTCAGAGAGGGGAAAACCCAATTCCTCTCATTTGAGAGAGCACTGAAGAGAGCTCCAATCCGACCGTGGGCGGTGTGTGTGCCACACCAGGGATGGTGTTACTGCCTAGCCCAGGGACGGTGTCCCCGCCCGCACCCGCCGCTGCTCAGACTGGCCACGGCCGTCGCTTAAAGGAAGGACAGCACAGCGCCCCTTGGGCTTCGTTCTCATTCAGGAGCTTTTATCGGACAAATCCGTTTTCATTTTGTGCATTCCGACACGAGAACGCCCAAGTCACACCAAGCTCCGAGGCTCACGCACACTCGGCCCGGCTGAGCGCGGCCTCACCGCCCTCAGGGCAGCGGGGCGCGCGCAGGGCGCAGGGCGCATGCGTATCGCCCCCTCGGCAGGAGTGACGTCACTGTGCAGCGATCCCGAGAGCCGCTCACGTCAGGCGGTTCCACGAGAACCGACCGGAGCCGTAACGGGCCGCAGCGCCCCACTGCCCGGAGCGGCACATCACGGTGCTGCCGTCTCTGGGCTCGGTGTCTGTACAGCCGCTGACACGGCACAGCCCGCATACAGCCACGCACCGGCCGACGCGGGTTCTAGCCCGCTGAAGGGAAAGGCGCGCGGGGGTGGGGCCGCAGGTAGCCAAGTAACCAGCAGCTAAGAGCTTTCCAGCCGCCCCCCAGTCAGAAGCACCGGTGCCCAAAGCAATCGTGGCGAGCCAATGGGGAAGCCCGCCATGCTGTCGCTGTGCTCAGGCCGCCCCTTGGCTGTACCCGCGGCCTCCCGGCAGCAGGGGGCGCGCGGGGCGGCGGCGCTGCGCAAGCGGCGCGGAGGAGGCGCTACCGCCGCTCGCCGTGTCGCTATCGCCGTCGCCGCTGTCGCGCCCGTCCGACAGGCCCCGCCTCCCGTTGCGCTCCCGCGGCCTCACAGCAGGTACGGGCAGGGGGAGGGACAGACACACCTCATCCCGGTGCCTCCGCGGCACCCTCTGCCCGAGGAAGGAGTGCCCAGATGCGGCCGGCCCCGTTGCCGTTCCGGGCGCGGGGAGCCGGTCTCGCCCGACCCTTCCCACGCGCGCGGGATCGCCGCTCCCCGCCGAGGTGGAGCCGCGGGGTCGCCGCGCCCCTGCCATGGCGGGCCGTGTGTCCTCCCGGCCGCTGTCGGTCCTGCCGGAGCCGCCGCCGGGGCGGGCCCCCCGGAGAGCTCTCCCTGCCTGCCGGAGCCGCTGGCAGCGAACAAAGGCGGCTGGGGGCGCGGCGCGCTGGGGCAGCACAGCCCCTGGGCTTGGGAGCTCTCCTGTTGCGCCGTGACTGCAGCAAACCCCGGGGAGCGCTGACAGCGGCCAGGCCGGGGCCCGGCTTTTGCCCGCGTCCCCCGGGGATGAAATGTTGGGTCTTTCGGCGCTAACAGGTGCGCGGTGAGCTGTCGTTCCTCCAGCCCAGGGAAGGTGCCCGTACACCGTGCCTGCTGTGTGCCCGGGCAGCTCCGGCAGCGCTGGAACTGTTTTGTTCCGGAGAGTCAGAACTGTCTCACAGGAAGTGGGAACGAAACCCCAAACCACCCCTAGAACCAAAACCAGCAACGAAACTCAAATATTCGAAACTCAAATACAGTCATCTAAATCGAGTATCAAAGTTTATCTTGGTTTATATCCTGTTGATAAATCTGGATTTATTGGTAAGATGCTCCTTCAGTTAGGTTGTTGGATCTGTTCTTTACTGAAATATCTGAGAGAATTGTAAACCGAAGTCTTCTAGCCCTGCTTCTTAATTTCCTGGGGAAATGAAGTGACTTCACGAAGTGTCTTTGTTCTCTCCTGGTTTTTTACCAGAATTTTAAAAAAAGCACAGCAAAGCTGTGAAAATAGAAAATAAATCTTGAAAACTCTGATTTTGTGGATAGGAAAGAAGTGGGAGGAGATGCAACTAAATAGCGAAGGTAAGTAAAGAGTGGGAAATTAATAGATCTTAAATTACTGCTATATGTTCTGTTTACTTTTACTCAGATACTTTGTTTTGACTACAGTCAAGTTCACTTTTTAGAAAGAAAAAGTTGAACTGTGTTGTTGTATTTTCCCTTATTTTGATACCAGTCCAAGTCTGATGAGCAGTTTACAATCTCTGTAAGGCATGCTTTAGTTTGCACTGTAGTTTATTAGCTGTAATTTTGCTTTTAATCTGTTAGATGGTTGGGATGGCAAATAAAATGCCTTTGACAAGTCTGCTTTCTGACAAGGCTTATTCTGTGATGGCACGTGCTTGATGTCCCATTGGATCCTTGGCTGGCTTGGAGCTGTGGGTGGAGGTGTTTGCCTTGGTGGCATCTCTTGAGGAAGTGATTCAGGCATAGCTGCATTTTTGCTACTTCTCACTTGGCTTTGTCGAGGCAGAGTTCTGCTTTCCTGTGCCCCTGGAGTGGGAATTACACTTGTATAGCTTTTGGATCCAAATGCCTGAATCTATTGTGCTTGTTCCTGCTGTTAGTGGTGCAGGAGGTAGCAGCAGAGATAGGCTTTTGCTTCTAGTAGGTGAGAGGGATTTATATTGCCTGCCTCTTGGTCATATCTTCACTCCTGCTTGCAGGCACACAGTTTGTGGTGATTGGGAGTGGGGCTGTGGCTGAGCCTCATCCCTGATAGGCTATGACTGTGTAAGAGAGGTGAGCAGGGGGTGTTAAAGGTAAAGAGACCTGGAATGCTGAGGGGTATGAACCAATCACTGAACGGTGAAGAGGGCACACAGGTGTAATGCACGTAGGATGAGTGGTAGAAATGGTTGTTCAGAAGAACAAGAAGTCAGTAGTGCTTGACACCATTCATGAGGTCAGTCACATGTTCTTCTTCATCTGGTGACCCTGATGTGAAGATGTGATGCGAGAAAGAAGTCAGGCAGAGAAAAGCCTGTAGAATGAGACACCAGTGAGATGAAGACCAAAGCCAGGCAGAGAGAGAGCCTGGAGAACAGAGCCAGCCAGAGAGTGCCTGTAAGAAAGGAGCCAGGTGGAGAAAGGTCTCTAGAACAGAGCCAAGTGGACCTGGAGAACAAAGCAGTAGACCAAGAGCCTGCATCACCAGACCACTTCTAGACAGATCCACCACCCCCAGGGGAATGGTTAGAAGCTTAGGAATGGGGGTTTAAATATTGGCAGAAGAAGAATCCATAGTGGGCATCCTGCTGCACATATTGTAAAGAAAAGGTACTAAATGTGAGGAGCGGGCACTACCTGTTTTGTTTGTTTGGTGTTGATGAAATGGCAGGAGAATGAATGTGCAGACTGCCTTCTTTGTTGAACCATGGGAAGAAGCAGGGCACGTGCTGGGGGATGCACTGGGGGACAAGGCAGCCACAGGGTCATTTAACACTGGGCAAACAAGAGTGTCTCCAGAAAGGTAGGGAGGAGTCTTTGGCAGAAATAAATAAGCAGGTGGAATATCTTTAAGACAAGATGGACAAATCAGAAGTAATGATAAGAATTAGTCAAGAGAAGCTGCAGGCTGAAGGCAGAAATGTAGCAAGTCTCCTTCAAGAAATGGGGGAATAAAGATCACCTCATCAAAAACTTAATATCCCAGGTCAATCAGCAGAAGGATTTAGTTTCTAGTCTAAACCAGCAAATGAAAGAAAAAGACTCTTCTGTTACTCAGGTGATAGAGACATTGTCTAATGAAATGCTGCATTTTTCTGAAGAGAGGAGTACATTAAATGTCAAACTGCAAGACCTTGAAGCTGTTCATAATAGTTCAGTGGCAGAGCTAAACCGAGTATTGCAGGAACTTGGAGATTTTAAGAAAGAACTGGAACATAACCAGGTTATGTTAAGCAGCAGAGAAGATGAGTTTAAAGATTTAATGAATGAAAAAGAGGAGATGAAGTGCAATCTTGAGAAAATGGGCAAGGAAAAAGAGAATCTGAAAAAGAAGCTTCAAGCTGAGTTGATAGTAAGAAGAGAACTAATGCAAAAAGTTGGGAAATGAGAAAAGAGTGCACAGGAAGAAATAAAAAAAGCAGAAAAAAGCGGAGGAGCTGTTGAAGCAAGTTAATGAGTTAAGAGACAAACTGAGACTAACAGAAGGACAAAGTAATGATTTTGAGTCTCACCTTGGAACTTTGAAACAACAACTTAGAAAAAAAGATGCCAAGATAAGGGATCTGACCAAAACCTTATCTTCAAGAGCATCCTGTTTAGAGGAACTTCAGCACAGTATTGCAGAACTGAATGATGTCATAGCTGAAACCCAAAATGTTTGTGGGCAGAACCTAGAATCTTCAGGGGAGAAGGACAGTATGCTTGCTCATCTGCAGTCTGTGCTTGGTGAAAGAGCAAGGGCATATCAAGAGGAATGTTCTCAGTTGCTCTTGACTCTTGAAGAGATGAAGTCTAAGCTTAAAAAGAAGGAAGACTTGTTGAAAAATTCCAATTTAGAAGTGCTGGAGGCAGGAATGAGTGTCTGAATCCCAACAGTGATGTTAATGCCATAAATCAACTACAAAAAGGGAGGTTTTGGTCATGAAAGAAGGTATGAAAAAATTCAAGCAAGAAAGTGAAGAGCACCTAAAACTGGCACCAGATTTGGATGAACAAAACCCCACCTTGAGCAACTCAAGCTAGAACATAAAACAAGAAACAAGATTCAGGTTGCATCCTTGAAAGAGTCAGAAAACATGATCACCTCAGTACCAAGTGAAGATACTGAGCTAAAAGAACTAAGAAGTGATTACACGAAAGTTCAGAAAGAAACAGAGACATTAACAGAAAGTAATTCCTTTCAAGGGAATGTAGAAGGAAAAGTCCCTGCTTTTCAAGTATCAGAAACTGATTACTCTAAGAAAACTAAACTGAGAGAAGCAACAGAATGTTGCTTGTGAAATCCAGAAACAAAACAGTAGAAGAGCCAGAAGCAAAAGCTGCAAATCTAGATGATTTCGAATCTCAAAAGCAAAGAGCAGTAACAGCAGAGAAATCCAGAGAGCACCTCCAAAGGAAATTACAGACAGCTTTAGTATCGCATAAAGGAGCCCTGAGAAAAAATAAATGTCTAAAAGAACAGATTGATCAGCTAATGTTAGAAGGAAGAACAAGAACAGACTAAGATTAAACAAGATCAAGTGCTTAAAGCCAAACAAGAAAAGATCAACAGCTTAGCTCTGGGACTAGTAGCATAAAAGCAAAAATGTTGAAAGCTATGTAATCCATACAATGTATTTCTTTCTTAGTAGAACCTATGTGTTGTTTTTAAACATGTCTTCCTACCTATTAGTCCTACATGAAATATGTGAATATGTTGTAATATCCATTTACCTAAACACGCCCTTAGAGAAATGCTGCAATTTTATAATTTAAAAAGAAAGGGGGAGTTGTAAGAGGATGGATAAAGGTAGTGACGAAGGCAGTCTTGCCTCTGATAAAATGCAGTTGTGCCAATTGCCAAAGAGTGGGAACAGTCTTGCTCTTTGAACAATGGATGGATTTTATGAAAACAAGTACGAAACTGCGCGAGGGGAAGCGCTGAAAAGAACAAGACAAAAGAGAGAGAAGCAGCAAGCTGGGGCACTACTTCAGCAGATAGAAGAACTGAAATTACAGAAGACAAAAGCAACAAAAACTGAAAAAGGAACAAGAGAATTTAGTAAAGGAGCAGTGGGAGCTAGAGACAGAGGGCTTCTATTATTCAATACAATGTGTTTATTTGCTGGTGAAACATTACATTGTAATTGTGAATTACAGCTATTAGTCTTTGTCAATATTCCTTAGGCATAGGTATGAAAGTTAATTCCACAGGTATAAGTATAAAAACTTGATACGTGATGCAAGTTTGGGAAATGAATCAAGGTCAGTGCACGGACCCATTCCAGTGCAAATAGAATCTACATAAAGAGATACTAGTAGCACGTTTACTATTTCTTCTGCAAGGGCCCTGTAGAAGGATTGTAGACATGGCATTTGTTTAAAAAGAAAAAAAGGGGGAATTGTAGGTACACAGTTTGTGGTGATTGGGAATGGGGCTGCTGCTGAGCCTCATCCCTAATGGGCTACGGCTGTGTAAGACAGGTGAGCAGTGCTGAAGGTAAAGAGACCTGGAATGCTGAGGTGGGTGAAGGAGTCGCAGGTATAATGCATGTTATAAATGGTTGTTCAGTAAAACAAGAAGTCAATAGTGCTTGGAACCAATTCATTGAGTCAGTCGTGCGTCCTTCACTGCTGTTCTGTTGCAGTCTTGTTCTTCTCTTTGCAGTATTCACTTTATTCTAGGGTATAACTTCTCTCCTCTGGAGTACTGTCTCCCTATATGGAAACATTGGTGAACTGCTTGTGGTGTTGTTTTGTACACAGGCTTCTGGTTTTGCGGATTCTGACCAAAGTTTTGACATATGATGGTGTAGATGATGTGTTACTTTCTGCCAGAATTGAGGGTGAGCAAGCTGATGCTAGAATACAGAAGGAGTCTCTTCACTTGGTGTCATTTTTTTTGGTAATTCAGCTGAACCACTGAGGCTGGTAGAAATCTAACAACTGCAGTAATGATATAATTTTCAATGTGCTTTGTTCTGTACAGAGATGTAATTTGAAATTCCTGTAACCCAGTAAATGTGTTAATAGTAAACTTGGTGATACGTAGCAGGAGGATATTCTCTTTTAATTTAAACGAACACATCTATATGCTATCCTAGCTTTGTAAGCTTTAGTTCTGTGGAGAGAGAAGTGCAGTAAGGATCACTGACTTTCAGTTGTTTTCAGCATTTAAGTCTGAAGGTGGTGACAATACTTTCTTGAAGTATTTATAATAGCCAGAGCCATAAATATCTATAACAAACGATGATGGAATTATTTGTCAGCTGAAGGTCATTAATTCCCAGGGGGCTTAGTAGTTCTGGTCCCCAAAAGATGTTTTGCATTTCTGCAGCATTCTCCATTCATCTTAAAGAAGCGATGTGCAAAACTCTGTGCACGAGGAGAAAGGATCAGTCCTTCTCAGTTCCGTGTTCTGTGGGACTGAATTTTCAACTGGGGGAACTCGTGTGCATGGCAAACTGTAGATAGTTGTTCTGTGGTCCTGCAGCTTAGAAATTGAAAGGCTCAGCTCTCTATAGTTTTACACAGTGGACCTTCCTTTTTACAATAGCCAAGGCCTATATTCTTTCTACAGAAAAACTCAATTTCTACATTTTGTATGAATTTATTCACTTGTGTTCCAGAGCTTTGCTTTGCAAAGATAGTCTAGCAATTGTACTCAAAGACCTTGTCCCGTAATATGGCACATAGTATATGCTAGATAATGGGAATGTATTTTTAAATTATCTTGAATGCCTTAGAAGTGCTAAAATACAGAAAAGACAACAACTGACTTGCCATGTGCTGGAAGGAAGGCAAATAACCAGTAAGAGGCATAACTGGCTTTTTCTAAGTGAGAAATGGAGGTGTAGGAACACCTGCCTGCACTGGCACAGACCAGGCACAGCCCTTCATATCTCCTGCTTGTACGGGGGACCAGCATCTGTCAGAAAAAGTGTCACTGGTTCCTGGCAGAGTCCTTTCTGTCACTTGGCTTCTGCTTCTTGGAAACAGGTTGAGTTAAAGCCTGTGATGAAGGTAAAGCAGGATAAATTGTTCTTTAAAATGTCTAGCTGTTTTTTTTTTTCTTTACCACATTTAATAAATTGAGCTTGTATTGGTCTCATAGCAGCAGTTGTAGAAATACTGCAGTTAACACAACAGTTAGTTCTGCCTGTGATGTTAATGATACATTCTTCTTTTTTTTTTGGTTTTTTTTTCATCTCCTTTACTATTTTTTCTTTAAGTTGTTTCAGTGAATTGCACAAGAAGTAAAACAACAGTACAGGCTTTGTTTTTCTTGTAGTTTTTCAAGCAACAAAGCAACATTTAGACTGTTTAAATGGTATGTATGTACATGCGTAAGTTTATTTTGCTTTAAATTCTGTCCCTGCAAATGGAGAAGGGCTGTTGCTACATTGGCAGGGGTTTATCTTGGAAAGTGGATGGATGACATTAGAAGGCTAGACATGATTGTTATTTCCCTTGTATGTAACTGAGTCTTAATATGTTTCTTGTTGATTCAGAGGATATAAGGAAAATTTGGGTGGAAGAGATACTCTTAAAGGTGCTGTCTGAAACAGTTTTAAGTCCTCTGCAAAACCATCAAATTTTGGGGAAATTTGATTGTCAAAGTATTCTAAGAAAAGATAATTTTTGTGTTAATATCTTGTGGATGCAAATGAATAGGAAAAAATAGGAGACTGCTTTTAATAACAAATTTCAGCACTTACACTATGGTCATCATTTGCTAGCTATTTTTATGTTTTGTTTGCAAATTTATAGTTTAGTTTGCAATATTTCCATGAACTTTATTGTTGTGGAGAAATTTGATCTGCACATCCTCAAGTTCAAAGTATCATTCTCTAATGTTATGTTAGAGATGATAAATAAATGCAGGTGTTACTGTGTTGGACTTTTTGCAAGTTGGGGTGGAGTATTGGGATTTCTTAAAATTAGTAAAGCTGATTTTGTGGCATATGCAAGACTCTTGTGTGGCAAGGTATTATATTGTCAGCTGTTAATTCACAGGATTAAAATGTGTTTTTCAAAGCTTACTTCTGAGGGAGAATGTGCTACTATTCCAACTTTGTTTGGTTAGTGTGAGAATTTCTTCTTCTAACAGACATTGTTTGAATTCTAAAACCTAATCCATGATTGAGTAAATAAAAGCTATTTGGATGCCAAATAAAATGTCTCTTAGGGGTTTATATTTTGATTTCTTCATGGGTATACTGTTATTTATTAAATCCTTTATAATATAGCAAAAGCATAGTATGTATTATTAACCTACGGAAGAAGAGGTGATGCATGAAATGACATCAAAAACAGTTAGTTCCTTTCTGGAGAGTAGATAACTGAGGGCTGTTTATGTACTCAAGCAAGCAATAGCTGAGCAATTCCTGTTAGTGAGCTATCACAGCTGTCCATGATGTTTATCGAGAGACTGAGTTTTGTTTTCATGCTTTTTATAAAGCTTATTCTTACTGAGGTCAAAGTGGGAAGTGAGGTGAAATGGTGATCTTGTACTGCATCCAGTAATTTTAGTGACCTTAAGAAAATTACTCATGTTCATACTTGTTTTAGGAATGTATTATGATAGGACTAACTCATAATGACTTGAATTAATCTATACTTCATACATGCATTTAAGGGGCTTTGAAAATACTTGTAAACATTATTAGAGAAAATTCTTCAGTTTGTTTCCTTATTCCAAATCATTCAGAAAAAGTAGGTTATCTTCTGCAGCCTGTTTCTGTCCTCAACTGAGATTTTTTTTAGTTTACTGGGAGTTAGTCTGTTTTTCATTTTACTTTGTTTTCATTCTTCTGCCATTGATGTGAAATGGCAACTTGGCACAAAATACTGGCTTTTTAAAACTTAGTTTCAAGACTAACTGAAATATACTGGATATAGTTCATTTTTTTTAAGTAAATTTCTACAAAAAGTAATTTTCTTCAGAAAATGTACACATTTCCTTTAGCTAACAGCCTTTTCCTGAACTTCAGTATTTTCAGAATAAAACTTTGCCCTACTGGTCCATTTAAAAAAAAAATTAGTTGTATTCTTACATCACAATTGGGCATAACCATTTACAGTTTTGACAGCATACTTCAAATAGCCTTATATTCAATGTTATGCTGATCGTTTTAGCTTGTTTAATTTGAGCATTTGTAAATAATGTCATTTAAAGACACGAACTAAAAAAAAAAATAAATCCGTGATTGAGACAAATGGAATTGAAATGTTGAGCTAGTGATGTGGAATTATGTTGAAGTAATTCAGTTTTTCAAGTGAAGTAGGTAGTCTTTGCTACTGGTAAAGTGTCCAAGGTTTTCACCTTGGCTGATTGGTGGATATGAATAAATGGTAGTGTTGGCTTCTAATTTCACTTTAGTACTTTGAGGATGATGAGATGCTGTAGAGCTAGACTTCATGGTAGCTTTCTCATCAGTTTGTTTTTTATTAATAAATATAGCAGGAACTTGAGTTTATTTCCACATCAACAAGCAAATAAAAGAAGTGTAAAGCTCTTAAAAGGGGACAGTATGGAACTTCAGCTCAGTTTAGCAGTAATCCCTGAAAAGCTAGGTTTGTAGCTTGGTGCAGTTATGCTGACAGGACTCTGCATCCTCTGGAGGAAGTGAGTGGAAGCCAAGGATAAATTAGAAATTGGAAGAAAAATTCTTTGCAGAAATACTGTGTAACTGGGCACTGACAAGGGGTGTTAGTTGTGACCGGGGACTTTTCCTCTGTGGCTGTGGATGCTTCAGCTGTGTCAGGAGTTTCTGCAGTGGTCTCTGAAGCTTGTGCAGGATCATCTTTGTACAGTGGACTTAGTATTGATGTGAGAGTGAATCCTTCTGGGCCAAATGCACGCTGAAACATATTATAACAGCCATTTATCTCTCTTCCTTTTTGAGGAGTGGCATATCCGAAAAGTGGATGTTCAGGATAACATGTCCAATGTGTCAGAAGAGAGAAGCACTAGACAACAGGACATTAAGAAAGGACTCCAGTTTATAGAGTATGATAATTTTGTGGTTTTTATTCTTTTATGTTCATTCTCATATGTATATATATTTCTGTGAGATGGATGGCTCTGGGAAAGGCCTTTTGTGTTTTTTCCACAGAACATTTGCTAGCACTAATATGTTAAACAGGGAGCAGCTTTAAAGAAAGGACAGCACTTCTCTCTGTTCCTAAAAAGAGCAAATTGAAGGTGGGAGGTTATTCCTTTCCTGCCTTTGAGAAAAAATTAGCATTTAATTTTTTTTCTTTTTTTTTTTTTTTTTTTTTTTTTTTTTTTTTTTTTT